>CM035417.1:117029361-117031861 GCA_020310875.1 Ceratopteris richardii | reverse complement strand
TTTGGTAGTACCTACTCAATCTCTTGGAGCATCCATCCATCTTTCCCAACAGTGGTATCAGAGAAAACTAAGGTAAAATGGGAGATGGTTTTCCTTCATTTATTGATAAATTGGACATGAACAACTATCAAGCATGGTCTCTGAGGATGAAGACCTACTTACAAGGAAGGAGTCTCTATGGATACTCTCAGGAGATGAGGAATTGCCCTCATTCAAAACAAGAGGATTACCAACAAAGGAAGAACATGAAAAGCTCAACACATGGTGTGCTAAGAATGCATTGGGAAGGTCTTATTTACTCAACTCCATCTCTGATTTTCTTTTGCCACATATTAGGAATTGTAAGACATCCCAAGAGACTTGGGAAACCTTGTCATCATATTTTTCTTCCAACACAAGGGCTAGAAAAAATCAGTTGTAGATTGAATTCACAACATTAAGGAAGCAACCTAAGCAAGCTGTTTCAGAATTTGTGACCAAGATTAAAGATGTAGCAGATCAGTTAGCAAGCATAGGAGAAGAGATTGAAGAAGAGCAGATTGTAAGGCAAGTGATCAATGGGATCAAGGCTGATGACAAATGGGAAAGCTTCACCACTGCCATGGACCTTTACATGGACATGCAAATTCCAGATCTTACAACTCTCATGGGATAATTTTTCACTCATGAAGCAAATCTCAACAAGAATGGAGATACATCCAAAGGTAATAACTCTTCTGCCCTATATACAGATAAAAAGTCTAAAGATAAAGGCAAGACCAAGAAGGTGGAAGATGAAGGCTCTACCTCCCAAGCCAACTATGTAGGGAGAGGTAGGTCATCAAGTGGAAGGGGCAGAGGAGGTAAGCAAGGTAGGGGGAGATCCTATTACTCCCCACCATGCAACATTTGTGGTTTATCAAATCATACTATAGATGAGTGTTTCAAGAATTACAAGAATCAGAGAGGAAGGGGATACGAAAGAGGTGGATACTCATAGTCAAGAGGTAGATTCAACCATCACCAAGGCTACAACAACAAGTACAACAATAATTACAATGGAAATTACCAATAAATCCAGAAAGGATGACAACAACTACACAGAGGAGCAGGATGACTCTCTTCTGATCATGAAAATGACTTCAATATCAGGTACAAATGATGACCACCTATTCTACATTGACTCAGGATGCTCAAATCATGTGGCTGGAAATGTAGCACTACTCTCTGATCTTGAGGAACCAAAAGGTAAGCATCAAGTTCAAATAGGTGATGATACCAAGCACTCAGTAGTTAAAGTTGGAAATGTTAATGCTTGTGATGGAAATCAGAACTTGTTGAGCAGGGTACTTTATGTACCAACCATTACCAAAAATTTGATGAGTGTTGGATAGATTGTGGAGAAAGGTTTGCAGGTTAGATTCAACCAATATAGAGTATTTGTGGAGGATCCAAGACATGGGTTCAAGAGGATTTCTAAAGGAGAAAAATCAGGTAGACTTTTCACCTTTGAGCTAGAAGACACAGAGTATTGCACTATACAGTTATAAAGATCAAACACTTTCAGAGCTTGAGATTTGGCACAAAAGATTAGGGCATATAGGAGAAAGAACCTTGAAGCAAATATGTAGGGACCAATGTGTACTTGGAATACCTAATGTATCCAAGCAACATATGATTTATAAGTGTGGGTCTTGTCAATTTGGGAAGTCTCACAGGTTACCCTTCTCAAGGAAAGGTTACATGCATGAAGACTACCTAGAGCTTGTTCACACAGATGTATGGGGACCAAGCAAAGACCCCTCAGTCTTAGGATCAAGGTACTATGTATCTTTTATTGATGATTATAGCAGCTGGACTGTATTGTACTTCATGAAGCACAAGGATGAGGTGTTTAATTTCTTTAAAAAATATCTTGCACTTGTTGAAAATCAGATAGGAAAAAATTTGAAGAGGCTAAGGTCAGATAGAGGAGGTGATTACTTCTCCAATGAGTTTGAAAACTTCTTGCAGGACAGAGACATCAAAAGAGAAATCACCACAAGGTATTCTCCTGAACAGAATGGGGTAGCTGAGAGAAGAAATAGGTTGATTGTTGAGACAGCTAGGTCTATGTTGAATGAAAAAAAGTTACCTAACTACCTATGGGCAGAGAGTGTTTCTACTGCCACTTACCTCATAAACAGGTTACCATCTAAGTCCCTTGATGGCATGCCACCCTATGAAGCATGACATGGCAAGAGACCCTCACTTGACCATTGCAAGATATTTGGATGTGTAGCATATGTACACATTCCTTATCAGATAAGAGGTAAGCTAGACCCTAAGGCTAAGAAGTGCATCTTTATTGGATATGATTTGAATAAAAAAGGTTACAGGTTTTATAACCCTTCTAATAAGGGATTCATGGTGAGTAGAGATGTTGTATTTGATGAAAATGATTCTTGGTATGAGAATGAATGCAGGAAGGTTAAACTACCCTATGATTTGGAAGAAGAATTTCCAAGTCTTGCAAAGGAGG
>CM035417.1:117021861-117024361 GCA_020310875.1 Ceratopteris richardii | reverse complement strand
CCTGGGCAATGCATAAACCTACTCATTTGTGAGACAGCAAACTGAATATCTGGCCGAGTAATGCATAAGTAAATCAAGCATCCAACAGCCTGCTAATAGAGAACAACATCAAATGCATCTCCAGCATCATGAAGACTCAATCGTAAACCTGTCTCCATAGGAGTGGCAATAGACTTACAGTCTTCAAGGCCAAAACGCTGCAATAATGTGTCAATATATTTCGTTTGACACAAAGCCATTCCACCATCAACGTGCATAAACTGAATGCCCAAATAGTGATGCAAATGCCCCAAATGAGACATCTCAAATGAGGCATGCAAATCAGCCTTAAAATCAGCAATATGTGTCTCAATAGGACCAGTGAGCAGCATGTCATCAACATAGACAACAATGATCAGAAGCACATCATTAGCACGTTTAACATATAAGGTGCTTTCAATTGGACTGTTCTCAAAACCATGTGCAATCAGATAGGCATGTATCTTCTCATACCAAGCACGTGGTGCTTGCTTTAAACCATATAATGCCTTCTTTAACCTGCAAACCTGGTTTTCATGCCCTTTCTGCACAAAGCCACGGGGATGAAAAACATACACTTCTTCATGCAAGTCACCATTCAGAAATGCTGTTTTAATGTCCAACTGATGTACATTCCAACCATGATGGGCTGCAAGTGCACAAATGCTCCGAATAGTAGTCATACGGCATGTAGGTGCAAAGGTCTCATCAAAATCAATGCCTCTTTCCTGTGCATAACCCTTTGCAACAAGCCTAGCCTTATACCTGTCAACTGTACCATCAGGTTTACGCTTCAGCTTGTATACCCACTTAGTGCCAATGGCCTTCTTGCCAGGAGTCAAGTCACATAAAGACCATGTACCATTCTTCATTATAGCATCATATTCAGATTGCATAGCAGCCATCCAATTTTCTGAATTGTGCTTCATCAAAAGAAACAGGCTCATTCTCATCACAGAGACTAGATGCAGCCATAGCATAGCAATCTGATGCAAAGGAGGCACTATGAGAGCCTGAACGAGTACGATATGACAAAGGTGCATCTAATTTGCTGTCACGCAAGGTCTACACCAGCCATTTTGGCATAGTTTTTGCCTGCTCAATATCAGCTCTCTCATCAACAAGTGCATCATGTAAATCTGCATCAGAAATGGAATGATCTGCATCATCATATGAAACCTGCAAAGGCTGAGAAGTTGCCTCATTAGGACCAGCACTAGCCTGTCCACCTGTAAAAAGAGGCATCAAAGTATCATACATGTCTTTGGAGCTAACAGATGTCTCCTTAGTACATGAAAGCAATGGCTGAATAGCATCTTCCACAAAGACAACATCACGGCTAACCAGAATGCGTTTAGTCTATGGATGATACAGACGATAGCCTTTACTTTCAGAACTGTACCCAACAAAAATACATTTTACTGCCTTATCATCCAATTTTCTGCGATGTTGTTCAAGCACTAATGCATATGCCAAACAACCAAAAACACGCAGATGAGCAACAGATGGCTTGCTGTCATGCCAAGCCTCATATGGAGTGATAGAATACAATGCTTTAGTGGGACACCTGTTCAGTACATATGCTGCACACATGACAGCCTCAAGCCAGAAACTATGTGGTAAAGCTTGACTTTTGACCATGCACCTCGCCATCTCCATGAGTGACCTGTTCTTTCGTTCAGCAACTCCATTCTGTTGAGGTGTATACGGCATTGTACACTGGTGTTTTATCCCACGTTCAGCCAGAAATGCATTAAAATCTGAAGACATATATTCCCCCCCTCGATCAAAACGGAGGGTGCCCATTTTACATGCTGACAGATTTTCAGCCAAAACCAAAAACTGTTTGAAGCACATGAACACTTCGGACTTTGCTTTGAGTGGATATACCCATGCATGCCTGGAAAAATCATCAATGAAAGTCACGAAGTAAAGGTAATTTCCAAAAGAGGGTGTCTGCATAGGACCACAGACATCACTATGTACAAGCTGCAATTTCTGCGTAGCCCGAACTGAACCATCTTTTGGAAAGGAAGAATGCTGCATTTTGCCCAAAATACAGCCTTCACAAACATGTTTTCCAGGTGCCTCAAGTTTGGGCAAAGAGGACACCATTTCAAATTTCTGCAGGCGTAACAAACTAGCAAAATTCAGATGACCAAAGCGTGCATGCCAAAGCTTTGCATCTGACATAGCCTAAGAATCATGAACTGCACATGTTGAATCATTCATAGATCTTTCATAGTCTATGAGCTTATACAGCCCACGACATAAAATGCCAGAAGCAATAATCACATCGCCATTTGAGAGATCATAGTCACCTGTCATCAATGAATTTCACAACCAAGCCAATCTTGGCTAATGCAGAAACTGATAACAGGTTCTTTTTGATCCCTGGCACAAATAAAGCATCTGACAAAGTGAAAGAACTACCATCAGCAGTAGTCAGAATGATCTTACCAATTCCCATAACAGGATAAGA
>CM035417.1:116986861-116989361 GCA_020310875.1 Ceratopteris richardii | reverse complement strand
CTAAATAATCTTAGGAAAAGCCCCTCTCAAGGTGCTAATGATTACATGTTAAAGAGCTTGCAGATGCACTAGGGTCAATCGGTTGTGCCCTAGATGATGACGATCTTGTCACCCACACCCTAAATGGACTTAGGGATGATGAAAAATGGAGGGCTTTCACAACTTTAGTGTATGTAAGGGACTCTCTTCCTGATTTTGATCAACTAATCACCCTCATGGTGACAGAGGAGATGAACCTTGGTGGTCATAATGCCAAGGATAGCCAAGGGCAATTGTTGTATGCAGGTAGAGGAAGAGGAAGACACAACCGAGGTGCTACAAGAGGAAGAGGAAGATATCAAAGCAACCAAGGAGGTCAAGGACAACAAGAAAATGCAGGTAAAAGAGGTGGAAGAGCCACAAATAGAGGAAGAGGTGCAAGATTTGGTGGAAGAGGACAAGCCACTTCAAATGGATGCTTTGTATGCGGTAAGCCCGGTCATTTTGCAAATGAATGCTATCATAGAGCTCAAAGACAAGGGAATCAAAGCAACAACAACAATTATAGAGGGCAAGGTAATTATGCAAACACATCATCCAGCCAAGGGAATGATTATTTACTTGCCATGAGGTATGGTGAAGATACAACTCAAGCTAGTGAAGATGTATGGTATTTAGACAGTGGATGTAGCAATCATATGTCATGTCGAGAGGATTTTTTTAGTAATTTGCAGGTCCCAAAGCATCAAGGGCATGTGGAAACAGGTGATAACTCAGAGCATATCATTCAACATGTGGGAGATATCAGTTTGGAAGGAAATCAAAGAGCAAAGTGCTTATCAGAGGTATTACATGTCCCTACTATTACCAAAAACTTGATTTCGGTAGGCCAAATGGTAGAAAAAGGCTATCAAGTTAGGTTCAATGAAAGAGGATGTTTTGTTGAGGGTCCAAGGGCAGGTTTCAAGCTCATAGCAAAAGGAAAAAAGCAAGGGAGAATGTTCACAATGGACATAAATCAGCCGCACCATTCAATGTATGTCACAAATGGAGACAAGAGGATATCAGATTTGGATCTATGGCATAAACGAATAGGTCACATCAACCTACAAAAGCTCAAGGACATGCAAAGGAGGAGCTTGGTAAGAGGCCTACCAAATTTTACATCTAAAATGTTGCATGAAATTTGTGTAGCTTGCCAACAAGGAAAACAATCAAGGCTGCCCTTCAAGAAGAGTACCTATGTAAGTGCAAATGTTTTAGACCTCATTCACACGGATGTTTGGGGTCCAACAAGAGAAGCATCCCTTGCTGGAAATAGGTATTTTGTAACCTTCATTGATGAATTTTCAAGAAAAGTGTGGTTGTATTGCATTAGAAACAAATCAGATGTGTTCCACTACAAGAAATTCAAAGCACAGGTGGAGAAGGAATCTGGCAAGTTTATCAAACCTTTGAGATCCGATGGAGGGGGAGAGTACTTCTCCCATGAATTTTATGAATTTTTGCAGGTCAATGGCATCAAAAGACAATTTACATGCAGGTATACCCCTCAACAAAATGGGGTAGCAGAGAGAAAGAACAGACACATAGCAGAGGTAGCAAGGTGTATGCTCAACGAAATGAATATGCTGCATTGTTATTGGGGAGAGGCTACATATACAGCCACATACATCATGAATAGATGTCCTACATCAGGTATACATCATCTAACCCCTGAGGAAGCATGGAGTGGAAGAAAACCTTGCATTTCACATCTTAGAGTCTTTGGTTGTATATGCTATGTACATGTACCTCAAGAGTTGAGGTCAAAGTTAGATGCCGAATCTGAAAGATGTATTTTTTTGGGATATTCTATGGAACAAAAGGGGTATAAATGCTATAACCCCATCACCAAGGAGCTGAAGGTAAGTAGGGATGTTGTCTTTGATGAGTTGTAGCCTTGCTATGCATGCACAAGTCCATTGCAAGTTGAAGACATAGGTGAGACAGATTTGAAGAATGATGATAGAGTTCAAGAAAGCATGGATTTAAGTGGTCCAAGAAACTCATGCAACACAAGGACACCCTCACCATGGAGTGGAAGGTTTAGGGAAAGAGAGACCAGCTCTGAAGAAAGCAAAGTCAAAGGCAAAGAGAAGATTTTAGTTGAAGAAGGAAGCTATGTGGACGAGAGCATGTTGGAAGATGAAGAGATAGAAGAAATTCAAACTCCAGGAGTGGGAAAACAAAGAAAGAAGATGGCAACCACACCAAAAGGAAGTGAAAGAGGGTCTTCAAGAGTAAGATATCCAGTACAAAGGTTAACATATGATAATTTCATTGCAAAGCATTATGCATACATGACTCAGGTAATCAAGGACAAAGAAGCAACTAGTTATGAAGAAGCTAAGGATTGCAAGGAATGGCAAGAGGCAATGAAGGAAGAGCTCAAAGCACTTGATGAGAACCATACTTGGAGCTTGGTACCAGCTCAAGAAGGCATGAAGGTGATAGGTAATAAGTGGGTTTACAAAATTAA
>CM035417.1:116976861-116981861 GCA_020310875.1 Ceratopteris richardii | reverse complement strand
ATAATGCCAAAGTGCAGGGACCAGCAACTATAAATGCCATTATGCAAGAACCAGGGTAGCCGGCCACCCATTATGTACCACCTCAGATGAGAAATAATCAGCAGCAAGGATATAGAAATTATCAAGGACAGCGGAATACAAACTTCAATACAAATCGCTGGCAGATGGGAACATCACAGGAAGGTACTTCTTTGCCACCACCTCGATGTCATTTTTGTGGTGAGTTGGGTCACATCCGCAAATTCTGTAAAGATGCAGCCGAATATGATCGAAGGAAGAAAGAGCGTCAGAACCTGATGACCAATATGGTTTACATCTCACCAGTAGAAACACAAGCTGTAGTGGTCCAGCCAAGATCTGGTAAGCAGTTGCAACCAGCAGCTGAGGTGTTTGAACCAGGCATCCGTGAACAGTAGAGAATGTATAACAAAGCTAGCCAATGGACCACCAAAGAGCCTACAATGTTCCCAGATTCAATTCCGGTGACACAAGTTCCGCTGCCAAAGGAAGGATCGCAGGAACAAGATTCTACCCCAGTAACAGGCGCATCATCTTCAGAATCGGTGAAAAGTACAATTCAAGCAGATCAGGCATGGGAAATTTTATCTAAGGTGTCCATTACTCTCCCTTTTGGACAGTAACTTGCATTAGTGCCGGGAGTCTGTCAGCAATTCCAACAACAACTCAGTCCAGGGTCCGCCTGCATTCCAGCGACGACAACCATACAACCGGAAGCTGACTCTACGGTGGATCATTCGGTCCCCTTAGTTACGGTATGGTACAAAAATCACAAGATTACTCAAGTACTAATTGATGGTGGGTCTGGTGTAAACATCACCACTGCAACGCTTTGTAAGAAGTTGGGATGGATGCAAATCGAGCCTGTTCAATTTTTCATCAGAATGGCAGATCAATTTCGAGTCCATCCGGTGGGACTCGTACAGAATGTCCCGATAACTTTGCAGGGTACAACGTTTAAGATGACTTTTGTAGTCTTAGAAATACCGGAGTCTAGTCTTGACTATAATCTTCTTTTCGGACGTCCGTGGTTAAAACAGGCTAAAGTCATACAGGATTGGTCCGCACAGGAATTGACTTTTAAGGATAATCACCGTAAATATGTTGTTAAACTGGATGCCATTCAGCCTTGCGAACTTCATGCCAGACCATATGTAGCAGAGCCGGTCCACATGTTGGATGGCTTATCTGACGATGAAGAAGAAGCGTTTTTGAAGAACAATGAAGATCTGATTTCCTTAGGTATTGTAGATCTGCAATCCGTTGTAGACAACTGGAGTCCAGCAGCCTGTACGGTGGTGCATGTGACCGAAGAAGTGGAGACAGAAGATACTGTTGCTATGGATGAAGCCGCTCTACAACAACTTTTACAATCAGCTGATGATCCAGGGAAACCTCGTTTATTCTATGTTCCGGAAGATCAGTTAATCACCTATATTTTGGGAGATGAAGTAAATCCATGACCTGTCAAGATAAAGGAAGAATTATCTAAGGCGTTTCAAGCAGATTTGATCCAAATTCTTCGTGAGTTCTCTGATGTTTTTGCATGGGATTACCGTGATATGAAAGGTCTGGACCCTCGCATCTATCAACATCGGGTCGTGCTTAAACTAGAAGCAAAACCAATTAAACAACCCAGCTACCGGATGAACCCTAACTATGCAGCACAGGTCAAGGCAGAGCTTGATAGGTTACTAAGGGTCGGATTCATCGTACCAATAGAACACGCTGAATGGATATCTCCGATTGTTATTGTTCCTAAGAAAAATAAGCAGCTCCGAATCTGTGTGGATTACCGGAAACTAAATGCGGCCATGGTGCCTGATCCGTTTCGTCTTCCTTTTCTTGACACAATGATTGATAGAGTGGCCGGACATGAGATGTACTCCTTTTTGGATGTTTATAGTGGTTATAACCAGGTCAGAATGGCTGAACAAGACATACCAAAAACAGCTTTCATTACCAACTGGGGTGTTTTTTCTTGTACAATCATGTGGTTTGGGTTAAGAAATGCTCTTAGCACTTTTCAATGCTGTATGCAGGAAATCTTCTCACTCTATCTCACTTCTTTTATGCAAGTATATCTAGATGACTTCTCTTTATTCGGTAAGATGGTAGCACACCTGTATCATTTACAGTGTTGTTTTGAGAAATGCTATGAATACCGACTCTGCCTGAACCCGACCAAATCTGTCTTTGCGGTTTCTTGTGGTAAACTCCTTGGCCACATTGTATCTGCACAGGGCATACAAGTTGATCCAGACAAATTTGCAGCCGTGTTAGAAGCACCTGTGCCTACTACGCCGAAAGAAGTGATGCGCTTCTTGGGTCAAGTCAGGTGGCATGGTCGACATTTACGGTGGTTAGCTCATCTCGCTACACCCCTTAATCGACTCATGACTAGTACTTCATGACAGTTTGACTGGAATCCAGAATGTCAAACTACATTTGATCGTCTAAAAGGATTATTAACGCAAGTTCCAATTCTACAACCTCCTGATTGGGAACGCCCATTTCATGTTTTTGTAGATGCATCAGATATAGCCATTGGAAGTGTTTTAATGCAACAAACTGATAAGTGGTTTCGGCCTGTCTATTATGCAAGTCGACGGCTTGCTACTGCTGGAAAGAATTATTCAGTGACCGAAAGAGAATGTCTTGGTTTGGTGTATTCTGTAAAGAAATTCCGACATTATTTGCTAGGCCGAAAATTCATCTTTCATGTAGACCATGCTGCGTTGGTGTATCTGGTCCGGCAGCAACATTTAGGTCGTCGCTTGGCACGATGGGTTCTATTGTTACAAGAGTTCGATTATGAAGTGATTCATCGTCCCGGTACTGCACATGCATTAGCAGATTTTCTCTCTCGGTTGGATTCCGGTGAAGCTCCGGTCGGTGTTGATGACACCACACCAGCAATTTACATTACTGAACCGACTAGTGATGAATCTGCAGAACCTCCTGTGAAACCTACCTACTATGATCAGTTATTAACCTTTCTTACTGATGGATGTCTTCCTCCTCAAAGTTCTCCTGTAATGCGTCAAAAAATTGCAGTTTACAGTCGCAGATTTTGGTTGATTGCCGAACAGTTGTACTACATGGATCATACTAGTGCATTGCTTCGTTGTATTCCACCACATGAAGTAAACTCGGTTATTGCTATGGCACACTCAATACCCTATGGTGGACATTTTGTAGCAGATTTAACGCACCAAAAAACTTTGCAAAGTGGGCTCTGGTGGCCTACTATGTACAAAGATGTATCTCAGTTTGTGCAACAGTGTGACAATTGTCACCAATCTGGACAACCTTTACAACGCTACTTCTTCCCTCTACAACCTGTATTACCTTTGGAACCTTTTCAGAAATGGGGTCTTGATTTTATTGGACCAATTACACCTCCAGCAATTCTTAGCAACAATCGCTACATTCTGACATGTACATATTATGCTACCAGATGGGTAGAAGCTTGGGCTTTACGGTCTGCTACAGCTATTTTGGTAGCAAAATGTCTGATGAAGGACGTATTCCCACGATATGGATTACCTTTGGAACTTGTAACAGATCAAGGAATGCACTTTGCTAACAATTTAATTCGAGTGTTAACGCATACTTTTCAAATTCTGCATAATTTTAGTTCACCGTATTATCCTCGTGCTAATGGCTTAGTTGAAAGTACCAACAAGACCTTGCTGAGTATGCTTCGAAAATTGATTGTGGAATCACAAAAAAGATGGGATCAGTTACTACCTGCAGTATTATGGGCATACCGGACTACCTACAAAGTTGCAACCGGACTGACTCCTTTCAAGCTTACTTATGGGTTGGAAGAAATCGCTCCAATGGAAGTTGTAGTGCCCAGTTTACGCGTGGCCATAACTCAGAAGTTGCTACCTAAAAATTCTTTGCCATTTCGGTTGGACACACTCAGGGAACTAGATGAGCATCGCTAGGAAAGTTTTCTGACTCTTCAAGAAGTGTAGTTGCAGCAAGCTCGTACTCATGATCGGTATCTCAAAACTCTAATTTTTACGGTAGGGCAACTTGTGCTGTTTTATAATGCAAAATCAAATCGTTCTGCTGGAAAATTCAAGTTACGGTGGTTTGGTCCTTACCGAATCAGTGAACAAGTGGGCCCAGCTATTTTTTGGTTGACTACCTTGACCCGAATTCCTCTTCCTAAAGTGATCAATGGTTCAAAGTTGCGGCCGTATCATCAACCACTTGATTCTCACTGATGTGTTCTTTGTTTTTTCACATGTTATTTACTTTCTTTTTACATGTTAGTTGGATAATAAAATCATAAACTCCTCGTTTTGCTACATAATCATAAACTCCTCGTTTTGATACACAACCATGAATAATCACCACCTTTTGTTATTGATTCTGCTCATGCATGCACACCGTAGTTATGAAGGTTATCATTTCAACATCGCGTGATGATTAGCATTTTTGATCGTCTCCCATTGCCGAGTATCTATTTAATCTTTTTCTTTTCGTTGTTAATCGCTATTGTGTTTGTGTGCTTTGTGTGTTCTGCGTTTTCACTGTGTATTTGTGTCTTCGTGCTGTCGTGTGCGCATCATGGAAGCTTTAGCAAATTTTGCTACCTTCCGTGACGGACTCCCTTAGGACGTAAGTGAATTCTTGCGTATCCAAGGTTTGTCAAGCTTCGCTGAATTGCCTTGGCATTCAGTGGAGTGCCATCCATATTATGCTCAAATTATAGCTGCTATTGCTGCCACACCTGCTATAGAGCAGAGTTGGCCTATTACGTGTTTGCCATCTCGTGTTGTAATCACCATACAGTCATTTGCTGCAGCTTTCCGACTCTCTCTAGAAGGACGAGAGTCCAAACCTTCCGATTGAAACTATGATTGAACTGTTCCCCCGACACTCATCGAATGAGTATGCCATACTCTATCGCCCTGATCCTGAATTGACCGCCCTTCAATTTTTAGTAGCCATACTAAACCTGC
>CM035417.1:116956861-116966861 GCA_020310875.1 Ceratopteris richardii | reverse complement strand
ACACAAATGAGGAGTCAAAATTTAAGTTGGAAGGTAAGCCATCTATGGCTAAAAGCATTTGCTTAAACGGGTTCTAGTTTGGGAGAACCATGTTTTAGAAGTTGCAGGTGTCAAAGTCGACTCTACAGGGAGACAGTTTTAGACATAGGTAGATTGTTTGAATCATTTCTCATAATCTACTCAAGCTTTTGAAGCATTTTAACTTGGAGAAGGTGCGCAACCTCTAGGCGATACATTCTACAAAGTTTTATCAGAAACTTTACACAAATAATTAGCCAATGAGTGATTAATGTGCAGTAGACTTTTCTGAGAAATGACTTTCTTCAGAGTTAGCTAATTTCTTGATAGAATGGTGCTTGTCTTCCAAAATTGGTTGGAGTTTAAAGTTATTCTTGATATAGAGGTGGTCTAACATCAAGGATAGCTTTTATTTTTGGAAATTAACACTCTCCATCAGTGGTATCAGAGCAGGAAGTATCAAAATTGAGGAAAGGAAGACTCCGACTGCTGCAGACACACTAATTTCACATCTTGAAGGTTCAAAAGAATAAGGTATGATAGGAAGATTGAAGGAAGACACATAAAGGTTATCAAAAGGATCAGAAGGAGCAACACTCGAAGTCAAGGTACATTTATTCCTTATAAGGATTAAAGATTTGAGACTACAGGTGAAACAAGGATGGGAGATAGTCTCCAAATTGAAAAGTTGGATAGAGAGAACTATCCAGCTTGGTCTATGAGAATGGAAGCTCATCTTATGAGCAAAGATATGATGGGATACATAACAAGAGAGGAAGAAAAGCTAGAGTTTAAAGATCCTAGTGTTCCAACTAGGGAGGAGCTTGCAGATATAAAGATTTGGATGAAGAAGGATGCTCAAGCAAGGAGCATAATCTTCATGGTAGTAAATGATTATTTGCTTCCTCATATCAGAGGACTTGAAAGTGCAAGTGACATTTGAAATTCTTTGGAAGAGCATTTTAAGAAGACAACCAAATCAAGGAAAGCTTCATTATGGGCAGAGTTTACTACCTTCAAGAAGAAGGCTTCACAATCAATATCTGATTATGTGACAAAGATGAAAGACATTGCTGATTCTTTAGGTGCAGTTGATGAAGATATTGAAGAAGATAAGTTGGTAAGACAAATTCTCACAGGACTTAGAGGAGATGAGAAGTGAAAGCCTTTTATTTTATCTACAAAACTTTCATTAGATCATTTCACTCCTGATTTGAATCAATTGTTAGGACATATGCTAACTTTTGAGAATGATATCAAAGGAGATGTTGATAAGAGTGCAGGTCATGCAATGTATTCTAAAGACAAGAAGAAAGCTAGCAAAGGAAAGCAACAATCAGTTGAAGATGAAGGTACTCCAAGTCAAGCAAACTTCCTAAGAGGAAGAGGAAGTGGCAGAAGTAGAGGAAGAGGCAGAAATAACAAAGATAATGTCAGAGCTTGTTGGAGATGTGGTAAGACCAATCATATATCTCATGATTATTGGCATAATAATCAAAGCAATGGTAATTTTAATAAGAACTTTAATCAAAGAGGAAGAGGTGGCAGATATCAGAGAGGAAACTTTAGAGGTAGAGTGTTACACTTATGTGTTCCTCGAGTAGCTTTGATGTGAACCTTTTCCCTATACATGGGCACTTTTTACTCTAGTGCTGGCTAGAGGTTTTTTCCCCATGTTACCACATACTTGATACTCTCATATGTGGTGGTACTTTGTACTTAGGGATATTATTCAGCTCTTACTTCAGTTCAGTTCATCGATCAATAGAGAGAGCTATTCCAGCCATCGTCTTCTCCGTGTGTCTTGCTGCATTTGTGCTCTTTGTGTGTGCTTCTCGTGTGTCTCTCGCACTTCTACACACACCCAACAGTGGTATCAGAGCAGGTTCAGCTTCTTCTCAAGTTTCAGTTTTTTGTGTCGCGGCGCGCGCGCACTTTAACAGTGCAAATCGACTTCAGAGCATAGAAGTATGAATTTCAGCAGCCCGAAAACATTTCCACCAGGTGCGCTGGGGTTTTACCCCCATTTCGAAGCCATTCGTGCAGTCAGAATCGCCATCAGAGTGACGGTTTGTGAGCTGAAATTTCAGCACTCATTTGAGTTTTCGTCGAAGTGAAGATTTTGTCACATTCTTGTTCCTTAGTGAAATGGCAGGCAGCAATGACTTGTTTGGCATGCTTCAAGCTGAAGATAAGCTTGATGGGACCAACTATCGGATGTGGTCTTACATGATGAAGCACGTTCTTGTTGCAAAACAACTTTGGAACATAGTGGTAGATGTAGATCGAAGACCGGCAGGTGCTTCTACTTCACAGTCTACTGTCACAGATGGAGCTTCTTCTTCGAGTACAGTGGTTTCTCCTTCTCCACCTACACAGGAGCAGCTTAGATGGTATGGAAAAGATGCTCAAGATCATGCTTTGATTGCGCTTTCAGTGAAGCGTCATATAGTTCCACACATTCGGTCATGTTCTACATCACGACAGGCATGGGACACTCTTGCTTCTTTGTATGCCGTGCGTAATGAAGCACGTGTTGCATACTTGAGGAAGCAACTTGAGGATGTATGTATGGCTGAAAATGAGTCAGTGGATGTGTATGTGACACGCATCAAGGACTTGAAAGAGCAATTGGCAAACATAGATGAGATCATTCCGGATGCATCACTCATTTCTACATTGTTGAAAGGATTACCAGAATCTTTTCAAAGCTTTGCTACTACACTTCGTTTGGTTGCAAAAAGAAATCCTAATATGTATGCATTTGATGAGGTTGTGTCTCTTCTTTTGCAAGAAGAGCAATCTAGAGTGAATAGGAGTGGTTTGATTGAAGGAACGCAAGCACTTGCTATCTCACAAAAGGGGAAAAGCAAGTATGGTTCAGCTTTGGGTTCATCAAAACCAAAGCCTCAAGCTTCCTCTTCCACTCATTCTTCTAAGGATGGTGATTTGCAAAAGAAGAAGAGATGAAAATATTGCCGGAAGGCTGGTCATACTATTGATGAGTGTAGAAAGCTTGCTAAACGCAATGAAAAGAAGAAGGAATCGGGCATGTCTATTGCTGAAAATTCAGCAAATGCAAAGAATGATGAAGCTAACATGGCTCAAGATTTTTGGGCATGTGTTGTTACATGTCATTATGATGCTTCTTTACATTCTAAATGTATGGTGTGAGTGAGGCTGATTCGGATTGGTTCTTTGATAGTGGTGCTTCAAAGCACATAACATCATGCAAAAGATTTTTTGCCTCTTTGAAAGATGCACCTAAAGGAGGACATGTGGTGTGTGCAAACAATGCCTCTTATCCTATCATTGGAGTAGGAGAAATTGAGCTTACGGCTGCAAATGGAGGTGTGATTCTCTTGAAAAATGCATTGTATGTGCCCGATATCAAGAAGAACTTAATTTCAGTTCCGTTGATTGCCAAAGCTGGACTTCATGTACACTTTGTTGATGATAAGTGTATGGTTCATGATTTCAGCAATGGCGATGTTATCGTGATGTCCAGTACATTATGTAATGGTTTGTATCGCATGGATACATACAAGAGGGCTGCCTCGAATGCCTTAGTTGCTCATACTTCTTCCATGGCTGAAATGGAGCTTTGGCATGCTCGTTTTGGTCATTTAAACTTCAATAGTTTGCTCTACTTGCAAAAGAAGGACATGGTTATTGGCTTGCCTACACTTGAGTCCATTGAAAAGCATGCATGTGAAGGTTGCATTCTTGGAAAAATGCATCGTGCTTCTTTTCCAAAAGATAGTCACACACACACTACAAGAAAATTGCAACTTGTTCATAGTGATATATGTGGTCCGGTCAAGACTCCATCTTTTGGGAAGCATGTATATTTTGTTACCTTCATTGGTGATGCTACTCGCCATACATGGGTGTATCCTATGAAAGCAAAGAATGAGGTATTTTCTTGCTTCACAGCATTTTTAGCTATGGTTGAAAATTTTTCTTCACAAATGCTTTTGACTCTACGCACGGATCGTGGTGGTGAATACATGTCACATGAGTTTAGTGCTTTTCTTCGTGAAAGAGGTATTTCACACCAATGTACGGTGCCATATACACCTCAAAAAAATGGTGTTGCCGAGCGTAAAAATAGAACTCCACTTGAAATGGCACGATGTATGGTTAAAGGAAAGCATCTTCCTCATAAATTTTGGATGGAAGCGGTCATGTGTGCAAATTATGTGTTGAATCGCTGCCCTACAAAAGCATTGAGAGTCATCACTCCTTATGAGGCTTGGAATGGTCATAAGCCTATGGTTAGTCATATGCGTGTGTTTGGTTGTTTGGCATATGCTCTTGTGCCATCACAACAACGTCACAAACTTGATGACAAGGCAAAGAAATGTATATTTGTTGGTTATAGTGCTGAAAGTAAGGGATATCGGTTGTACCATCCATTGACGAACATAATTATTATGAGTCGAGATGTGGTATTTGCTGAAAATTCAGTTTTTCCTCTACTTGAATGCAAAAAACTGCCAACAGTTAGCTCACAAGATGTGTTCGATACACTCATGCCTTTGTTCCAAAATGGTGCGCTTGACTATGGCCATGTAGACCAGCCAACTGAGGTTCAAAGGGCTGAAAAATTCTAGCCAAATGGGGCTGAAAATGCAGAAAATTTCCAGCCAAACATGGCTGAAAAAATTCAGCCAAAAAGTGTCAAAACTGTTGGAAATTTCCAGCCACATATGGCTGAACATTTGCGTCCAGATATGGCTGAAACTGAGCACGAAATTCAGCCCACGCATGATGTACATATTGAAGATGTTTTACATAATGAACACATGTCTATCAAGAGTGCACAATCTATGCCAAAGTGGCTGAAACAAACTTTGCAAGACAGCAAATTGAGTGCACCTTTACTTGGTAGAACAAGATCAAGCTCTCACCATCCATAAAGTAATTTTGTGGATTATTCTCTTATTGCTACAGCATGTAATGAAGAGCCACTTTCTTTTGAAGATGCATGTGACGATCCACAATGGATGAGTGCTATGCAATCAGAAATGGATTCCATACATAGGAATGGTACTTGGGAGTTATGTGAATTGCCAAAAGGAAAGAATGCCATTGGTACAAAGTGGGTTTATAAGATTAAGAGAAAATCTGATGGTAGCATTGATCGCTACAAAGCTAGATTGGTTGCCAAAGGATATGCGTAACAATATGGCATTGGCTATGAGGAAACTTTTGCACCTACTTCACGCATGACTACCATTCGTACCGTGGTTGCATTGGCAGCCCATCGAGGTTGGAAAGTGCATCAGTTGGACATAAAAACAGCCTTCTTGAATGGAGATTTGCAAGAAGAGGTTTATGTGAAGCAACCTCCTGGATTTGCTATGAAAGGGAAAGAGCATATGGTTTGTCGCTTGCATAAAGCCTTGTATGGTCTCAAGCAAGCTCCACGTGCATGGTATGACAAAATACATAAGCACTTGATTGCTCTTGGCTTCACATGTAGTCCGATTGAAAGCACACTCTATGTACGCAAAAATGGGGCTGATCTTATAGTGCTTGTTCTTTATGTTGATGACATACTCTTGATTGGGTCATGTGATGCAAAACTTGACATTCTTATGGCTGATTTGCAGCATACTTTTGATGTCACTTATCTTGGTCTTTTGAGCTACTATCTTGGCATCCAGTTTGTATCCGTTGAGGGGGGAATTGTTATGCACCAAGCAAAGTATGTTGAAAAACTACTTCAGCGTTTTGACTTTGAGGATTGCAAGCCAGTTTCCACACCAGTTGAGACAGGATTTAGATTCTTAGTTGAGGATTCCCGTGATGCATTTGACACTTCTCTTTATCAGCAGGCTGTGGGATGTCTTATATATGCATGCAACACAAGGCCAGATATACAGTATGCAGTTTCCCAGTTGAGTCGATTCATGCATAGCCCTGGCACTAAGCATTGGCAAGCAGTGAAACGTGTGTTTAGATATCTTCGAGGCACTTTGAGCTTAGGTCTCTTTTATGGCAGAGATGTTCAGCCATGCTTGCATGCTTTTACAGATAGTGATTGGGTTGGTTGTTATGATACTCGCGTGTCCACTAGTGGTAATTGCTTTTTCCTTGGAGACTCATGCATATCTTGGTTGAGTAAGAAGCAACCTACAGTGGCGACATCGAGTTGTGAAGCTGAGTACAGGGCAGTTTTCACAGCTACAGTGGAGTGTATATGGTTGAGACGCCTATTGATGGATCTTTGCATGGAGATTGATGCTGCTACGCATATTCTCACTGATAGTCAGAGTGCTTTGGCTATTGCACGAAACCCAATGTTTCATGCACGGACCAAACATATTGAGGTGCATTATCACTATGTGAGAGAGCACCTTCATGCAGGAGATATTGATTTGGTATATGTGCCTACACAAGATAATGTGGCAGACATATTCACCAAAGCTCTTCCACGGGAAAAGTTTGAAGCTTTTCACAAAGCTTTAGGCTTATTACCTTGTGGGGGCTGATCTGTCACTCCCTGTATGTGTTCACATCATTCGCTCCAGGGGGGTTTGTTACACTTATGTGTTCCTCGAGTAGCTTTGATGTGAACCTTTTCCCTATACATGGGCACTTTTTACTCTAGTGCTGGCTAGAGGTTTTTTCCCCATGTTACCACATACTTGATACTCTCATATGTGGTGGTACTTTGTACTTAGGGATACTATTCAGCTCTTACTTCAGTTCAGTTCATCGATCAATAGAGAGAGCTATTCCAGCCATCTTCTTCTCCGTGTGTCTTGCTGCGTTTGTGCTCTTTGTGTGTGCTTCTCGTGTGTCTCTCGCACTTCTACACACACCCAACATAGAGGTGGTAGGAATTCTTTTGGAAGAGGTGGAGGAAGAAGCTTCCAAAATCAATCCTATAATAATACCTACTACAATTATGCATCAGATCAGAAAAAAGATTCGACTCTTATTATGAATGCAACATGTGAAGCCTCACATGAAGACATGAGAGTATTTTATATTGACTCAGGATGTAGCAACCATCTGAGTGGAAACATTGCTTTGATGACTGATTTAGATCATAATGCAATTAATCATACAGTTCAAACAGGTGATAATACAAAGCACAAAGTAAAGTCAATTGGTTCAGTCAAAGCCAAAGATGGAAGCACTCTCTTGAGTAAGGTTCTATATGTTCCTACAATTCCAAAGAATTTGACTAGTGTAGGACAAATTGTGGAAAAAGGATATGAGGTAAGGTTCACAAATGATGGAGTTTATGTTGAAGACCCTAGTCAAGGGTATAAACAGATTGTTACAGGAAAGAAGGAAGGAAGGCTCTTCAGATTAAAGATACAAGGTAATGTTGGACATGCTATGTTTACATATGGAGAGCAGAAGGTATCTGAATTGGATCTTTGGCATAAAAGACTTGGACATTTTAATGAAAGAGGTATCAAAGAAATGGTTAACAATGGTTCAGTGCTTGGATTGCCTAATGTTGCAGGTCAACACATGACATACAGATGTGAAGCATGTCAGTTAGGTAAGGCTCATAAGAAAACATATAATAAGCATGGTTTTATGTATTCAGAAAGACTTGAATTGGTACATACAGATGTGTGGGGTCCTTCAAAAGATTTCAGTATAAATGGTTCAAGATATTATGTCATATATGTTGATGATGCTACTAGGTGGATCACAATCTATGTGATCAAAGATAAGTCAGAAGTGTTTAATACATTTAAACACTATCATGCATATGCAGAAAGAATCACAGGTCATAAGTTGAAGAGACTAAGGTCAGATGGAGGGGGAGAGTATTTCTCTAATGAGTTCAATGATTACTTGTGGAATGCAGGTATAAAGAGAGAGGTTACTTGCAGGTACTCTCCTCAACAAAATGGGGTAGCAGAGAGAAGAAATAGAACTCTTGTTGAGTTTGCAAGATCCATGATGAAGGAGAAAAACTGTCCAAATTATTTGTGGGTTGAGGCTGTAAACACAGCCACATATTTGGTCAATAGGTTACCTTGTAAAGTTTTGCAGGGTATGACACCATATGAAGCTTGGTGGGGTAAGAGACCTACCTTGGATCATTGTAAAATATTTGGATGCTTGGCATATGCATATGTGCCATCTCAATTGAGGCATAAATTGGAACCTAAAGCAGAGAAGTATGTATTTATGGTTATGATGACAACCAGATGGGTTATAGGTTGTGGTATCCATCTACAAAGCAATTTCTTGTGTCTAAGGATGTTACATTTGATGAGCAAGGCACTTGGTATGCAAGTAAACTTAATGTGCATGCAGATATTGAAGAAGTTGTGAATCAAAAGAAAGGTAAATCAAAGGTTCAAATATTTGATGAAGATGAGAATAATGAAGTACAGGTTGAAGTTGAAGAAATGCCAAGATTTGATCCAGAATGTGATGAACCAGAAACTTCAAGAAGAGGAGAAGTCAGAAGGTCGTCTAGGCACAAATGGCAACCTACAAGGTATAGCTATGATACTTCATTCTTGACTACAAAAGATTATGCTTACATGTTAAAAGCAAACTTGGGATTTGGTTCCTAAACCAAATAGTCAGAAGATCATTGGATGTAAGTGGGTTTACAAAACAAAAAGATTTGCAGATGGAAGGATATCTAGGTACAAAGCCAGGCTTGTTGTGTAGGGATATGCACAGACATATGGTGTGGACTATGATGAAACTTATATTCCTGTTGCAAAGATGACAACCATAAGGACACTCATAGCAATTGCTGCTTGCAAAGGATGGAAATTATCTCAATTAGATGTGAAGAATGCATTTTTGAATGGTTTCATTTCAGATGAAGTCCACATGGAACAACCAGATGGTTTCAAAGATCAAGTGTATCCAAATTATGTGTGTAAGCTCAAGAGAGCTTTGTATGGGTTGAAGTAGGCCCCAAGGGCATGGAATTATAGGCTTGTAAAGTTCTTAAAGGAACTTGGATTTCAAGCATCAAAGGCAGATAGTAGTTTGCTAGTCAAAGCAAGTGAGGATGGCTTTATTTATGTTTGCATTTATGTTGATGATATAATACTTACAAGAACAGATGATAAAGGTATACACATGATTAAGAAACAGATGGAAAGAGAATTCAAAATTAGTGATTTGGGAAATTTGTCATTCTTTTTGGGAATGGAGATATCATATACTCAACATGGAGTATATGTAACTCAAGAAAGGTATCTGAAAAATTTGCTAACCAAATTTAAAATGGAAGATTGCAGGATAGCACCAACTCCAATGGAAGTAAATCATAGATTGACTAAATATGGAGGAGAGGAATTCAAAGATATGAAGCTCTATCAGAGTTTGGTGGGTAGCTTGATTTATGCTACATTAACAATGCCTGATTTATCATATGCAGTTGGAGTTCTATCTCAATTCATGCATTTTCCTAGAAAGGAACATTGGATTGTAGGACAAAGAGTACTTAGGTACATCAAGGGCACACTTAAAGAAGGTTTGTATTATGGATTTACTTCAGATACAAGAGTCAAAATATACAGTGATGCAGATTGGGCAGGTAATTCTGATGATAGAAGATCAACACATGGATATTTGTGTTATGTGGGAGATAAGCTAATTTCATGGTGCTCAAAGAAGCAACATACAATTGCTTTATCATCTATTGAAGCAGAATACAAAGGCAAGGTAGAAGCTGCAAAAAAAGTAATATGGTTAAAGACACTTATGAAGAGTTTTGATATTGTTCAGAGTACTCCTATCATTTGTGGAGACAATATGAGTTCTTTATATTTGGCAGCAAATCCTGTATTCCATGCTAGAACTAAACACATTGAGATTCAGTATCATTTTTTGAGAGAGAAGGTTGTTGATAAAGAAATAGAAGTTATGCATACTCCTACAAAAGATCAACTTGCAGATATGATGACAAAAAGTTTGGATGGACCAAAGTTGCAGAGATTTAAAGATATGGCAGGAATAAAAAGGATGCAGG
>CM035417.1:116929361-116951861 GCA_020310875.1 Ceratopteris richardii | reverse complement strand
AGAGAGAGAGAGAGAGAGAGAGAGAGAGAGAGAGAGAGAGAGAGAGAGAGAGAGAGAGAGAGAGAGAGAGAGAGAGAGAGAGAGAGAGAGAGAGAGAGAGAGAGAGAGAGAGAGGAGAGAGAGAGAGAGAGAGAGAGAGAGAGAGAGAGAGAGAGAGAGAGAGAGAGAGAGAGAGAGAGAGAGAGAGAGAGAGAGAGAGAGAGAGAGAGAGAGAGAGAGAGAGAGAGAGAGAGAGAGAGAGAGAGAGAGAGAGAGAGAGAGAGAGAGAGAGAGGCGCCTTTTGCATCGTTTCTTTCGGGAACACTAGTTGTTTGTCAATTGTTCTCTCTATCTTCTGTGAGCGCTTGCAACCTTTGTTTCGCAGAGAGAGAGAGTGAGAGGGAATGCACAAAGAGAGATGGAGACGGACATGGTCTTAGTCGGAGCTCAGAGCATGGTAGAGAAGGCGGTGGATTCGTGCTCATGCATATGAGAAATAGGTTTTAGCTCTGCAGTATATTTAGCTTTACCAACGTAGAAGCCTTCGTTACCATTCTCATTCTCTCTTTTAGAGTTTCTTTTAAATATTGCATTTGCACGCTTCATTTCCAAGCACATGGAAGTTGAGATGGGAGATGCTTTCTTGTTGCACTCAGAAAATCGAGTCCAGAAGCTTGATGCGACCACTGTCACGTCAATTCTTGTTGATTTAGAATGAAAATTGCCTGATGTGGAGATCACACAAGCTTAGATGCGCAAATGCACTGTGCCCGTAAAATTTCATAGATGTCCTAGGTTTGTGCAGATTGCAGTCAACTCTTTCAGTAACAATGAAATGTGGTATGATTACAGCAGAATCAATATTTTGACTTGTGCAGTATATGCGATCGTAGCAGGCAGCTTCAGAATGAACTCACCCCAGCCATATTACATGGTGCTACTACTTAAAAGAACGAATGTAGAATGCTTAGAGTCGAATCCGTTTAGTCAATTATGCTCTTGATTGGATCCCCACATTAAAAAAAATGGCACAAGTTCGCATGGTTTTGGTGCAAGGAGAGAGAGAGAGAGAGATTGGTTGCGCTTTCTTATTATCTGTGATCTTTAGTCTACAAAAAAAAAGTAATTTTATTCGCTACTGGGGTATTTCTCACTATGTATGGGAATTTCTAATGCTTCACATTTTTTATCGAAGAATGCCCGTAGAATCTAGATGTCATGTGTGCGTGCGGTTCTACCTGTGCGTTTTTGTGTGTTTTTGTGCAAGCTTTCTCTCAAAGTACGATATACATTTATCCACACATGAGCACATAAATTTTGATGGATTGCATATTTGATTGAAGAACTAGGGTACGCATATGCATGCGTGCGGTTGTATTTTGAGCATTTATGTATGTGGTTTTGTATTCCCTCTTATGAGTTACACGTATGTACGTATTAATACACATATCTCAATTCAAAACTATGTATTATGTGAATATTTATGCGTTGTGATCACGTAATACATGTATCATGAATACATTCAACAAGCCTTTTACTTTTGTATCATTATTGCATGTTGGGAGTGTGGCTCTAGCGCAGGACCTGTATTGCTTGAGATTAGAGTGCAACTCCGTAGGCAGGCTCATAAAAATGTACTTTTGGAAGCACTTATTTTTCATATGATGTCCGAAGTTGATATTTTAAGCAGCAGAAATTGTAGGCTCGAATTATATAGAAGAGGTATTTATCACTATGTTACTCGCAGACGCGCGCGTACACACATCACACGTACACACAGAGAGAGAGCACAAATATAAAGTAGAGCTTGTATTGATCCGTTACGGAGAAGTATTGAGGGATTGAAGAGATTTGTTGGTTTGCACTGTTATATCAAGAGTAACTTAGAGCCTGGGAAGAGAAAGTCATGTCTGCATGTTCACAGAGAGAGTATTTCCTCTTGTCTGGATTCCTGAGTCAAATTATCTTGTGCATGTACACATAGAGGCACCCACAATTAGGGCACTACAGTGCCTTCCAAGCTTCCTGAAGACCTGGAGAGTGAGAGACAGGCAGAACAGGGGGGAGAGTTAGCACTCACTACTCGTGCAACCATCATCTCTGTATATTTGTGCACCTGAGGTATATAGCAACGTTCCAAGAACTTTTTGGGTTTCTACTTATCATTCTCAGCACACTTCCAAAGAAAGCAGAATTATGGAAATTGACTTCTGATAACACTATTCATGTAGTTGATTTCACGTGTTCATGGATCCGACAAATGTTTTTTTTGTTGCAAAAAGAGTGAGAGAATGATTGCATATGTGTGCGTAAGTGTGAGCATATATGAGTATGCATGAATGTATGTATGCATGAATATGTGTGAGCATGAGCATGCATGTATATTAATATGCATGTTAATATGTATGCATATGAAGAATGATTTTCATAAATGTAGGAGTGTATGCATGAGTGCATATGAAGTGTGATGCATTTTATGCATGTTTAGAAATGATAAGCATGAGTGATGAATATGCTATGTATGTCTATTTGAGTAAGAGTGCATGTGTATGCATGTGCATGTTAAGATAGAGTTAGCATGTAGTACATGTACATATAGAAGGTATAAGATAATACATGTGCATATTAAAGATAATTCATATGCATATGCATATGAAAATAGGATATGCATGAGAACTAAAACATATATGCATGTGAAATGATGCATATATCCATGTGTATTGAATGTACGTATGAAAATGTATGTATAAATGCATGAGAATAAGTGTATACATATTAGATGATAGTGCATGTTTATGAATGCATGTTAGTATGTTTATGCATGCTAGTAAATGCATATATATACTAATGCATGTTAATACATAAATATATCATGCATGTTAAATACGAATTAGTGAATGCATAATTGATATAAGATTGTATGCATGTTGATATGCTGGTATGAATGATAGATATTGAATTGTTATATGATGCATGTTTGCATGTAAACAAATGTGTGTTTGCATAGGTGTCTTCAAATGCATGAAAGTTAGGAAGTTAGAAGTCTATGTATACATGAGTTAGTATAGGTTTAAGTTATGTATTGAATGTTAAATTAATGAGTGTTTTATTTTTACTAAAAGCATACTTATGGCTCCTAATGATCTTCGCTGCAGATCATTGAAGAGATTACAAAGGAGAATACGAGAACACAAGCATACGAGATTTCAAGATCACGAAATTACGATATTTGAAAATTGTTTATTAAGTTGTATAGAATTATCTATTAAGAGAATTGTATTAGCACTTATGATAAACTTTTGTATAGGCTTATTGTATAGGCTTAAATAAGATTGATTTTGAAATTCTTCATACTGTTTCTCTGAAAATTAATTAAGATCTTTATGTTTTTATTTCATATGTCTAAAGAATCAAGATCTACAAGTAGTTCTAAACTAGTATCTTCAAACGATTCTGATATTAAGAATCAAGTATTAGAAAACTTAATAATAGGAACATTGCTTCGATCTTCAATTGATAGTTCAAATAATAACGAAAATATAGAAGTTGAAATTATTAAAGATAAATTAGTTTATGAAACTTTACACACGTTAGATTACAATCGTCTTCTTTCTAGAATTTTACCTTTAATTACCATAGTTTTGCCAGAACAGGAGGACAAGAAAGACTTATTCCCACCTAATTTAGTTAGAAAACCTAACTCAAATCAAATTGAGAACGGAGAAGTTGACTTTGTTAAAGATAAAATTACAAACGAGAACTTAGTTTTGTCTTATCAATTAGAAGCTATAGAAAATTATAGAAACACTCGTCCTTACGGTCCTTAGTCTAAGTAATTAGTTCTTAATTTACACTCCTATATATTAGAAACATATATGTTTTTATCACACCTAAATTGAAAAACCAACCGAAGGCCCTAGGCATACTTAGAAGCACCCTGCGTGCAGTCACACGGTTAGGTTAGCATGATTCTTGTAGATGAACGTCAGCCTCCCTTCACACCCCTCTACGACAGTTTTGGTGAACCCGACGTGAAGCTTGACGATAGTGTGCCTAGGACTTATGTTGCATTTTCAGGTTTAATTTCTAATTTTATTTTCTTCTTTTTAAGCAGAAAAATTGAAGATTGAAGCTGTGATAAAACCGTGGAAGAAGGATTTTCAACTGGTGGAGCTTCATCGTTTTCAAACCCCCCCCATCAACATTCAAGAGAATTAAGAGGAATTCACAGTTACTTTAGTTTGTATTTAAGTTTGTTTAAACGTTCACTTTTGAACCTCTTCAGCAAAAAACTCATCGAGTAAGGTGTTTATTTTAAAGTTCTTTAGTTTATGCACATCACTTAAAAAGAAAAGTTGTTTTCATTAGCCTTAGGATTTAAGCACTTTCATATTAGCATTAAAAGAGTATTTGAATCTTTCTTTTGTATCTATGAAATATAAATTTTACTTAAAGTATTTAAATATCTGCATTTTAGGAAAAGCCATTATTTTTGCATCATCAAAAAGAAAAGATTTTAAGTTTTGAAAAAGAAAGATTGTTTGCTTTATTTTCAATGCATAAAAAGAAAAGCTTTTAGCATAAAAATAGTTTAAATTTAGGTTACTTTTGATTTATAGTTAATGCTTTTATTTTTTCAAAGAAATTATTTTTTTAAAGAAAATTAATATTAAACTAAAGGATTTAAATCAAGAAAATTTATAAAAAACTACTTTATTAGGTTTTTTTTTGAATAAAAAGAGATAAATTTAGGTTTTTAGAAATCAAAAAGATTTTAGAAAAGAAAATTAGATTTAGTAAAGCCTAGGATTAGGGTAAAGCCATCCCTGGCTTTATCAACTAGTGATAGATTTAGACAATTTAGAGAGCAATTAGATCTGGCTATTAGGGAACTTCTTCTCTATTCGAAACGTTATCAAGAACGCAAGATGGAGGGGATGTTTAGGAACATGATGATAGAAAAGCAAGGGACACGTACAATCCAAGCTATTCTAAAAGAAAAAGGAAAATTTACTGGATTGAACATTACGGAATACTTGGATGTACTTGGATGCATTTGAGGAGCAAGTGCAAATCAAGGGATTACCTGAAGATGTGCTAGTTAAATACTTTAGACGTGTAGTTTCTAGTTCAATTCTAGAATCTATACAAGAACACGTTGAAAAACCTTGGGAGGAATTTAGAAAGGAACTTCATAAAATGTTCTACCTCGAAGATTTTAGCCAGCACAGTCGTGAAGGATTTCTGCGTTGGTTAAACACTGTTAAGAGCAATGAGTCTTTAACTCATCTTCACGGTGAGTTTATGAGACGTCTCGCTCAACTTCCTGAAGATGACAGAAATGCTATTAATCCTGATGTAATTATATATTTTCTTAAGATACTTAATCCAAAAGATAGGGCTGAAATTGAAAGACGAATAGAGGAGCCAGGAAAAAGGTATGGGCTAACTGATGACTGGGAGAAATTCAAAAAAGAGATAGAGGCTGTTGCTCAAATGAAGCAAAGGCAAACGATTTTATATTCTAGACCTAATGCTTCTCAGCCAAGGGAAACTCCTGCTATAAGGCAAGTTGACATGCCAATGCCTACAACTACGACTACGGCTAATAATGCAACTCCTACTAAAGCTCCCATAGAATTTCAACTAGATATTCTATGTAAGCAAATGGAAAATGTTATGAACATGCAAGCATCTCTTTCAAAAGAGGTTTCTAATTTAAATAAACAAGTTTACTCCATGAGCTTTAACGATCCAGGGGCTAGCAGTAGTGGTGCAGGGCAAGCACCGCCTAATCAACAAGTTATGCCTCAGTATGTTCCACCTCAACCAGTCTTTCAGCTAGTACCACAGCAAGTTCCTTAGTTTGCTTCTCAACAAGCTCCTCAGTTTGCTGTACAACCACCCTTTCAAAGAACTAATGAGAAAAGAGGGACTGGCGTGAAGTGCTGTGTTTGGTGTGATAGTCTGGAGCACGCATCATTTGCTTGTGAAGAGTTAAAAAGTGCTAAGGCGAATCAATTAGTTGTGGAAATAGATAGAAGACTATGTGACTTTAGGTCACGTCTTCCTTTGTCCGTCAATTGGGGCAAAGGAGGAATGAAAAAGCTTTATGAAAATTTAACAGTATCAGATGCAACTGCCAGTACTTCGGCTACAAGACTAGAGCCGGTCGAGGATAGGCCTTCTTCAATGCCTAGCCAAAATCCATATTCAATAGAGGCACTGGTACGAGCTAGAGACGAGATAATGTACAAGACTGCATGTAAATCTCCTGTAGATCAATCTTTTGTCTTTTCTCACATTGCTAATGTTGAGGAAAAACGGAGACGAGAAGATCAACAGGATGATGTAGAAGAAGGTGATAGGAGGGTAACTAGGAGACAAACAAGAGAAGATGAAAAGAAAATTGATAAAAAAGTTCAATTTGATGAATCAAATTTATCTCAAGAAGAGAAGAGAAAAATGATAAAGGAAGGCAAAAAGGCGACCGATGAAAATGTTCAATCGAAAGAAGAACAAAAGAAATTGGAAACCTCTAAACGTGACAATAAAGAGGATCAAAAGCAAAATGAAGAGAAAGGAAAGAAGAAAGGTAGAAGAGCTCCACGTGCTATTATGATTTCTGAGCTTGAAAAGAAAAATGATGCTAGGGAGATTTTAAATGACATTCTTCTAAAAAGTCAAGTAATGATGTCACTTGAGCAAGTGTTTTCCATAGCGAAACCAGAGTTCAAGGATAGTTTATTCGACTTATTAGAAGAAGACGCTTTCCTTTGCCACAAGACGAGGATATGCAAGACGTGGCAGAAGAAACCCTAGCTATGAATGATGCAGTTACATTAAGAGAAAGTAACTATGAGGATGATGAAGAATTTACAACGGGTAGTGTAAATAGAAATTTTCTAGGACCCATACAACCTGATGAAGAAATATTAAAGAGTGAGAGTAAATTCAATTCTACCTTCTAGGCAAGAGGCACACCAGAAGTAAAGATTAGAATCGGTGATGAGAAGGATTCTTGTTTAGCTTTGGCTCTCATTGATTTAGGGTCAGAGATAAACGTGATTTCAAAAAAGTTCTTTGACAAATTTAGGTGGCCAATTGATAAAGAGCACGGTTGGCGGATGAGAACAACTGACAATGGCTCTGGCATTTTGTTGGGTGCATGTGCAAATGTGCCTATTATGATAGGTGGTGTTCGAGAAGAGTTTCACTTCTTTGTTCAAGATAATTGCTCATATGAAGTGATTCTTGGACAGCCATTTATAGCTGAAATGAGGATGGAAACAAAGGCAATGAACAACGGATCAACGTATGCAAGAATTCGATCCAAATCAGGGATGGATTCTTTGCAAGTTATGACAGTTTGCCCAAACCACACTAGAAATAGAAAGAGCTTAAGAAGAAATCCTATTGACTCGATTAGTCATGTATGTGATGATCCACTGACTGTAAGAGAATATGGAGCGTACTATGATCAAAATTTCTGCTAGACTCCACTATTGAGCGAGACAATAGTGGACGTTGTTTTGATGTCTCGCCTATCAATGAATATAAATTTGAAAATTATCTAATTTGTACTCCTACAACTAGTTTGCATTATATTACTAAAGAAAAACTTACAAAAACATTTAGAAAACAAATTGAAAAATATTTCAGACAAATCGGATTAATTTTAAGTGACGAGAAAATTGAGAGTATAATTGAATTATCAAAAAGTTCTACTTTATTAGAAGAGCTTGAAAGTGTTTCTCATGAAAATTTTGAATCAAATCTAATAATTCTTAATTCTATTCAAGAGTATGAGATTATTAGTGAATTCTTCTTAGAGCATGAAGTTAGCATAGAAACCAAATACAAAATTGTAGAAAAGAAAATAAAGCCTGTAACTCAACCCTTACCCAAAGATAGTCATGACATACTTCGTCAAGTATCAAAAGATCCTATTCTTAGAGATAGATCTAAGATAGGTCACATATTTACTGATGAGAGTAAGAAGTTTATTAAATTCGATGATGAATTTCTTTCTCAAATTGAAAAAGAGCAGTTTACCAAGATGATTGTTCGTCATGGTAAAGCTTTTTCTTTATTCCCACATGAAATAGGATGTGCAGACCCAAAGTTAGTAGCTCCGATGATTATTTTTACTGTACCACATATTCCTTGGAAACTTCATCCGATTCCAGTCCCAAAGGCTCATTTACCTGAGCTAATGAGACTATTAAAAGAGAAGATTTCCACGTGAATCTTGGAACCATCCTCATCACCATACTCTAATAGGTGGTTCACGGTACCGAAAAAGAGCGGGAAGCTACGCTTTATTCAGGATTTGCAGCCTGTGAATAAAGTCACTATTAGGAATGTAGGAACAAGACCCATTGTAGATGAGTTTTCCGAGGCATTTGCTGGTCACTCTATCTATTCAATGGGAGACTTGTATTCAGGGTACGATCAGTTTCAATTAGCAATTGAGAGTCGAGATGTGACCACGATGAAGACTCCTTTGGGTTTAGTACGTATGTGTACTTTACCACAAGGAGCAACGAATTCTGTGGCACACATGATGAATGCTATGAATTTGGTCCTACATGACTTTATCCCAAAAGTGACAATGCCTTTTATTGATGACATTCCAATAAAAGGGTGTGGGGAAAAAGAAAAAGATGAAAGTTTAGATTCATCTGGTTGCAGAAAGTTTGTTTCCAGCCATATTTTAGATTGTGAAAAGATATTTGAAAGATTTGAAGAAGTCGGAATAACTTTCTCCCTAGAGAAATCAAATTTTGGTGTTAATGAAGTGCTAATAGTTGGACATTTATGTGGCCATTATGGTCGTAGACCCTATCCAGCAAAAGTTGATGCCATTAGTAGGATTTTTGAGAGATGTTGCAATGTTAGTGAAGTAAGGAGATTCTTAGGTGCATGTGTTTTCTATGTCATCTGGATCCCTCACTTTGCTCATGTAGCGAATCCGCTTTATGATTTATTGAGAAAAAGAAAGAAATTCTTTTGGAATGATGAGCATTCCAGAACTATGAGGCGTCTAAAGCAATTGCTTATCAATGCTCCTGTTTTGAAACGTATTGACTATACAGGAAATAAGCCTGTAATCCTAACCGTTGACACTAGTCCTATTGGTATAGGCTGGGTCATTAGACAGGATGATGAGAAGGAGCAAAGGTACGCAGTTCGCTTTGGAGCAAAGATTCTTCATGATACTCAAAAGAATTACCCGCAAATTAAGAGAGAATTATGGGGATTAGTTACAGCTTTAAAAACAGATAAAGAATACTTTATAGGAGCTAATGTAATAGTAGAGACCGATTGTCTTTCATTAATAGGTTTAATAGCTAATTGTTCATCTCCAGATATAGCTATGCTACGATGGATAGCCTATATTAAATTCATTAATCTTGCTTTTGTTCATATAGCCGATAAACATAACACCGTTGCTGATATGCTTTCAAGAGCAAAGTTCGATAATGATAGTGAAGCATTAAATAATCATATTAATTTATTAAATTATGAAACATCTACCTATGCATATGAGAGATTTAGAGAGTGCGATTATGAAGGAGAGTGGCGAGATATAGGAAACTATCTGAGTTCATTTTAGTCTTCCCCAAGCTGGTCTTCAAATCGATTCCGGAACATCAGGAAGAAGTCTTTCAACTTCTTCTTGAAAGATGTATATCTTTGGAGACATGCTAGAGGAAAGGTTCGAAACCCTCAAAGAGTACTAGGTTTGAAGGTTTTTCAAGTGCAAGTTATGCAAGAGATGCACGAAAGCGTTTGGGCAGGTCATAAAGGTTTTGTAGCTACGTATGAAAAGATTAGTGAAAGCTACTGGTGGCCGAGGATGTATGTAACTGTTAAAGAATTTATGAGCACTTGTAGTACGTGCCAATTACACTCCTCTGTCAAGCATAGAGATCCCCTTCACCCGACCTATCCACCTTGTATTCATTACAAGTGGGAAGTTGACCTTGTGACCATGCCTAAAAGCAGTGATGGTATGAGATATATTGTTCTTGCACGAGAAGATTTGACAAACCATGTCGAAGGTAGAGCGCTTCGTTCCAATACTACTTATAATGTATGTGTATTCCTTTTAGAAGAAGTATTATCCAAATTTGGATATATAGAAAAAGTAGTAGCGGATAGAGGTGAGTTAGATGCGAGAGAGGCGAGAGAATTCTTTGCACAACATGGAATTCGATTGTCTCTTACGACTGCCTATAACCCAGAAGCAAATGGTAAAATTGAATGAGGGCATCCTTCCATAGTGAAGGCTATTTCTAAGGCTTGCCATGGAGATATTGGTCAATGGCCAAAATATCTCCCATTTGCTCTTTGGGCTGATCGCATGACGTACACGAGAACAACTGGTTTTATGCCGGCTGAACTCATGTATTGTCAGAAACCATTATTTCCCATTCATATTCAGATAATTAATTGGATGAATTTAGGTTGGAAAGATAACATTTCAAGAGAGGACTTATTAGCATTTAGAATTAAGCAATTAAAACAAGGAAATGAAAATCTTAAAGAAGCAATAAAAAAATTAAAAACATCTAGATTGAAAAATAAATTATATTTTGATAAGAAACATAGACTAAGACCGCAACCAATAGAAAGTGGTGACTGGGTGCTTGTATATGATAGTACATTTGATACTCAATACGATGCACGTCGGAAACTAACTAAACGTTGGTTTGGACCTTACATTGTTGTTTCAGTTTATGAAACAGGTACATATAAATTACGTGAATTTGATGGTTCTATGCTAAAGAATTTGATTGCAGGGAAAAGAATCAAGCTCTTTAGAAGAAGAGAAAGCAGTAAATTTGAATTGGACGAAGAATTCTTGGAGGACGACGATGAAGAAGAATAAAAATGATCAGGTGAAAGAGTTCTAAACTTTACTTATTTTGTAGTTGCTAATATGATTTTTATTGATGCATTTCATGTATAGATATGTACATCCTTCTGATAGGAAAGGAAGATTTTTAAAATTATGAAACAATGAATTTAAAACTGAAGAAGGGATGTGTATGAAGGGAAGATAAGAATTAGAGACCTTATGGATTTCTTAAGGATAGGAGAGGGAACACTTGACTTGCGATTCCTAGTAGAAGTAAGTTAAATTTATATAGGTAGGCTACCTTAACTCTCAACCCATGTTGCTAATGAGATCCTAGTTCCCACTATAACATTCCTCTAGAACCTCTGCTCTAATTAGGGGTTAAGCCTTTCCCCTTAAACAAAAAAGTTGCAAAGAAAAATTAAGAAAAGAGAAAAATGAGAACATCAAGCAATATATTAATGGATACTACAAGATGAGAAAAAGAAAATTAAAAAAAAAAAGAAAAAGAAAGAAAAGAAAAGAAAAAAGTTATCATGATTCAGTTGTGGTCTCGAAACCACTTCTGAAATTCTATACGGGCAATATGAGGCGGATTTATGCTATAGAGGAATTAGTTAGATGCATCTTATGGCGAGTGACTAGGGAATCAGGGATAGACCATTTATATAAAATATTTATTACTTTTGAATGGGTTAATAGAAGAGCAAGTACCACAACTATCTGCTTGATTTCTATGGGACTTTCTAAAACTTGTTTTCAATTTCATGCATTGAACGAAAACGTTTATGATTCAAGTTTGCATAATTTTAAAAGGTTTTTCTTAACTATCAGAAGATGTACTTACCTTTAGGAGCATATTTCATATAAGTTTGAAAATAGTTCAAGAAATATTTTTTGAAAGAATTTGATACTGCTTTCCTATTGAACTGCCGGTTGGCCCATCGAGGTCGATGTGCAGGTTTGGTGGGCGCAGATGTCGGAAGGATTTCCTCACTCGAATTTTCATATGGAAAAATAAAAATAATTTGCTTTAGAGCCAATTAAATGATATCTCTCTCATATTTTTTATAATGCATTGGTTTAAAATGACTAATGGTTTTCTTTTGAGTACCTGCAGATAACAAAAACAAGAAGAGCTGAATTAAGAGAAGACCTCATCTTTATTAGTTAAAGACATATTTGTGTATGTATGTAGATGCAAGAGAATAGATAAGAATGTATGATAATGTTTGTTAATTCTAATGTTTATATTTATGCATATGAACTTTCATGTTGTTGAGAATATATCTTAGCTTTAAAGTTAAATTCATTTATGTGAATGTATTCCTTAAGAAAAGGTCTAGCACCCTACATTATAAGTGGTTTAAACCCTATATGTTTACTTATTTAAAAAACTCAAGAAAACCCTAATATGAAGAATAAGATTAAGTGCTTGTTTATATGTAACTGTAGGAACTCTTCATGTATGTAATATAAGACTTTAACCCTAAGTGTATGCCTATTAAAGTTTATGAATAAGAAAGAGAATGTGATCATCCATGCCTTTATAACTATATGAATGGGTATAGAATGTTTTAACTTTTATAGTATCAATATATAAATATTAGATATGTACATTTCTATAATGTTAGATGTTATGCTATAATATGAATATATATATTATAAGTTTAAAAGTATAAATGATTAAACTTTAATAACTAGATAAGTATATGTGAATATTTCTATATAATTATATACGTATTTTAATTATAGAAAATTGTTTAATTAATAAATGAATTAAATTGATATTTATAGTAATGCTATATTATATATATTAGTTTCACTATATATTTTAGGATATATATAATGTTATATTCATTAGTTTATAGAGTTACATAGTTAAGTCATGTTATATTTATTTAATATTAAGCAAAACAAATGCACTCGTTATTATGCATGAACGTGGCTGTTAAACTATGAGTATATGTGGAATGCATGATAAGTAACTAATTGTGTGCATGGCAAGTTGAGTGGTGCACATACTAATCTGAAGCCTATAAAATAGAACTATTACGCAATGAGAAACCTAATGATCTTCGCTGCAGGTATGGCAAATTCTACAGAGAGAGAGAGAGGAGAGAGAGAGAGAGAGAGAGAGAGAGAGAGAGAGAGAGAGAGAGAGAGAGAGAGAGAGAGAGAGAGAGAGAGAGAGAGAGAGAGAGAGAGAGAGAGAGAGAGAGAGAGAGAGAGAGAAAGAGAGAGAGAGAGAGGCGCCTTTTGCATCATTTCTTTCGGGAACACTAGTTGTTTGTCAATTGTTCTCTCTATCTTCTGTGAGCGCTTGCAACCTTTGTTTCGCAGAGAGAGAGTGAGAGGGAATGCACAAAGAGAGATGGAGATGGACATGGTCTTAGTCGGAGCTCAGAGCATGGTAGAGAAGGCGGTGGATTCGTGCTCATGCATATGAGAAATAGGTTTTAGCTCTGCAGTATATTTAGCTTTACCAACGTAGAAGCCTTCGTTACCATTCTCATTCTCTCTTTTAGAGTTTCTTTTAAATATTGCATTTGCATGCTTCATTCCGAAGCACATGGAAGTTGAGATGGGAGATGCTTTCTTGCTGCACTCAGAAAATCGAGTCCAGAAGCTTGATGCGACCACTATCACGTCAATTCTTGTTGATTTAGAATGAAAATTGCCTGATGTGGAGATCACACAAGCTTAGATGCGCAAATGCACTCTGCCTGTAAAATTTCATAGATGTGCTAGGTTTGTGCTGATTGCAGTCAACTCTTTTAGCAACAATGAAATGTGGTATGATTATAGTGGAATCAATATTTTGACTTATGCAGTATATACAATCATAGCAGGCAGCTTCAGAATGAACTCACCCCAGCCATATTACATGGCGCTACTACTTAAAAGAACGAATGTAGAATGCTTAGAGTCGAATCCGTTTAGTCAATTATGCTCTTGATTGGATCTCCACATTAAAAAAAATGGCACAAATTCGCATGGTTTTGGTGCAAGGAGAGAGAGAGAGAGATTGGTCGCACTTTCTTATTATCTGTGATCTTTAGTGTACAAAAAAAAAGTAATTTTATTCGCTACAGGGGTATTTCTCACTATGTATGGGAATTTCTAATGCTTCGCGTTTTTTATCGAAGAATGCCCGTAGAATCTTGATGTCATGTGTGCGTGCGGTTCTACCTGTGCGTTTTTGTGTGTTTTTGTGCAAGCTTTCTCTCAAAGTATGATACACATTTATCCACACATGAGCACATAAATTTTGATGGATTGCATATTTGATTGAAGAACTAGGGTACGCATAACCTGTATTGCTTGAGATTAGAGTGCAACTCCGTAGGCAGGCTCATAAAAATGTACTTTTGGAAGCACTTATTTTTCATATGATGTCGGAAGTTGATATTTTAAGCGGCAAAAATTGTAGGCTCGAATTATATAGCAGAGCTATTTATCACTATGTTACTCGCAGACGCGGGCGTACACACATCACACGTACACACACAGAGAGAGAGCACAAATATAAAGTAGAGCTTGTATTGATCCGTTACGGAGAAGTATCGAGGGATTGAAGAGGATTTGTTGGTTTGCACTATTATATCAAGAGTAATTTAGAGCCTGAGAAGAGAAAGTCATGTCGGAATGTTCACAGAGAGAGCATTTCCTCCTGTCTGGATTCCCGAGTCAAATTATCTTGTGCATGTACACATAGAGGCACCCACAATTAGCTACAACGCCTTCCAAGCTTCCTGAAGACCTGGAGAGTGAGAGACAGGTAGAACAGGGGGGAGAGTTAGCACTCACTACTTGTGCAACCATCATCTCTGTATATTTGTGCACCTGAGGTATATAGCAACGTTCCAAGAACCTTTTGGGTTTCTACTTATCATTCTCAGCACACTTCCAAAGAAAGCAGAATTATGGAAATTGACTTCTGATAGCACTATTCATGTAGTTGATTTCAAGTGTTTATGGATCCGACAAATGTTTTTTTTGTTGCAAAGAGAGTGAGAGAGTGATTGCATATGTGTGCGTAAGTGTGAGCATATATGAGTATGCATGAATGTATGTATGCATGAATATGTGTGAGCATGAGCATGCATGTATATTAATATGCATGTTAATATGTATGCATATGAAGAATGATTTTCATAAATGTAGGAGTGTATGCATGAGTGCGTATGAAGTGTGATGCATTTTATGCATGTTTAGAAATGATAAGCATGAGTGATGAATATGCTATGTATGTCTATTTGAGTAAGAGTGCATGTGTATGCATGTGCATGTTAAGATAGAGTTAGCATGTAGTACATGTACATATAGAAGGTATAAGATAATACATGTGCATATTAAAGATAATTCATATGCATATGCATATGAAGATAGGATATGCATGAGAACTAAAACATATATGCATGTGAAATGATGAATATATCCATGTGTATTGAATGTACGTATGAAAATGTATGTATAAATGCATGAGAATAAGTGTATACATATTAGATGATAGTGCATGTTTATGAATGCATGTTAGTATGCATGTTTATGCATGCTAGTAAATGCATATATATACTAATGCATGTTAATACATAAATACATTATGCATGTTAAATACAAATTAGTGAATGCATAATTGATATAAGATTGTATGCATGTTGATATGCTTGTATGAATGATAGATATTGAATTGTTATATGATGCATGTTTGCGTGTAAACAAATGTGTGTTTGCATAGGTGTCTTCAAATGCATGAAAGTTAGGAAGTTAGAAGTCTATGTATACATGAGTTAGTATAGGTTTAAGTTATGTATTGAATGTTAAATTAATGAGTGTTTTATTTTTACTAAAAGCATACTTATGGCTCCTAATGATCTTCGCTGCAGATCATTGAAGAGATTACAAAGGAGAATACGAGAACACAAGCATACGAGATTTCAAGATCACGAAATTACGATATTTGAAAATTGTTTATTAAGTTGTATAGAATTATCTATTAAGAGAATTGTATGAGCACTTATGATAAACTTTTGTATAGGCTTATTGTATAGGCTTAAATAAGATTGATTTTGAAATTCTTCATACTGTTTCTCTGAAAATTAATTAAGATCTTTACGTTTTTATTTCATATGTCTAAAGAATCAGGATCTACAAGTAGTTCTAAACTAGTATCTTCAAACGATTCTGATATTAAGAATCAAGAATTAGAAAACTTAATAATAGGAACATTGCTTCCGTCTTCAATTGATAGTTCAAATAATAACGAAAATATAGAAGTTGAAATTATTAAAGATAAAGTAGTAAATGAAACTTTACACACGTTAGATTACGATCGTATTCTTTCTAGAATTTTACCTTTAATTACCATGGTTTTGCCAGAACCGGAGGACAAGAAAGACTTATTCCCACCTAATTTAGTTAGAAAACCTAACTCAAATCAAATTGAGAACGGAGAAGTTGACTTTGTTAAAGATAAAATTACAAACGAGAACTTAGTTTTATCTTATCAATTAGAAGCTATAGAAAATTATAGAAACGCTCGTCCTTACGGTCCTTAGTCTAAATAATTGGTTCTTAATTTACACTCCCATATATTAGAAACATATAGGTTTTTATCACACCTAAACTGAAAAACCAACCGAAGGCCCTAGGCATACTTAGAAGCACCCTACGTGCAGTCACACGGTTAGGTTAGCGTGATTCTTGTAGATGAACGTCAGCCTCCCTTCACACCCCTCTACGACAGCAGTATATGAAAAATATAAAACTACAATGTGCAAATCCGGCGCCTTAACACTGGCACGCACGGTAGACTCAAACCCACTGAGAAAAGGAAACTAAGGCTCATCTACAATGCCTTGTATATACATAGTTCGGGCTAATTTAAAGGTTCTAGAGGTTTTCTGTTTTAATGAATCCAACATCAACTTTAATGTCTCCGGCTCCACCAATTGTGCGTTAGTTTGGATTGAACTTACCGCAATGTCCTGACTCATCAAAAGATCTGCCTGTGTCTGTAAAAATGCTTCTTGTAAGTAAAAATCATCAGCTAAGGCAACATCTCTCTGCTGCTTCATATCTGTAATCTGAGCATCGATACGTGATAATCTTTCAGCTTGAAATCCCAACTGTTTTTCTCTGTGTTCTAGTTCTTCAGATTGAGACTGCATTGTTTTATAATACGCTTCTCTTTCCTTCTGCACACCTTCCAGTTCCTTCTTCAATTTGAGATATTTACCAAGCTCTTCCTGTAATTCTTGATCTCGCCGGAACAATGTTTCAGTGGTATTATGGAGCTCTGCTTCTGCTTTAAGCACATTAGCGGCCAGAGATTGAGATGCTTCTTCTAAGATGCTATAGGCCTTGCACGTACTATGAAGTTCAGTGCCTAACGCTGTCATCGCATCTATCTTGTCAATGATTTCCTGCTTCAGCGTAGTAATTTCTGTATCCTTTTGACCCAGCAAAACGTCCCTCTATGTGAGTTGATCTTGAAGTTGCTGAACGTGTAACTGTAGGGCATGATTTTCCGCTTTCACCACATTAGTCTCTTCTTGCAATGGAGCAATATCGACTTCTAAGACATCCACTTTGTGCTGTAATTCTTGTCTGATAGTGTCGATTGCCATCTTCAATTGCATTGGTAACTACTGAGAAAATTGGATCAAAAGTCGACCCATTGATTCAAGTTCATGAAACATCGGGGTCGGAGAAAGAAGGACATGACTGGGTTGGGATGTAGAAGCGGAGCACAGATGAGGGGAGGGTGGTGGAGAGTAATCGAGAGAAGAAAATGAAGTAGTGGGGACGTCACGAACAACAGATGCAACTGGGACAATGGGATCAACAGTGTTCATGGGTGGAGGAGGTGGAATAATTGGCATCAAAATGAGGCCGGTGGTATTCTGCTTTGATGCCTCAACCTTGTCAATTATGGCGTCAATCATAGCAATCACATCGTTAAGAATTTCAGCAACAATATCCTTCACAGAGTCCTGATTCTGATGATTAGAATCCCCCGAGAAGAAACTTCATCGGAGTCATTCAGGTGGGCATCGTGCTCTTGCTGCTTATTTGGAGAAGACGGACCAAAAGACTCAATGTGATTAGAAGTAGCAGTATCGTGGAAGACTTCTTCTTCATGTCCAGTAGTTGATTCCTGCACTTGGCTCCCAGAAGGACTTATACGTCGGTGTTTCCTGTGAAGAAGTTGGAAGAGATCCTCATAATCATCTTCTATGTCCTCGATTATCTGAGTCAATTCTTCATGTAGCAAGAAGGGAGCGGTTGGAGAAGGTTGGGCGGCTTGGAGTACCGGGAAGAGGAAAGTAAGAATATGGGGTAGACGAGAACGAGGGAGGTCACCCTTAGTGACCTATTTGATAACTGCGACACATCCACGGTGAATGCGCCAGAAATAAAAAGAAGCAAAATTGACAGACTCGTGAGAAGCCATGTCTATCATCGAATAGAAGGGGCACGAGATACCATAAGTGCATTTTTGCAAATTCAAAATAGTGTTAGACGGTCGCCGGAGTGGGACAGTCGTAATGACCGCCTGATATACCGGAATTATCAAAATCCGTGCAAAAAAGTTGGTACGTGCATCTTGAAAAAGATATATAAAGCAATGTAAAGAGAATGGAGAGAGAGACACTTGTGAGAAACGGTTTCTTTTTCTTGGAATTGCCAGTTTGTTCGCCTGATTATTTGTCAGATTATTATTACACTGTTACGAAGCCTGAGTATTGTTTGTGTTGATTTCTATTCTGTTCTGTGCTTGGTTAGTCGTTTATTCACTCCGTAGTGCAGAGTTGCGAGTTAGTAATCTTGTGTTACGAATCTGTTCAGTAATGGTTGAGTGTGTCTCTGAGTGTTAATAAGTGCAGTGTGTTACTTGTCAATAGTATATTGAACAAGGAAGTATGGAAGTAGTTCCGAACTGATCGCATGTTAACCATTTTGGTAAGTGACCAAGTTTGATGCAGGCGTCTATGTTCACTGTTGATTTCGATCACAGGAAAAACTAGCATCTGTAACGGTTGAAGAGCGAGTAGGTCATTGTTAAGCTTGTAATAAGTTGTTTGTTGTCATGACATTTGTTGCTCGTAATTAGTATACGATAAGTTATATAATTCCAGTATATATATATATATATGTGTGTTTGGTATACCTGTCTGTTCTGAAGAAGTACGTGTTAGGTGATCTTCATTTACTGAAGTAGATTATTCTATTGGACACAAGTCACTGGACTACTGCTCAGACCATCATAGCAGGATTAGTTCAGAAATTCTAAGTCCAGTACAACGAACAATCATCGGTTGTTCAGAATTGCGCACGGAGCTAAGACGCTAGAAGTAATTATGATTGTGTAATAAGTTGGGAAAATAGTACAGGGCCTCTGCCTAACAGACCCCTACCACTCCCAAGGACCCACATGGCTAAGAGGTAATTTACGGTTAGGGAAGGTTCGGAAACGTATGAACTTGAAAGTATTTTGAGTATGGAATTGGAAGTTTAACGATTAACATTTAACAATAGCGACTAAAAATTGCAGAGTATGTAGTCCGGTAAGCCCACAAAACTACAGGTAGTAACTGGTCCCATCGTTCCGGACATTCCAAAAGCAATTTGTGGAGCATATTCAACAGATTCTTATTGGTGTTTTCAACCAAACCATTAGCACGTGGATAGTACGGTGAGCTTAATTTATGTACAATTTGAAAAGTCTGAGTCAGTACTTGCATTAAGTGGTTTGCAAAATGTGTTCCTTGATCTGTCACTATTTTTAGAGGTAATCCATGACGCGAGAAGACATCCTTCATCAAGCATTTTGCCACTGAAACAGCTGTGGCAGACTGTAAAGCCCAAGCTTCTGCCCACCTGGTGGCATAATCGGTACAAGTCAGTATGTAACGATTGTTGGTGAGGGTCGCGGGTGGTGTTATTGGGCCAATAAAATCTAGACCCCACTTCTGAAAGGGTTCCAAGGGTAAGACAGGTTGAAGAGGAAAGAAGTGTCGATGTAATGGTTGTTCATACCGTTGACAGGTTTCACATTGCTGCACAAATCGAGTCACTTCTTTGTACATTGTAGGCCACCAAAGCCCACTGCAGAATTTTACGGTGAGTAAGATCAGCTGCAAAATGTCCGCCCGAGGGTAATGAATGAGCCATAGCAATAACCGATTCTGCTTCATGTGATGGGATACATCGAAGTAAAACACCAGTATGATCCATGTAGTACAATTGACCTACAATCAACCGGAATCTACGACTGTAAACTGCAAATTTCCGCCGCAGAGCAGGGGGAGTATGAGGAGGAAGACACCCGTCAGTTAGAAAAGTTAGTAACGTATCGTAGTATGTAGGGGGAACAATAGGTTCTGTAGATTCTTCAATAGTTGGCTCAGTAGCGTAAATTGCCGGTGTAGTGTCATCAACCCCCACCGGAGCTTCACCGGAATCCAACCGAGATAGAAAATCCGCCAAGGCATGGGCTGTGCCGGATCGATGAATAACTTCATAGTCGAACTCCTGTAATAATAAAACCCATCGAGCCAAGCGACCACCTAAGTGTTGCTGCCGGACCAAATACACAAGTGTGGCATGATCCACGTGGAAGGTGAATTTTCGGCCCAACAAATAATGGCAGAACTTCTTCATAGAGTACACCAACCCGAGACATTCTCTTTCGGTCACTGAATATTTTCTTTCAACAGGGGCTAATCGGCGACTTGCATAATATACAAGCCAAAACCATTTGTCAGTTTGTTGCATTAGAACGCTTCCAATGGCTATGTTCGATGCATCTACAAAGACATGGAACGGACATTCCCAATCAGGGGGTTGCAAAATTGGGGCCTGCGTCAATAAAACTTTTAAATGATCAAATGCAGTTTGGCACTTTGGAGTCCATTCGTACTGCCGTGGAGTACTAGTCATAAGCCAATTAAGTGGTGTTGCTAAATGATCTAACCACCGTAAATGTCTGCCATGCCACCAGATTTGGCCCAAGAAGCACATAACTTCTTTCGGTGTTGTGGGGACTAGTGCCTCCAACACGGCTGCTACTTTATCCGGATCGACTTGTATTCCTTGTTGAGAGATAATATGTCCGAGTAGTTTGCCACAAGAGACCGCAAAAACATATTTTGTCGGATTCAAGCATAATCGGTATTCGCGGCATTTTTCAAAGCAGCACCGTAAATGATACAGGTGCACTGCAGTCTTGCCAAATAAGGAAAAGTCGTCCAAATATACTTGCATAAAAGTAGTCAAGTAGGGTAAAAAAGCTTCTTGCACACATCATTGAAATGTACTTGGAGCATTCCTTAACCCAAACCACATTACCGTACAAGCATAAACACCCCAGTTCGTGATAAAAGCTGTTTTAGGTATGTCCTGTTCTGCCATCCTCACCTGGTTATAGCCACTGTAGCCATCCAGAAATGAATACATCTCGTGCCCGGCCACCCTGTCAAGCATTATATCTAAAAAGGGGAGAGGAAATGGATCCGGTATAGTGGTCACATTCAATTTCCGGTAATCAACACAGATACGCAGTTGTTTATTTTTCTTCGGAACGATCACTATCGGAGATATCCATTCAGCATGCTCGATTGGTACAATGAATCCCACCTTCAATAACCGATCGATTTCTGCTTTGACCTGTGCTGCATAATTGGTGTTCATTCGGTAACTAGACTGTTTGATTGGCTTCGCCTCTGGTTTGAGCACTACCCGATGTTGATAGATCCACGGGTCCAAACCTTTCATATCTCCATAGTCCCAAGCAAAAACATCGGAGAACTCACGTAGAAGTCATATCAAATCATCTTGAAATGTCTCTGACAATCCTGCCTTAATCTTAACTGGTCGTGGGTTAACTGCATCACCCAAATTATATGTTACTAACTGATCTTCCGGTACATAAAATTGTCAAGGTTTTAGGAGATCATCAGCTGACTGTAAAAGTTGATGTAAGGTGGCTCCATCCATAACGACACTATCATCTACGTCTGCATCTCCGGTCATTGGTACCACCGTGCAAGCATCCGGACTCCACTTGTCTGCGACCGACTAGAGATCTACAGTACCTAATGAGATCAGATCCTTATTGGTCTTCAGGAACGCCTCTTCCTCGTCGTCAGATAAGCCATCGAACATGTGGACCGGCTCCGCTACATATGGTCTTGCATGAAGCTCGCAGGGCTGCATGGCATCCAATTTAACTACATATTTACAATGATTATCTTTGAAAGTTAACTCCTGCGCTGACCAATCCTGTACAACTTTGGCTTGTTTCAACCATGGTCGACCAAAAAGTAGATTGTAGTCGAGGCTGGATTCTATAGTTCGAGAACTACAAAAGTCATTTTGAACGTGGCACCCTGCAAGGTAATCGGAATATTCCATCCTAGTCCCACCGGATGGACTCGAGATTGGTCTGCCATTCGTACAATTTTTCAAAAAATTGTACGGGCTCGATTTGGGTCCACCCCAATTTCTTGTAGAGAGCTGCAATTGCAATATTCACACCTGAACCGCCATCAATTAGCACTTGAGTAATCTTTTGGTTTTTATGCCAGACAGTGATCAATGGGACTGAATGATCCACCATAGAATCAGCTTCCGGTTGTATTGTTGCG
>CM035417.1:116916861-116924361 GCA_020310875.1 Ceratopteris richardii | reverse complement strand
TGGAAGCCTATCTCCAAGGTAGAAGTTTATATGGTTATGTGGCTGGAGATGAAGTTATGCCAAGTTTCAGGAACAAAAGTCAACCAACACAAGAAGAGCAAGAAAGATTGAGCACATGGTGCTCCAAGGATGCACTTGCAAGGTCTTATCTCCTCAACTCTATCTCAGATTTTTTGTTGCCTCACATTAGAAGTTGTAAGACATCTCAGGAAGTGTGGGATGCACTTGAAGCTTTCTTTTCTTCAAGTACCAAAGCTAGGAAGCATCAACTATGGCTGGATTTCACAACTCTCAAGAAGGCTCCCAAACAAAATGTGACTGATTTTGTCACAAAGCTCAAGGACATAGCGGATCAGTTGGGAAGCATTGGAGAGGTAATAGATGAAGAGCAAATTGTAAGGCAGGTGATCAATGGCTTGAAGGCAGATGACAAGTGGGAAGCATTCACCACAGCTATGGATTTGTACATGGACATGCATGTACCTGAGTTCAATACACTCATTGGACAACTACTTACTCAAGAGGCAAAGCTTATCAAAAATGGAGAAAGCTCTAAAGGTAATCAATCTTCAGCTTTATACACAGATAAAAGCAAGTCTAAAGATAACAAAGGAAAGGCAAAGAAAGTGGATGATGAAGCAGGTACATATCAAGCTAACTATGCAGGTAGAGGAAGACATGGCAGAGGTAGAGGAAGAGGAGGTAGACAAGGCAGGGGGAGATCCCAAGACTCCAACTCATGTTCTATTTGTGGACTAACTAATCATACAACTGAAAATTGCTTTAGAAATTCCAGGAATCAAAGAGGCAGATGATACAATAGAGGAAGTTATGGCTACTCAAAAGGAAGGTTCAACAATTATCATGGCAACTACAACAACTACAATCATTCAAACTATCAAGGAGGCTACAAAGGAAGGAGAGACTACAATAACTACACAGAAGACTCAAACAAAGAGGATTCATTATTGATCATGAACATGGCTATGCCACAAGGTAAATCTGATGAGCATGTTTTCTACATAGATTCAAGTTGTTCAAATCATGTGGCAGGAAATGTGGCACTCCTATCATATTTAGAAGATCCAAGGAATAAGCATGAGGTACAAACAGGAGATGATACAAAACATCCTGTGGAGAAAATAGGCAATGTCAAAGCACCTGATGGAAACATCAACCTACTCAGTATGGTACTCTATGTCCCTACCATTACAAAGAATTTGATAAGTGTTGGGAAGATAATAGAGAAAGGGTTGCAAGTCAGGTTCACAAAGGCAGGAGCATTTGTTGAAGATCCAAGTCAAGGATTCAAAAAAATTGCAAAAGGTGAAAAGACAGGTAGATTGTTCACATTTGAATTACAGGACACTAGAAACATTGCTCTCTTTAATTATGGTAGTCAGACACTCACAGAATTGGAAGTATGGCACAAAAGGTTAGCACATATTGGTGAAAGGTCATTAAAGCAAATTTGCAGGGACCAAAGTGTACTTGGACTCCCTAACTTGTCAAAACAACATATGATTTATAAGTGTAATGCATGTCAATTTGGAAAGTCTCACAGGTTACCATTCATGAAGAAAGGTTATATGCATGGAGATCTCTTGGAGTTGGTTCATACAGATGTATGGGGACCTAGCAAGGAAGCTTCAATATCTGGATCAAGGTATTATGTTTCCTTTATTGATGATTGCAGCAGATGGACTATCCTATTCTTTATGAAACACAAAGATGAAGTTTTTTCATCTTTCAAAAGATATTTGGCTCTTGTGGAGAACCAAACAGGTAAATCACTAAAAATTCTAAGGTTAGATGGAGGGGGAGAATACTTCTCCCATGAGTTTGATTCTTTTCTTCAAGAAAGAGGAATCAAAAGAGAGGTAACTACAAGGTACAATCCTGAGCAAAATGGAGTGGCAGAAAGGAGGAATAGGACAATTGTTGAAGCTGCAAGGTCTATGTTAAATGAAAAGCATTTACCTAATTACTTATGGGCTGAGGCTATATCTACAGCCACTTACTTGATTAACAGGTTGCCTTCAAAATCCCTTGATGGGATGACTCCATATGAGGCTTGGAATGGAAGAAGACCAAGCTTAGATCATTGTAAAATTTTTGGATGTATTGCTTTTGCTCATGTTCCTTCATAGGTTAGAGGCAAGATGGATCCAAAGGCAGAAATGTTGCCCCAGGTACCACAGACGCACGAACGCAAAGAATAACAGACGAACGAACGCAGAGAAAAAAATACTCAAAGACAGAAAGAGATAAGAGACGACACCAAATTGGGTACAATCTCCCCCCACATGCTCTGATGGACACTCTACCAGAGCATGCGTATTTATAGTAAATTCCTATTACGTCCTGAATAGAAGATACATGAGGGCCGCGCTTTGAAAAGCGTGTTTTTGCTTTATTTACAAGTTCGTAATTTTCTATTTTTACAAAAACGTCACTTTCTAAAGCGATCCATTATTTTTTACAAAAATAACTAAAAATAACCATCTTCTAAAAATATTCTTCTAAATATCTCCAAGTCCATGCGCGTTCACACCCTCATGGATCTTCACCTGCTAAATCAAAACACAAAACACATTAAAATCCTCAAGGCATTACACCTTCATTCCAAATATCCCATAAAGTATAACATGCCGCCCAGTTGACGAGCAACTGACCTCAGTTAATAAAAAATAAAATAGACATGGATGGCCAATCACATGTGGCATCACTGAACAATCATAGGCATGTGCCATGTAAATAAAAAAAAAACATGCATGGAACTGGAAAACTGGAATCTAATGTGATTGTGAATGATAAGCAGAAATCAAATGATGATAATGTGGAATTAGTGATGTTTTGTGAATCCATTGTGATCCTTTGAATGAATGATTTTTATATTTAATCAAATATCTATGGTATTGATTACCTGTGCGTGTAGTAGTAACATCATGATCAAGTATTTTTTCTGGAATTAAAACTTCAGCATCCTCTTCTAACAATGGAGGATCATCCAAAATAGGAATGAGTGGTAAAATTCCTTTAAATGGTTTCAATAAACTGATATGAAAAGAATTATGAATATTCCAATGAGAAGGTATATCTAATCTAAAAGCATTGTCATTAATTTTTTGAATAATACGGAAAGGTCCATAATAACGTGGTGCAAGTTTTACCTTAGGATGTTGTAGAATATTTTTCAAACGTCGTTTAATTATGCGTAACCAAACATAATCATTTTCATTAAATTGTTTAGCTGCTCGTTTCTTATTAATATTACGGGTATAACGTTCCTGAATCTTTTTAATATGCTCATGAACCTCATGAAGTATAGAAATATGATCTTATGCAAAAGAATCAGCCATAGGTATGTCAGTTTGAATGATAGACATGGGAGTAGGAAGCTTTTTACCATATACAATTTCATTTGGTGCACGTCCAGTAGTGGTATGTGTTGTGTTATTATATGCAAATTGGAGTAAAGAAAGTTTCTCATCCCAATTAGTTGGATTATCTAAAGAATAACAACGTAATACATCCAAAATAGTACTATTCATAGCTTCACTTTGCCCATTACTTTCAGGATGAAATGCAGAACTAAAATCTATTTTAGAGCCTAAATTTTTAAATAATGCAACCCAAAAGTGATTACAAAAACGAACATCACGATCGGATAAAATTACTTTTGGAAAACCATGATGTGGAAAAATACATTTAATAAATAATTTGGCAGCTTGAGGTGCAGAAAGAGTTTTCGTACAAGGAATGAAATATGCTTGTTTACTAAACCTATCAACAATTGTCCAAATCATATCATGATGTGATGAAGTTGTAGGAAGACCAGTAATAAAATCCATAGAAATTTGTTCCCATGGCCCATTAGGTATGGGAAGTGGCATTAATAATCCAAATGCTTTACCATGATGTCTTTTGACACGTTGACAAACAATGCATTGGGAAACATATTGTGTAATATCCTTTTCCATATCTGGCCAAAAGAAGAATTCTTTACATGTAGAAACAGTACTTTGTATGCCCCTATGACCCATATATGGTGGTTCATGCATCTCTTTCATAACAAATTCTTTAAAATCTTGTGTAATACATAGCTTATGATCAAAATACAAGAATCCATTATGAAATGTGTAATGGTCTTCACTAAATGTAGTAGAATTATTGAAAGCATTCCATGTTTGTGAGAAATATAAATCAGATGCATATGTAGGAATCATGTCATGAAATGAATGAATATGAACCACAGAAATGTTATTAATAAAAACAATATTTGTTTGTGGGGATGGAAAAGGACTCAGGGCATCAGCTACAACATTAGCTTTGCCAGGTTGATATTGAATCATAGGCTGAAAATTTTGTATGTATGAAGCCCATTTGATATGTCGATCTGAAATCAATGGTTGATTGAGTAAATGTTTAATAGCTTGTTGGTCGGTTTTGATTATGACTTCTATACCCATGAGATAATGTTTCCAAATTTTTAAAGCATGTACAACTGCCAAAAGTTCTTTATCATATGTACTGTAGTTCTTTTCAGAAGGTTTAAGCTTCCTACTTTCAAATGCAATGGGATGATCATTTTGCATCAATACAGCACCTATACCTGAGCCACTAGCATCTGTAACTACATGGAAAGGTTGTGTAAAATCAGGTAATTGCAAAACAGGTGCATGAGAAAGTGATTGTTTAAGTTTTTCAAAAGATTGTTGTTGTGGCAATCCCCATGCAAATTTTAACTTTTTCTTTAATAATAAAGTGAGTGGGAGGGCTAAATAAGAAAAACCTTTTACAAACTTTCTATAAAAACTAGCTAATCCAAGAAAAGAGCGAACATCATTCACCGATTGTGGTATAGGCCATTCTTTAATTACTTTAATCTTCTTTGGATCTACATGAACTCCTTGACTTGAAACAATATGGCCTAAGTACTCTAATTCTCTTTGGAAAAAGTAACTCTTTTCAGGATTTGCATAAAGTTGGTTGGTGTGTAACAAATTAAAAACTATTGCTAAATGCTTTTCATGGTCATCATCATTCTTACTATAGACAAGTATGTCATCGAAGAAAACAAGAACAAAAGCTTGGTATTCAAGAAAAATATTATTCATCATGCGTGCAAATGTAGCAGGTGCATTGGTAAGTCCAAAAGGCATTACCATGAATTCAAAGTGACCGGTCTGAGTTCGAAAGGCAGTCTTAAAAATATCATTTGGTGACATTCTTATTTGATGATACCCAGATTTAAGATCAATTTTACTAAAGACACGTGCTCCACGAAGTTTATCTAATAAATCATCTATCCTAGGAATAGGATATCTATTTTTTATTGTGATCTTATTGAGTGCTCTATAATCAATGCACATCCTATAAGTCTTGTTCTTCTTCTCTACTAAAAGAACAGGTGCTCCAAAGGGAGAAGAACTAGGCCTGATAAGTCCTTTGTGAAGTAAATCCTTAACTTGATTGGTTATTTCTTGTTGATGCAAAGGTCCATGCCTATAAGGTGCTTTATGGGGAGGAGAACTACCAGGAATTAAGTCTATACTATGATCAAGGGATCCTCTCGAAGGTGGTAGTTTAGAAGGAAAATCAGCCATAAAATAATCCTTATAAGAATCCATAAATGATTTATGGGTATTAGGAAGTGGATGTAGATAATCGACTATGTTATTGACAAAAACAATACATGAATTGTAGCCTTTTCGGAATGCACGTTTTACTTGTGTATGACTAATTAATGGGAATGGTTGGAAATCATGTATTGCAGACAAACAAATATCTTGATGGTTAAACTTAAAACGCATGGTGTGTGTATGATAATCAATGCATGGATTATAATGGTGACGAAAAGGCATACCAAGTATAACATCATATGACTGCAAAGGAGCAATTAAGAATGTGCGTTTATCCATGTATGAGCCTATACAAATTTGAACATTATGCACTTCACTTGTAACATTATATCTGTTTCCTTGGAATGCAGCCTTAACTTTGTACATAGAAGGAAGTGGGGTTAATTGGAGATCTTTGACTAATATGTGAGAAATAAGGTCATGTGAACTACCATCATCATGTAAAATATTAACAACTTTACCATTAATAGTACCTTGCATGCAAAGTAAAGAATGAATAGAAATTGTGTTACCCAAGGTACTTAGATCCTGCTCCAATGCGTCTTCAGTCCAATCAGGTTGAATGTCTTCAAATTGAATATCTTCAGGAACCACCTCCATGTTATGTATTTTAGCTCCGCCAGGTTGCATGTGGTTAGTTGGGAACCTACATCTAGCTTTGGTATGACCAATCTTACCACAATTCCAACAAATGATACGGGACCTCTTTTGTTGGGCATCCATCATCGTAGTTTGAAAGGTTGGAGGTTTGGTAGGGTGTAAGGGGTTTGTCTTGGGGATTGGGGAAAAAGTGGATTGAGGAGGTCGTTGAAAAATAGGTGGTCGGTGAAAAGTAGGTGGACGTTGAAAAGGAGGAGAAGAAAAAGTAGAAAAGGAACGCTTGAGTGGAAAAGTGGGTTTGATTAGTTGTGGTCGTTGACGTGTTTGTTGTAAGCGAATGGACTTAGTGATAGATTGAAATTCTTTCTCAGCATCATGTGCAAAAGAAATAGCTTCATAGAGCATCGTCGGACGTAAGGTGTTGAGCTTAGCTTGGATTCCCATCTCCAAACCATCTTCATATTTCCGCTGTAAAGTATCTTCAGGAATCATTTCAAGTGAACGTATAAGTAATAAACGTTGCCAAAAACGTTCAGTATAGGTAGAAACAGTATCTCCATCTTTCCATCCAAAAATCGTCCAAGAGCGACGGGCATGTAAGTGAAACTGAGGAGGAAGGAAGGACTCCTTGAGCTTGTCTTGAAAGGCTTGCCATGTGGTGGGGCGATCTGTGCTATGGCACAAAACATTCCACCATAACTGAGCCTTTCCCACTAAGTAGTTGGTTACAAATTTCACTTTCTCCTGTTCAAAATAAGATTCATCAGAGTAGAAATCATCAAACTGGGATAACCATGAGAGAACAAATTGGCCATCTTTTCGTCCGTCAAATCGTGAAAATTGGAAATTTTTGGCACCAATCTTGGATTGTATTCCTTGCTCTTGGGCGGTAATAATGGCCTTCACTACCCGGACTAGGTTATTGTCATCGCTTTGTAGTTGTTGGAGTGCAACATCACGTTCTTTTATTTCATTTTGGGCATGTTGAAGTTCATGTCGTAAAAGTTCGACTTGTTGCTCAATTGATACCCCAAGGAGGGGTGAGGAACTAAAATCATCGATATTTTGAGTAGTGTCCATGGCCGTATGGAAAGATGCAAAACCTAGGTCTAAACATAAGAAAAGACGTTTAACAATAACATTTAAATAACTAATAATAATAATAATAATAATAATAATAATAATAGTATTATTAATAAATAAATAGAAGTATTGTGATAAATAAATAAAAGAAAAATAAAATAAAAATAAATAA
>CM035417.1:116872143-116882143 GCA_020310875.1 Ceratopteris richardii | reverse complement strand
ATGTGTGTGTGTGTGTGTCTATGTGTATGTGTATGTGTCTATGAGTGTGTATGTGTTTATCTGTATGTATGTATCTATGTGTGTGTATGTGTCTATGTGTGTATGTGTATGCATGTATGTATGCATATGTGTGTGTATGCATGTGTATGTATGCATCATTATGTGTGTATGTGTGTATGTATATGTGTGTGTTGTTTATGTGTATGTGTGTGTGTGTCTATGAGTGCGTACGTGTTTATGTATATGTATGTATCTATGTGTGTGTATGTGTCTATGTGTGTATGTGTATGCATGTATGTATGCATATGTGTGTGTATGCATATGTATGTGTGTGTATGCATCATTATGTGTGTCTATGTATGCATGTGTATGTGTGTATGCATCATTATGTGTGTATGTGTCTATGTGTGTATGTGTGTGTATATGTGTGTGTGTATCTATGTGTATGTGTGTGTGTCTATGAGTGTGTATGTGTTTATGTGTATGTATGTATCTATGTGTGTGTATGTGTCTATGTGTGTATGTGTATGCATGTATGTATGCATATGTGTGTATGCATATGTATGTGTGTGTATGCATCATTATGTGTGTCTATGTATGCATGTGTATGTGTGTATGCATCATTATGTGTGTATGTGTCTATGTGTGTATGTGTGTGTATATGTGTGTGTGTATCTATGTGTATGTGTGTGTCTATGAGTGTGTATGTGTTTATGTGTATGTATGTATCTATGTGTGTGTATGTGTCTATGTGTGTATGTGTATGCATGTATGTATGCATATGTGTGTGTATGCATATGTATGTGTGTCTATGCATCATTATGTGTGTCTGTGTATGCATGTGTGTGTATGCATCATTACGTGTGTATGTGTGTATGTGTCTATGTGTGTATGTGTGTGTGTATATGTGTGTGTGTCTATGTGTATGTGTGTGTGTCTATGAGTGTGTATATGTTTATGTGTATGTTTGTATCTATGTGTGTGTATGTGTATGCATATGTGTGTGTATGCATATGTATGTGTGTGTATGCATCATTATGTGTGTATGTGTCTATGTGTGTATGTGTGTGTGTATGCATTATGTATGTGTATGTAAGCATGTGCATTATGTATGCATATAAGTATGTATGTATGCATATGCATATGCATTATGTATGCATATGTGTGTATGTGTGTGTATGCATTATGTATGTGTATGTATGCATGTGCATTATGTATGCATGTAAGTATGTATGTATGCATATGCATATGCAATATGTATGCATGTATGTGTATGTGTGTGTATGTCTCTCTATGTGTGTGTATGCATATATGTGTGTGAATGTGTGTGTACATGTGTCTGTATGTGTGTATGCATGTGTATGTGTGTGTATGCATCATTATGTGTTTATGTGTGTGTATGTGTGTGTGTGTCTATGTGTATGTGTGTGTATCTATGAGTATGTATGTGTTTATGTGTGTGTATGTGTGTATGTGTCTCTGTGTGTGTGTATGTATCTATGCATGTGCATTATGTATGCATGTAAGTATGTATGTATGTATGTACATTGTATGCATATGCATATGCATTATGTATGCATAGGTATGCATGTATGTGTTTATGTGTGTATGTCTCTCTATGTGTGTGTATGCATATATGTGTGTGTATGTGTGTGTATATGTGTCTGTATGTGTGTATGCATGTGTATGTGTGTATGTGTCTATGTGTGCATGTGTGTGTATATGTGTGTGTATGTGTGTGTGTCTATGTATATGTGTGTGTATCTATGAGTGTGTATGTGTTTATGTGTGTATGTGTCTATGTGTGTGTATGTGTTTATGTGTGTATGTGTATGCATGTATGTATGCATATGTATGTGTATGCATGTGTATGTGTGTGTATGCATCATTATGTGTGTATGTGTGTATGTGTGTATGTGTTTGTTTATATGTGTATGTATGTGTGTGTGTCTATGTCTATGTGTCCCTACGCGTCTATGAGTGTGTATGTTTTTATGTGTGTGTATGTGTCTATGTGTGTGTATGTGTCTATGTGTGTATGTGTATGCATGTATGTATGCATAGGTTTGTGTATGTGTGTGTATGCATTATGTATGCATATGTGTGTGTATGCATTATGTATGTGTATGTATGCATATGCATTATGTATGCATATGTATGCATGTATGTGTATGTGTGTGTGTATGCATATATGTGTGTGTATGTGTGTATGTGTGTATGTGTGTGTGAATATGTGTGTCTATGTGTGTATGCATGTGTATGTGTGTGAATGCATCATTTTGTGTGTATGTGTCTATGTGTGTATGTGTCTATGTGTGTATGTGTGTGTGTATATGTGTGTGTATGTGTGTGCGTGTCTGTGTGTATGTGTGTGTGTCTATGAGTGTGTATGTTTGGATGTGTGTGTGTATGAATGTGTGTCTATGAGTGTGTATGTTTGGATGTGTAAGTGTATATGTGTGTCTATGTGTGTATGCATGTGTATGTGTGTGAATGGATCATTATGTGTGTCTATGAGTGTGTATGTATATGTGTATATGTGTGTGTATATGTGTGTCTATGTGTGTGTATATGTGTGTCTATGTGTGTATGCATGTGTATGTGTGTGAATGCATCATTATGTGTGTATGTGTCTATGTGTGTATGTGTGTGTATATGTGTGTGTATGTGTGTGCACGTCTATGTGTATGTGTGTGTGTCTATGAGTGTGTATGTGTTTATGTGTGTGTATGTGTCTATCTGTGTGTATGTGTCTATGTGTGTATGTATGCATATGTGTGTATGTGTGTGTATGCATTATGTATGCATATGTGTCTGTATGCATTATGTATGTGTATGTATGCATGTGCATTATGTATGCATATGCATTACGTATGTGTATGTATGCATGTGAATTATGCATGCATATGTGTGTGTATGCATGTAAGTATGTATGTATGTACGCATATGCATATGCATTATGTATGCATATGTGTGTGTATGCATGTAAGTATGTATGGATGTACGCATATGCATATGCATTATGTATGCATGTATGTGTATGTGTGTGCATGTCTCTCTCTATGTGTGTGTGTATGCATATATGTGTGTGTATGTGTGTATGTGTGTGTGTATGTGTGTGTGTATGTGTGTGTGTATGTGTGTATGTGTGTGTATATGTATGTGTATATGTGTGTGCATGTGTATGCATTATGTGTGCATGTGTGTATGCAACCTTATTTGTGTATGTGTGTATATGTCTCTGTATTTGTGTGTATGTGTGTGTGTGTGTCTATGTGTATATGTGTGTGTCTATGTGTGTATATGTGTGTGTGTACATATGTATGTGTGTGTAAGTGTGTGTGTGTGTGCGCATACTTGCTTGCTGTTAGTTTGTGTGGCCCTCTCGCTCTCTCTCTCTCTCTCTCTCTCTCTCTCTCTCTCTCTCTCGGTCTCTTCTTACTCGCGTCCAAGATTTGTGCCGGGAGAAATCATTTTTTTTTTTTTACATTTGAGAGCGTCGCATATGCGACGCTCTGCAGTTTGCCAATGTCGCTCACACCGTCGCTAGGCAGCGATGAAATTAGCGACGCTCTTCAATTAGCGTCGCATAAACGACGCTAGCATCACTTATGCGACGAGGGGTCGGGAAAAACAAAATTCGAAATTCCTACCGTCGCTTATGCGACGACCTCGTCGCATAAGCGACAGTTCCCTTTTTTTTCCAATCCAGGGGCGTCGCTACGCCCCCCTTTTTCTTGTACTGTTGATACCATTTATGATTTGTCTACTGGTTTGTTCCTCTTCAATTACCTCTCCAACACTTCCAAGTTGATCAGAGATCTCCTTCATCTTTGTGACATAATCAGTCACACTTTGCTTAGGGCATTTCTTCATTGTTGTGAACTCCATCCACAATTGGTTCTTCCTTGCTCGAGTGATGGAGGAGAAAAAAGGACCAAGTGCAGTCCAAGTGTCTCTTGATGTATTGCATCCCTTGACATAAGGTAAGAGAAAACTAGAGATTGAGTTTAGAATATAGGACCTTGCAAGTGCATCCTTTGAACACCAATTTGAAAGTCTTTCCTCTTCTTCATGTGATGGTTACCCTTTGTTCCTCATGGTTGGCATATCTTCTTCTCTAGATGTGTATCCAAATAGATTCCTCTCTTGAAGATAATCATTCATCCTTAGAGACCATGCAGGGTAGTTGTTTCTATCCAATTTTTCAATTGTTGATGGAAATCCATCTCCCATGTTGATTGACTATGCTCTAACACCACTGTGGAGAGAGATGGTGGATGCAACCTGAAGATGAATTGGTGCTGCTACAACCAGCTTCACACCAGGCAATTGAGACTTCAGAGTTGGTTATTTTCAGCTTCCTAAATCCACAAAAAAATCACCCAAGTTCTTCCAAACACGTATGTCAAAAGTTTGAGTCAAGACAGACTAGTTGCAAAATGACTAGCTCACAACACATGCTATTTTTGTACGTACACCTACTGGAAAAAATGAATAATGCTTTCAACTTGGTAGGAATTAGAACTATTACTTTTGGAAATACCAAATAGACTTAGAAAACTTCCCAATCCAAGTTAAAACACTTCAATTCATCAACTGAACACTCAAAAAAAAGTTTAGCAAAATCTAGAAGACTCCCACCATTTTCGGGCTCTATAGAGATAGACGAGTGAGCAATAAAATGCAGTTTTCTCACAAACGGTAAATCCAATGGACGTGGAAGTTTTTGAGCATAAACTAGATATAGAGAGGTATTTTATGCACTTTAAAACTCTGAAACAAGCTAAGTATACCCGAGATATGAGCTTCTGAAGTTTACTATTCTAAGTGAGTATAGCCGAGAACAAATAAGAGAAGTAAATGATGAATGTATAGATTCACATATAATTACAACCTCATTAGAAATGAATACTTGCACAATGGGAGTATAATGATAGAGCTATGAAGTAAGCTCCTCAATGTCTACAAATGGGCATGAAATGGGCACAAATCAAGCACTCCTTTCGCGACTTCCTTCTTGCTCCTTTTATAGCTACTTTTGGAGGTAGTTTTGAATTTGAATTCAAATGACAACCTAAAACTGATGCTAGGAATTAAGAGATATTCCCTCAGCTATTGGATTTGTGGTTTTTGGTATTTAGAGCCACGAATTTTCCTTTTACTTCATGGATGACATAAGCCATTCTTTCTTTTGAGCACTTGTGGGATTTAGATGTGTTATGCATCATTTCTCTGAAGATTTTTAGTTTTGTTGTGTGTTTGTGTGTGTGGGTGTGAGAGAGAGAAAGTTCTCTCTCTCTCTCTCTCTCTATATATATATATATATATATATATATATATATGTGTGTGTGTGTGTATATATATATATATATATATATATATATATATATATATATATATATATATATATATATATATATATATATATATATATATATATATATATATATATATATATATATATATATATGTATGTGTGTGTGTGTGAGAGAGAGAGAGAGGGAGGGGGAAGGGAAACATCTTCTGCAAGAATGTCATAGAAACTAGTCCCAAATATTGTACACCAACTCCTGAAAAGTATAATTTCTTGCGTCAATATCCTTGTTGTGGAAAATAGAAAAGAGAAAAAATGAATGTCAAAGTGAAGGAATCAAACAAAGTCCAAGGCGATGAGAGATAATAGGAAAGAGAGACATAGAAAAGAGGTATGAAGAGGACTATGAAAGCTTATGAAGAGGTCATGAACTTTCAATAAAAGTAAATTGAATGTAACGACGTAAAGAGAGTGTAAGGAATTGAACTCACAACCTCTTGGTTAGGAATGTGATGGGCTAACCACTTGCCCCAAAAGCCATGGTTGAGGATTACTTCCTAATCCTCTCTCTTAGGGTGTAGTTCAACCATCTCCTACTAGGATTATGTTACATTCTTCCCCCCTTGGTCGATCATTGTCCTCAATGATCTACTCTTGTATCCCTCGAGCCTCGGTGATCAGCCCCTTGAGCTCCCTAGATGCCCTTGAATTGATGTTCCTCAACCTCGCACAGTTTCTTGAACCTTGTTCGCAACCTTGGTCTCTTGAACCCGTGCTCTCAACCTTGGTGTCTTGAACCTTCTTGTTCGCAACCTTGGTGTCTCGAGCCCTTGTTCTCAACCTCAGTCTTGAACCTTGTTCTCACCCATGCTTGGTATCTTGAACACTCAATCAAGTGCCACCCAAGGATTCTCAAGGATTTCACACTTGCAAGCTAGCTCATTGGAAAGTTCGTTCCGAGAGCTTTCCAACGGTATATCACATGCCTCAATCCGACCTACGGATTGAGAGATACACCCCAATCATTGTAAGGTCCATCCTTGAAACCGACGCGCGCGCTTTCCACAATTCCTACCCTTTCACATGGAGGATGCCCAAGCGCCTTTCTTAAAGGCCATTGGATCATTCCACTTTGCCCAAGCCTACTTCCTAGGCTCTGATACCAATGTAAGGAATTGAACTCACAACCTCTTGGTTAGGAATGTGATGGGCTAACCACTTGCCCCAAAAGCCATGGTTGAGGATTACTTCCGAATCCTCTCTCTTAGAGCGTGGTTCAACCATCTCCTACCAGGATTATGTTACATTCTTCCCCCCTTGAACTCACAACCTCTTGGTTAGGAATGTGATGGGCTAACCACTTGCCCCAAAAGCCATGGTCCCAGGATCGAAACCTGGCTCTGATATCAATGCAAGGAATTGAACTCACAACCTCTTGGTTAGGAATGTGATGGGCTAACCACTTGCCCCAAAAGCACCTGGCTCTGATACCAATGCAAGGAATTGAACTCACAACCTCTTGGTTAGGAATGTGATGGGCTAACCACTTGCCCCAAAAGCCATGGTTGAGGATTACTTCCTAATCCTCTCTCTTAGGGTGTGGTTCAACCATCTCCTACCAGGATTATGTTACAGAGAGGAAGAGGGTTAGAAGCTTTAAACACATGTAATGATGAGTCTTTCAATATTTTAAGTTAAATTTTAGAAAATATAGATGCAGATCAAGACATTATGGATAAAACTTTTCTCTAGAGACATGGACCTTATCCAACATGTAAAAAGATTAGAAACGGTTAGAACTGCTGATTTTTAAACTAAATTCCTTTGGGAAATCGTGGATGTTGTATGAGATGCCTAAAAACGTTCCACAAAACGCTTTATCTCTCATTGATGTAAGTTTCGCGAGACTTCTATGAATAGCTCAAAAGGTATGGAAGTATTGATACTTGATCCATTTGAAATTTGAAGTCTTTAAAGAGTTTATTTAACCGCATTGATTAAAAAAAAAACTTGGGATAACTATACTCAAAGTAAGTAGAAGAGACAGTAACTATAGGTCTTTTGTTTGAGCTCTCTAACATGGCCTTGCTCATCTTATCATTCTTGAATCCTATAGAATTTTCATCTAAGTGAGTTTTCGCTTACAAAGATTCTTCATAGGGGTAGAAAAGGGATTCATTCCTTCATCATTTGAGGTAATTCAGTGCTTTTTTCAACTACAATTGTGTGGTACTTTGGGAGACTTCATAGGTTGAGAGATTAATGTTGGATTTCAAGGACTAAGGGAGCACGCAAGTAGCATGCTGAAAAAGAAGAAACTTGGAGCACAACACTAAGTATATTACTATGATATTTCACAAAATACTATTAGCACGCTAGGGTAATAAACATATATACAAGCCATGAGAAAAAACCTCCTAAAGATGGTAGAAGTTCCCTAATGTTCCTGACTATGTTCACACACATCACTACCAAAAATTTCTAACCAATCCTCACCCCCCCCCCCTTTCAACGTGATGTGGTGAAGGGTTTGACACTCCTTTTTAAAGGAAGTTTCAACCAACGTGGACTAAAGCCAATACATAAAAGGGAGCAAGCGCAAAGCTTTTAAAAAATCTTCAAACTTCTCATGAGGTAGAACCTTTGTAAAAGGACTCGAACATTATTCTATGTGGGTACATATGCCAAATTGATCTCTTGAGCAAACTCCTTAACATAATGACAGTGGATCTCAATTTTCTTACTTTGAGCATGGAATGTCATTCCTCACAGCCACCAATGAAATTTAATTGTTAGTAAGCATGCTCGTGACAAAATTTCGACCAAAACCCAAGCCATCCATAAGGCATTGAAGCCAAGCACCCTCAATAATAGCTATGAAAGTTTCCCTATACTCAACCTTACAACTAGATGTGGTCAAACCTTGCTTCATGCTCAACCACGATATGCATGATCTACCAAACATGTAGAGAAAAACACATGTGGACACATGACTATCATAACATCCTACCAGATATAAGGGAAAAAAAGCAAATATACCTAGCAATACTATTTCCCCCCTTGGTGTAGTGAGACTATATATAAATCTAAAATGAAAGTTACACAAATAAGAAATAAATATCAATACGACTCAAACTTTGTAAGCTACTTGATTGCATAACAAGCTAGTAAGATATGCATAATCAAAATTCAAGACGAAGGTAGCAAAGGGGTTCGTTTATACGTATCAAACATTGTATTTAACCTCATTTAATTCACAACAAAACTTGGGACAATGTCCTCTACTCAAAACGAGTAGATGAGAGAGAAATTGTGGATCTTTTCTTTGAACTCCCTAGGATGGTCTCTCTTCCAAAGGGCGTGAGAAGGTTATCAACGTTGTTTGTAATTCTCCATGATCTTCTTGTAATACGTTTTTTTTCTAATGTAAACATGCTTTCCTCAAGGAAACCATTAGTGATCCTACCATTTTTAGATCCTATGCAAATTCAATCTAAATATGATTTGATTGACAATCATAATGGTAGAAAAGGGCGTCATTACTTGATCCTTCGAGCTAACATAATGCTCCCTTGTATGCAATCAACAAAATGTATATCTTCCCATAGAGAGAAGGGTATACTCAACCTGACAACTAGAAATGGTCAAAACTTGCTTCATGCTCAACCAGGATTTGCATGATCTACCAAACACGTAGAAAAATACACACGTGGACACATGATCTACCAAAAAAGTAGAAAAATACACACGTGGACACATGAATATCATAATATACAACACAATATGAGGAACAAAAAGAAAATATATCTCGCAATACTAATTCCCCCCTTGGTATAAAACTACCCAAATTTACCTGTACCAAAAACATAGAAAAATAAACACTTGCCTACATGATAATTCTTAGCTCCTAGGCTATGCGTAAATCTACTTATCTAAGAGACAACAAATGCTAGGCCGAGTGATGCATTCACAAATGAGGCATCAAACAAATCATTGACAGAGATGAACATCAATTGCATCTTCACCATCATGAAGAATTAATCACAAATCTATTTCCTTGCGATTGGAAATAGGTTTGCAATGTCAAGCCTAGAACATTGCGATAAATTCTGAATGTATTTAGTGCGGAACAAGGTGATTCCACCAATAATTTGTATGGAATGAATGCCAAAATAGTGATGCATATGCTTCAAATCAAAAAATTGAAAAGCGGAAGAAAAGAATCCTTAAATATGAATTATGAATATCATTAATACTAGTGAGAAGCCATCATCTACATAAGCAACAATGTTAATATCATTAATACTAGTGAGAAGCCATCATCTACATAAGCAACAATGTTAAGAAGTTCATCATCTAAGCATTGTAAATGAAATATGCTTTAGTTGAAATATTATAAAGTCAATGTGCTAATTAGTAGGCATGTGTTTTTGCATACCAACCATGCGGTAGTTACTATAATCCATACTATTTAACCTAAAAACTTTGTTTTAATTCCAATCCGAAAAAAAAACCATGGAGCTGAAATACATATACTTCTTCATTAAAATTACCATTTAGAAGTGTACTTTTAGTGTCCACGTTTTGCAGATTCCAACCATTATCTGCAAGTGCCAAGATGCTACAAAGAAAATGTCATGCAACACATAGGGGCAAAGCTCTCATTGAAATCAATGCCCTTCT
>CM035417.1:116674643-116869643 GCA_020310875.1 Ceratopteris richardii | reverse complement strand
GGTGCCATTCAAGTAGCGAAAGATGTGCTTAACTAGCTTCCAATGCTTGACACCTAGGCAATGCATGAACTTGCTCATCTATGAGATAGCAAACTAAATATCTCGTTGAGTAATGCATAAGTAAATCAAGCATCCAAGAGCCTACTGATAGACAACACCATCAAATGCATCTCCAGCATCATGAATATTCAATGTTAAACATGTCTCCATAGGACTAGCAATAGGTTTACAATCTTCAAGGCCAAAATGATGCAATAATGTGTCAATATATTTGGTTTGACACAAAGCAATTCCACCATCAACTTGCATAAAGTGAATGCGCACATAATAATGCAAATGCCCCAAATCAGCCATCTCAAATGAGGCATGCAAGTCAGCCTTAAAATCAGCAATATGTTTTTCATGAGAATTAGTGAGTAGCATGTCATGAACATACACAACAACGATCAGAAGCACATCATTAGCATGCTTACCATATAAGGTGTTTTCCATTCTATTGTTCTCAAAACCATGTGCAATCAGAGAGGCATGTATCTTTTCATACCAAGCACGTGGTGCTTGCATTAAACCATATAATGCCTTCTTTAACCTACACACTTGGTTTTCATGCCCTTTTTGCACAAAGCAAGAGTGCTAAAAAACATACACTTCTTCATGCAAGTCAACATTCAAAAATGTAGTTTTAATGTCCAACTCATGTACATTCGAACCATGATGAGCTGCAAGTGCATAGATGCTATGAACAATAGTCATTCTGCATGTACGACCAAAGGTTTCATCAAAATCAATGCATCTTTCTTGTGCATAACCCTTTGCAACAAGCCTAGCCTTATTCCTGTCAAGCTTTCCATCATAATTACACTTCAATTTCTATACCCACTTAGTGCCAATGGCCTTCTTGCTAGGAGGCAAGTCGCATAAAGACTAGGTACCATTTTTCATGATAGCATCATATTCTGATTGCATAACAACCATCTAGTTTTCAAAATTTTATGTGTCATCAAATGAAACAGGCTAGAGAATAGAGGGAGCCATAACATAGAAATCTGATGCAAAAGAGGCACTATGAGAGCCTAAACAAGTACGGTATGAGAGAGGTGCATCTAATTTTTTGTCATGCACAATGTGCATTAACCATTTTGGCATAGTTTTTGCCTCCTCAATATCATCTCTCATCAACAAGTGCATCATGCAAATCTGCATTAGAAATGGAACGATTTGCATCATCACATGAAACCTCTAAAGGCTGAGAAGTTCCCACATTAGGACTAGCACTAGATTGTCCAACTGTAAAAAGAGGTAGCAAATTATTATACATGTCTTTGGAGTTAACATATGTCTTCTTCATACATGAAAGTAAAAGTTGAATAGCATCTTCCACAAAAAAACAACATCATGGCTAACCAAAATGCATTTAGTGTGTGGATGATACAAATGATAGCCTTTCCTTTTAGAGCTGTACCCAACAAAAATACATTTAATTGCTTTATCATCCAATTTCTTGTGATGTTGTTCAGGCACTAATGCATATGCCAGACAACCAAAAACACACAGGTGAGTGATAGATGGCTTAGGACCATGTCAAGCCTCATATGGAGTGATAGATTGTAGTGCTTTCGTGGGATACCTCTTAAGTACATATGCTAAACACATAACGACCTCAAGCCAAAAACTATGTCTTAAAGCCTGGCTCTTGACCATACACCTCACCATCTCCATGAGTGACATGTTCTTTCGTACATCAAGTCCATTATGTTAAGGTGTATATGGCATTGTACATTGATGTTGTATCCCATGTTCAATCAAAAAAGCATTAAAGTTAGAAGACATATACCCCGCCCCCCTTGATCAAAATGAAGGGTGCCCATTTTACATGCTGATAGATTTTCAGCCAAAACCAGAAGCTCTTTGAAGCACATAAACACTTTGGACTTTGCTTTCCATGGATATACCCATGCTATCTTAGAAATATCATCAATGAAAGTCATGAAATAAACATAGTTTCCAAAAGAAGGTGTTTGCATAGGACCGTTAACAAGCTACTATTTCTAAGTAGCTCAAACTAAACCATCTTTTGTAAAGGAGGAACACTACATTTTGCCCAAAATAAAACCTTCACAAACATGTTTACGAGGTGCCGCAAGTTTGGGCAAAGAGGGCACCATTTCAGATTTTTGCAGGCGTAGCAAACTAGCAAAATTCTGATGACCAAAGTGTGCACGCCAAAGCTTAACATCTGACATAGCCTAAGAATCATGTATTGCGCATGCCAAATCATTCAAAAATTTTTCATATTCTATGAGCTTATACAACCCACGACATAAAATGCCAGAAGAAATACTCATGTTGCCATTTGATAGATCATGAATTGTAAATCTATAATCAACAAATTTTACAACTAAGTCAATCTTGGCTATTTTGGATGTAGAGGCCTCTACAACAACCATTCCAACCTCCTTTTTCTTTGCCTCTTTTGCAGCCACTTTTGGATAAATCTCTATGACATGATCATTTGCTTTACAGTATTGGCAAAACAGTTTCTACTTTTCTTTTTTCTTCTCTTCTATGTCTTCCTTCTTCGATTGTGCAGAATTAGTATATTTTTGCTTACTAGTAGAAGAGCTCCATTTACCTTTGCCCCTATTGACTAGCCAAGAAATCTTGCTCTACAACACGCATAATGGACTTGTTTTGCCTATACTAATCTTCTTGTGATTGAAAGAGACTAACTCCTCAAATGTTAAGGCATTTGGATTGTCTTTCGTCATCTAACAAAGAGTAGAAGAAAAACTCTTGTATGAATCAGGAAGACCATTCACATTAGTCTGCAGAAATGAACTATCAGGCAAGACTTCATCAAGAGAAATTAACTATTCCTTCAAATCTTTGATCTTTGTTAGAGAATTGTCCATAGAGTCACCTTCATTCATATGCTCACTCTCCAACTCTTTTTGGATAAGCAACACGAGCCTCATTCCTAGCTTGGTACAATGTGGTAAGTGTATCCCAAGCATCTTTATCTATTCTGCGAGAGCCAATGTGAGGATAATGGTACATTTGACAGATAAGGCTATCAATGCATGTGTCTGAGCATCTTTGCCATTGCAACAAATTTTCTCTGTAGTAGGTGTAGTAGAAACTATAACATGAATAAGAACATGAAGAATATCGTCATCTTCAACACTATCTGCATCAACTTCAGTACCTCTATGTGCAGGTATAATAGGATGTTTTTCAACACCCTACACAATATTCCACAGCCCTTTTGTGACCAATAAATGACACATCATATAATTCCACCATGGTTAATTCATACCATCCAACTTATCCTCAACATCCAACATATGAAATACATCATTTCTTTCTGCCATGGCCACTAACTAAAATACCTTGATGCAAAAAACATGATTGTATCAAGAAAAGCTGAACAAAACTACTCAGACAAGTTCTACTAAAGTTGTAGCAGTCTTTGAGACACTTAAACTGGAGAACCAAAATCTATATATATCTTTGGCACAAAAAGACAAAATAGCCTGCATAAGCACTATCATAGTGCATTCAGAGGCTGAGACGAGCTCACATCATAATTTTAGCACAAAGAGCAAAGTCGTTTTGATGTCCTAATCACCCTGAGTATGCACACAAAATTCTGTGTGATTGTGAGACTATGACCAAAGGGGTGTTAGTGATACCGAAGCATGGAGCACAACACACAATATTGAATGTCTTACCTAGTGAATGTAAAAAGATAATTAACTCGTTCAGGCAATACGCATATATACAAGCCAGGGAAAGAAACCTCCTAAATAGGGAAAAAAGTGCCCGTCAATCCTCATGTGTTCATACACATCACGACCTAAATATATCAACAAAATGTAGGGTGTTTCTTTATTTTGGAGTGATATCTTTGTACATTGCATCTTGGACGCATCATTCACTCTCTATGCATACCTTGATCTAGTGCACATTCCCTATGTGGATGCTCTAGCCCTTTATAAGGCCCATGCTAGATTTCTTTTAAAAAATCATTGGTGCGACACCTACTCTTGCATGTATATCCTCACAAAAGAGGCCTTTCTAGCTCCACCACACCCTTCCTTACATTTATAAGCCCCCTCTTGAGGGCTGTGGTGAAAAATACGATGCAAGGAAATGCAAATTAGATGGTGAAAATTTCTCGCGTCAATGGTGACATCGGAAAAAAGGAATAAACCCGAATTGTAAAAAATTAATTTTTTCGTATTTATAGCTATCTAGCTATTCCTACCGTAACAAAGAACAACATAAAGTGAAAGAGCTCCCAAACAAGAAAATAGGTTTCCAATCTCACTATCTCAGCAAGTGCAATCGACCAAGCATGATGAACGGTGAGAAACTTCCTCGGCAACAATTCCATAGTGCTCTATTTATATCCGCTCGCATGATGCACATACCAAATGACCTCAATCAAGGGAAATTCACCCATAAATTGTTAATGTGAGGGATGATTCTTAGGTGAGATGACCTCCACCATGCTAGGATTCACACATACAGGAGCCTCACACGCACACACACATACACATATTCAAGGAAAGCTCACTTATCAGAAAGAGAAAAGTGCTCCCAATCAACTAAGACTTTGTTAGAGGAGAGAATTAATGAGAAGTGAGAATAAGGGTGTGTTCAGTTTTATAGGTAGATATATAAAAAATAACCTTCTTCGCACTCCAATATCTAGCCTAGTCAAAATTAAGTTCTTAACCCATCGTTTGAGGTCTCATTTGAGTGACAGATAAATCATATAGATTCTTGGAGGATTAATGAATGATCTTCAAGGTCAAGGAGCCCTTTGCTTGCATAAATATGGAGTTAATTACAAGAAAAGGCTTTTGGATATATTTCGAAAGCTGATATTTCAAATAAGAATAACCAATTTGAGAGATATTTTAAGAAAATTTGTGACCCTTATTATCCCTTTACTTTGCTTGAGTGCATCAACCATGGCCCTTGCTTCGCTTCTTCTCAACCCCGACCTTCTCCCTATTTGATCTTCAAAACCCATTCAAGTGAATCTGTACGTCCAAAAGATGTCATCAAATAAACCGTGTCATACTGATGCACATCAATACGGGGAAGGAGAAGGCTTAGAACACAAATTGAAACGATCGAGTAATTCTTAAGGCAAAGGGCTGTAATGTATTTATATGCATGTTGGAAATAATGAAACGAAATAGCTTAAAAGGGTTCCAACAATAATAAAATGCATATGATCAATGAAGAGTCTGATAGGGCTCCATCTTTGGAATGATTCCTAACTCCACCCAGTAAGATTTATCATATATTAAAATTGTAGGGAATTATTTTCTACGAAAACATTTCATTTGATGCAACATCTAAAATATTCTGTTCAACTTATTAACTATATTTATTGGATTTGGATCAAGGATAGATGTGCCCTTAGGGCCTAGGAAGAAAAAAATAGGTGTTGTCCACGTCCGGTTGTTCTAGTGGTTGAGTCTTTGGTCTCTTGAGATGCAGGTTCAAAGTTCAATCGCTGGTTGGACATGTAATGGCATTGGGTAGTTTCAACTAGTTGAAACCATTTGTAATCTTGTCTAACCCTTGCTTTGTGGGATATGGGGGTCCCGTGAGTACCATGCCCATTCACTTGTACATTACCGAACCTCCATTTTCAAAAAAAAAAAAGAATAAATGTGAGATATAATATTTTAGCCGCGTCGTATGCTGACTCCTGTGTACATATGGTAATGTGATGCATAAATAAATTTATTCTTATGTTCGGTTCATGGAAGAGTGTCTCAGCCAATTTGTTCGATTTTTCGATGTTCAGGATTTGAACAGAAAGAAATATCACCGTGATTCAACGTCTAGCAAGCATGATCATGAAGATTGAATGCATCCATACACGCATCGTCCGGAAAATCGAAGATGAAGGTTTTCTGCACTTTGAGCTCCATAGCATGCTTCTACACTGAAGTTGGAAGCAAAGAAAATGGCAAAAAATAGAAGACCAAAAATCTATAAAAGCAGACAAGAAGCTTTGCGAAACACCATCAACTATGCTCTTTCCATATGTTCTAGTTATGCTCTTTCCAAATGTACTGATACAACCTTACACTATTTCATTGTTTTGTGAATTTTATTGTCCCATATTCAAATCAATTCTGCAATTGAAAGCAAAAGCATGTTTTATATAAAAGCCATATACAAGCAGCATGCAGGAAACAATACACAATTCCTCGAGCGACTGGATACAAGGCTTAAATGACGAGAAAAACAGATTGCATGCATTTCGCTGGATGAAATCGCGTTCTAAATCTTCTTCTTCACACCTTCCTATAAAACTATGTTAGTAACGGAGGTCTATGCATCTGCCGAGCGATTGTTCACATATTGTAGTACAAATGAATGATCATTATAGCAGTGAGAGGGTTGGATTAGAGACCCAGTTCTTCAGTCGTTGCTGCAGCGTACTTCGGAGAGCTATCGGTTGATTGATGGCGATCGACTATTTGCGGTGGGAGAGTAGTCTTGCAGCAATCTGTCTTGGCTGCTCGGAGTAATGTCCTTCCTCTTGGTGGGTAATTCTTGCAATAGTTTTCGATTGATAGATGGTGATCTTCTGTTGGCCATAGGAGAGTAATCCTGTAGCAGCTTGCGATAGTGAGATGGGGTTCTTTCGTTGGCTGTAGGTGCGTAGTCCTGCAAGAGCCTCTCAGAGAGGGGGATAGAGACCTTATTTTCCTTCAGAAAGGGGATGTCCGTAAATGGAAGAACTCCTTCGTAAGAAGCAGGAACACTCTGGTGAAGTGTGGCCTGCAAATGTTTTCTTGCTTTTGACGGAGACGTTTCTACAGCAACGGAGCTGTGACGTTGAAGTAACCTTTCAGCATGAAAGAGTAATCCTTTAGTCTTCTTATTTGTTTGAGACGCCATGGTTCTTGCACCAGAAGCATCCTGCATAGCCACGATGAAGCAGGTCATCATCAGTCATTCAGAAAAATGGAAAGGCATTAATGAGAAAGATGTTCATAGAGGAACATTGGGAATGGCAGGACAATGTGGGTGTAAGGCCAATGTAAAACCATGTTATTGCAATTGAAACCAGTCCTCTCTTGTGTCACCTTCAGGCTGTTTAACGCCTGCTTTCTAGGATATGGGGGGTCCCGTGGGTACTACACACGTTCACTTGTACAGTTGCAATTTCAAAGTTAAAGCTCGGAGGAAGAGGCTTCGGCTGAACGTCCATCTAGGAAAAAAAGAAACATGGGGAATGGCCATCTGTTGGTCCCCGAAGTTGTGAAGCGCTATGAGAACAAGTGCAATCAGTTTTTGGGAAGAGTGATGGTACTTGTCCTGTGGAAATCCTTTGGTAAAGGAAAATTAAAGAGAGAGCTGGCTTCTCTGTGGAGTACTCTCCCGAGACAGATCTCTGCCTTCTTTGTATATGCAGAAGAACAAACCATGTACTGAAAAATGCCTTCATGGAATCCCAAATGTTTGCAATCATAAGTGAATACTCTAGCTATAGGATGAAATGGCATCTTCAGGATCCTGAATTGATGTAAGACTTCATGTATGATCAATATAAAGATGTATATTTCCATTTCTAAAGTACAGAAGGAATTGCAGAGCTTGTATATTTCCATCATAATGGCACACTCAATGCCTGTAGTAAAACCATGCTAAGAAATTCCTAGAAATCTCTTACGCCATTCGAAATCTAGCTTCCTTACCGCTTTGGGTCATTACCATTGTCTCGCCTTTGAGAAGTCTTAACCCTGCTTTGTGCGATGCTGGATGTCTCACAGGTACCATCCCTCTTCATTTGTACAGTTGCTCGTTTAACCAATTCATACAAGGGAGATTAACCTTCGATTGAACTTCCTCTTCAACAAAAAACTAAGACTCTTAGTAATATATCAAACTCTAAAGCCTCCTCGAAGGATGTCATAGATCGTGCTCTCACTCTGATCTCCCCGAGAATCTAAATATGAATCCTACCTGATAGTACAGAAGCTGTATTTATCACACAGCTTCCTCCACGTTGCGCTACATCTTTCGCTCTTTTACCTCGCTTTCATCTGTCAATTGCCCGCAGAAACTCTCACACGTTCGTGTTCTATTGATCTTGCACTCAGACAGATATTCCTTGTTTTAGGAACGAGGAGGGTAAATGCTATGAAACTCTCTCTCTCTCTCTTCAAGAAAGATATTCCTTGTTTTAGGAACGAGGAGAGTAAATGCTATGAAACTCTCTCTCTCTCTCTCTCTCTCTCTCTCTCTCTCTCCAAGACCGTGTAGTAGAGGACACAAACAGTTATGAATGAAAGAGAGTCGAATGAACAAAAATGTCTTTATCAGAAGCGCAGAGGTACCTTACGAAGCATACGCTTAAAGCTTCCACCAATGGTAAGATACATGTCATCATGTCGGCTATGAGATCCTGGTCGAAAAAATCAATGATTCAATGACGCAGCTTTGCTGTTGGATAAACAGGCAGTAAGGAGAGAGAGAGAGAGAGAGAGAGAGAGAGAGAGAGAGAGAGAGAGAGAGAGAGAGAGAGAATAGACAATACCTTCTAACGCAGCGGCAAAGTTCTGCGTGAGCAATACGAATACAAGGGCGATCATGTACCGGAAGTAGGTCTCCATGTTCTGTGTGTGTGTGTGTGTGAGAGAGAGAGAGAGAGAGAGAGAGAGAGAGAGAGAGAGAGAGAGAGAGATGATCGAGTGGGAAACGATGATTCTGAAGGTGGACATCTATGTAGAGAGAGCTTTGAGTGATTTATAGTTGGACAACATAACCACTTTCTTGTGGAGTCATCGTCCTTGTGTCAATGATTACACTTGCGTCGGGGCGGGTGTGGTTCTCGCTGACCTTACCGCGCGGCTGCAGCCACAGTGCGACGCCCTTTCCCGAATACCCAATTCAGTCAACTGCTGAATTCTGACGTACTGAGTGCCGTCGCATGACCGCAAGTGCCTTGTCGGCGCCACTTTGAATTTTCTATATGTGTGTTCACTTTGCGCTGCAAAGAAACACGAATCACGAGTCACGACCCACAAACCACACCATCGACAGAGATGTCTGACTCTATAGTGTACGCGTGAACGATAGAATATTGCGCTACTTATTGCCCAAAGAACTTTTGGAAACGTACTACAGTTTCCTACAACCAGTCGGTTATATAACGCTATCCTAGAAGTACTTTTGGTCTTATTCAGGATAATGAGTTGGCGTGCACTCTCAGGATTCATGGCTGCGTTGATTTCCACTGATGCCATGATCGCCATCATCCATGTTATGTATACACACAGTGGTAATACACGTCTACTTTGAAACGTGGGTGCACATTAAGAAGCATACTGTAGGCCCAAAACGATGGAACGCGGTCGTCAGAAATCAAAGGTGATGCATTGGCTTAGTATGAGAGTGGATTGAGAATGGCAAAGTCAGGTAGCGCTCACTATGTTTATCCAGAGCTTTTGTGCGCACAGCTGAGTATACAGCCACTAACAAAAGACTCTCATTTTAATAGTGTTACCGCCATGCAAAGATCATCCTCACGTCCATATTGCTAAGCGCCCTCATGAAGCCTAATACGTGCTAAAGATTGGCGCCGAGATTGGGCATCAACGATCAACTTGGCCGCCAAAGATTCTTCATATATTATTCTTATGTGTAATGACAATGTGAGATTATGTACGTCATGAGTATTGAATTGATTATCGGACAGTCATAGAATTTGAATACCACTTCGTCACTAGTAGATATGCCTATTCAGAACGACGCTGGAAACAATGCTTATTCATCGCCAAAACAAAGAGGCCCACGATTGGCCGGAGCCTACATCATATAAACGACACTCTAGGGGACCTTCAAAACAATGAAATGGCATCTTTGTTCGAGACGATTAGGAGGTATCGCTTATGCAACCATCGTTTTTATATGCGATGCCTCCTCGCGAACTGATGCATTTTTACCAATTCTCTTTTTTTTCTCTCTCTCTCAGTAATTAATTTTTCTCTCGCTGTCTCTCTCAATCCCCTTGTTTCTCTTTCTCTCAATTTTTTAGGTTTATCTTTCTTTATCTTTGTAAATCCTCTATTTTTCTCTCTCAAGCATCTCTCTCTATCCTCGCCCCCAATCTCTAGCAATTCTCATTCTTTCTTTATCAATCATCTCTTCGTCTCTCATGAATTTCTTTTAATCAATTCACGCATAGTTTCTATCAACTATCTCTATTTTTTTCTTTTATCTCTCAATTCTATATGCATGCCTTGTACCTATGGACTAGTGAAATAGATGGATTTATTTGGTGGCCTTAGCTTGTATGTTTCCTTTGGCACTCTCAAAAATATCAATGTCCATAAAATCTTACATTTCTAAACACCTTCTAGATTCTTTGAAATGCAAAACTTTAGGAGTATGCACTACACATCCTTCCTCTATCTTGAAAGCAAAAAAAGTAGATTTTTCTTCCACTTTCAATAAGGAGAGGAATATTTAGATATTCTTTATTTAATTTACTTTTCTATAGTTTTTTTCAAATACAAATGTACTTTACTCATATTTTTTAGACTTTAGGAAAAGGTATGAGCTCTAGAGAAGGAGATCTACTTAGTCCGTACCTTAACATGCAGAATACTTTGAGGATATCTACTATCTTCTCTCTTCTAGGAAAATTAGGTGGACTCATATCAATCAACTTTCTTGAAACATAATGCAATTAGTTGTGCTTAATCTAGATTAATCTTGCCAAATCATCTTTAAAAATTATATGTATAATCATTTAAAACATATTTTACACGAATATATTAGTTTTGGAAGAGAGAGAAAGTTTGTGTGAGGATCATGAAAAAATGATATTCCTGAAATTTTGTGCTTGTAAGAAATTCCAGAATTTGACCTTTTTCCTCTTACCCTTTGGCCTATGTAACTCTCCAAAGCAAACCGGTTTCTTTCTTTTTCATAATTTTAGATGTGTTTGCCATGGAGAACCTCAATCCAAACACTTTCACTAAACTTTCAGCCAGCAGATTTCGGTGTGATAAATTCCATACCGATAATTTGTTGAGTCATGAGTATGCAACAATGAGAAAGGTATTCCAAAGAGATCCATGAACTTGTGACACTAAAGCATTACACAGGAAAGAAAAAAATCATATTGATATATGGATAGATCAATTTGTTTATCCAACTCATGTTTGAACTTAAAGGTACCCACCTTTCCATAATCTTCTTGATCTCATTAGATTTTTAGGAGATGGTTATGATGCTTTACATGGATATTATTCAAAGCTCTGGGTTTTTTCAAACAACTACATGCAGTACATAAAACACATGAATTTTCTAAGATCGTGAGGAAACATGTTTTATCTAATAATTATGTGATTGATTTCAAAAGGGAAATCATAGAGGTTAGAGAAACCATCACAAAGGCTTGAATCTTCAAAGGCATAACGTACTACTTTGTGACATTTAAAGGGATTATTTAGTCCAATATTACTTTTTCAAATAAACATCTCATGATCTTCATCTTTATGTTTGTACAACATATCCTATATTTTTTGCATGGTGCATTCTTTGTAGAAAAAGGAACCCTTGCCACATAGAACACTCATGGGATGGAAAGCTCTCAATATGAAGAAAGAAAAACCTTCTTCATATGCACAAGAAAGGAAGAAGTGACAAAAAGTAATGCATTCTTTTTTATTAGTTCTTTAGAAGAAAAATACAAAGGAATACATGCAAAAAAATTATCAATAGAGTGCAATATCAATGCGAGGAGGAAAATCCTTTTAGGAAGAAGTTGGATTAAATACAGGAAGAATAAGATCTCATTGTAATTTGAAGTTGTGGATGTATTTACAATCTTTGAAACCATACAATTGATGAAATAAAAAGGCATTAATCTTCTTTATGTGTTTTAAATGAGCTTGAATTTGGAAACCTACATATGTATGTATTTACAATCTTTGAAACCATACAATTGATGACATAAAAAGGCATTAATCTTCTTTATGTCTTTTGAATGAGCTTGAATTTGGAAAATCTCCTCTATATCTAAGATAGTCTTTCCTCCTACAACAAGCAATACTTTTTATATCTTAGACCTTTGCACCCAGTGCATAGCCAGAATAACAAAGGAAGTAACAAGATCTTGAAGCATTTAGCCCAAGGGCGTAACCAAATATCACGAATGTTGTCGTTCTCTCAAGAAGCAATATGCTATATGCATTAAATGGCATGAAGAGTAGCCCATATATTTTGATAGGGTATTCATTAGAACGTTGCAAAATCATGGTCTTCACTATAAAGCTTATGTAGAACATATAAATAAATCTGGATTCACTTTTGGAGGATAATGAATTATTGAATGTATATCCACTTTTTCTTTTTCTTGATTCTCTAAAGCTTTCATTGTGCCCTTCCCTGTGCTAAGAAAGTTGTCTTCATCTGATCTAGATATCTTAAAAAGAAGAAACAATAGTAAGATTCTATATGTGATTGGGAAAAGGAATCATGAAGCAAAAGGAAATTCCATAAGAAAATGAAAAAAACCTCAAGTTAAGATATGAGTCAGGGACATAGCCAATTCATACGATTAGGCTCAATGGACAATTCAAACAATTAGGTTCATTGGAAGATCTTGGATGGGACTAATCTCTTGAATGAATCTTTCCTCAAAATCATGAAAAATCAAAGATATTTGGCCTATTTCTTTCGCAAATCTCTATCAATGATAAGGGACAATTGAGTTGTATACAAGAAAAATGAAAGCAAAGTGCAATTTTTGACATGAATCTAGGACAAAACCAATTCAAATGATTAGGCTCATCAAGAAATCTTGTCTAGGCCTAATTGCTCCGTGTGTGAAAATCATTACAAATACATTATTATAACATGAAAATATGACCTCTCAGTATTAGAATCATGCAAAATAAAGAGTCCATCTGATGGTTTTGCATGCTTTGGACTGGATGGTATTTTCTCCAAATTCTTAGCCACTCAGCAGATACAAAATTTCTCATGGAATCTAAGGTTCAAGATGTTTCTTATGTGTTCACGACATCAAGGGCATTTCATAGGCAAAAGAAAATCACAAATAATGGAACAAAACTAGGGGACAACTAATTCAAGTGATTACACCCATCCAAAATCTTTTAATGGGCCTAGTCATTTGAATCGGTCCTATGTCAAAATCATGATAAATAGTGGTTAATTTGCCCATTTCTTTTGTCAATGTCTATGAATGATGATGAATAAGGGGATTGTAGGACATGACCAATTTTAGTGATTAGGCTCATCAAAAAATCTTGCATGGACCTAATCACTTGAATTGGTCATCTCTCAAAGATCAGTCACAAATGAAGGAAATTATTTTCAAAATACCTTAACCTCATCCTCATCCTAAAGAAACTCTTCAACATCAATTCTTATTGTTCCTTTGTCCTCAACAACTTTCTTTTGTTTGATTCTCTCACTAGATGAATGCCGAAGCCAAATCAAAAAGCCCATATTCACTAGATGTAAACAACAACCACTTTCATGGTATGGGAAAAAATATATCCTCCCAAGAAAGGGGAAGCCTTTTGCACTTTCTAATAAATGTCCCCCTATCTTAAGGATCGTGCCTAAAGATTCTTGGGTGAATATATTTCTTTCTAGAGATTACCACTTCTTGTCCATTGAGTATCCTTAGAAAACTATTCCACTCATGCTTAAGAAATGGCTTAGTTTTGGCTACAAGGGCTTCATAATCCAAGGAGAGGATGCATAATTTACGAGATAAATTTGGATGATAAGTGGTTTAGCATTTATTTCTTCCGTTTAATGCTATAGCTTGATTTGTTTAACTCTAAACTATATTCCTTGGCTTGTATAACTAATACTCAAAAAAGAAAAAAGGCAAGACCAATTTACCAAAACAGAGCAATTGGGGAACATTTGATGGCCCTAATTTCTTGACTTGTTCATGTCTTGTAACACATGCATGATTTATTGGTATGATCTCTACAAGATTACGAACACCATGTGCTAGAGAGATGACTCTCATCCCAACCAAGTGCCTCTATACATAGCTCTTTGTAGGGGACTGCCTCCTTGGGCAGGTGGATAGTAACCATCCAAGTGTCAACCATGTAACTACATGTGTGCCAAGTGTCCTAGTTCACTAGATTCAACTCAATTAGATGCTTCTAGAAGGTTCTAGATCTCTTTGGGCGAAATACTCTCCCATGTACCCCATGGGGATTGAACCCCAGACCTCCTCCTTCACATCGATGAGACTTAACCACTAGGCTAAGTGGGTCACTTGATTACAAGAGTAAATGACCTTCTAGTAAGTCTAGACTCAAGATCTTTTGTCATACACACAGGTGACCAAACAATGTCCGACTTCAGATCCATCTCAACCGATCGGATGCTTATATCATAGACGTACTTTATTATATTCTTTCCCCCTTGGAAAAATATTTTCTTACTCAAAAATAGAACTATATATCTACTATAGGCAACCCCCGAGCCTCATGTTCTAAAACTGGAAGAATATGGTCATGTTCTAAATCTCAAAGAACTTGTCTCGTCTCTGTGGTGGCATCCCTACCGAAATGATTCAAAACACTGTCTTGCTTTTGCATTTTGATACACTGGTCAAAGTACAAAGTAGTGAATGAATAATCACGATGGATCTAAAAATCGTCCCTAGCTAGTTTACAATCTTTACTAGGTGTGATCTGGGCATAAACATGTGAATTAGGTGGATTCAAATCACTAGTCCATTTCTAGGCACGGCTGGTGCATGGACTTAGTAACGAAATCCAGGATTCTTATCCCTTACAAGACTTTGAGAACTCTTGATTCACTTGAATTTGGTTTAGAGAACTTGAAGTTTTGGTTATCTCAAACATCTAACTTGGATGTTTGTACAATGGTTTGCTCCTATCCAATAGTTACTTGATTTTTTCACCCAACTAGAGGACTACTTTGTCCTAATGAGTTTAAAAATTCTATGTAAACCGTAGGAGAAAGTTTATCATTTTCTTCGAGTCAACCATACTATAACTTTTCCAATTCAAATTCAAAATGAAAATTGTCCAACTTAGGACACTTTTCTCAAAGACTTTAGCTGAAAGTTCTTGGGAATTTGTCAACCTGATGAGAATTCTTAACTTCTCTATTCTAGAGTATACTCGACTCTAGGAAATCATTTATGCTATAACTTGAAGCAAACTCAAATAAATAAGTGCAGTTAGACTTATTATCTTTTGAAGCTTGAAAATTTTCATGTTACAACATCTATCTGGGATGTTTAACTTAGTTACTTAGTTCTAGTCAACTAACCTTTGACTTTTGTGAAAAGAATCAGATACTATATCTGACTTCAATCCAAAAGATTCGAAAAGCGAAAAGAAAGAACTAAAAACTCTATTTAACCAATTCAAATTTCAATGATATGTAAACTTGCTATGAGTTGAAGTCTAGATGACTCAAGACTTTAACTTCTCAAAGATCTATTTAAACAAGATATTGAAGCATTCTATCTATCTTTAAGGAAAGGGACTTGATTCTCAAAAATATTCATAGAGTAAATCTAAAACATCATCCAACCACAAGATACTAGTGTGGTATCCAACATTAGTGTGTCGACCCACTGAGGTTCTACTGATGAGTTTTTTTACTCAAATAATGTTTTACCTGAGACTAAGCTCATGCCTATGTTCAATCTTGATGAATCCTTACTGGAAATGCAATTCTTGTGCATTCCTTTGAATCAAAAGGATTGAATTTTCCAAGTTACACTAGGAACTTGGTGCTTAACTTAGTCAATCTATCCTTAGTTGAAAGAATTAGTTCAAAGTCAAAGGTTCACTCTTCCAAAATTTACCAAATATTTCTGATCGATGACACTTAAGCTTGAAGAATAAGATCTTGGAAGTTACTTACTTCATATCTTCTGCTTCCTTGATCTTGAAGTTATCTTGAAATATCTTGACATACTAATTTTATCCTCCTTGAATTTAAACAGCTTCTTCTTTGAAGTTTTAACTCCCTTGAGGATCAAACTTAACTTCAAGATCCAATCTAGGACTAAAAGATAATTATCATCCCACGGTCTGATGTCTCATACCATCTTTTCTACATCAATCTGAGTATAAATTATTCTGTCCCATACCACCCTATTTTATATTGACATGAATGTATGGATAATAATTATCCTAAAGTCTAAACATATGTTGATAGAGTACCTTTTCACTTCAATTCTTTAGAAGTTTCAGGCATTGCCTCTAGCTTGATATTTTAGGTTTTAATTCCTTCACATGGTTATCATACAATCACGTGTTTTACCTTGGAAACTTGAAAAGCTCTTGATAGAATATATATTCCTCTTTGCTAGGGTTTTCAAAATGAAAATCAAGTAGAATTCCAAGTACTTGAATTTTCATAGATTCAAGTTCAATTGGTTTATTCTTGACCAATTGATAGTGACAAGAGCTTTTCACTTCTTGTCTTTAGAATCCTTGCTTACTGCTGCTTTACGTACCTATCTGGCCAGGACTTTATAGGAATCTCTCCATTGCATAAGTCTAAGCATCTGCTCATGCTTTCTGGATCTGTACCAAAATCCCTTTAAGGATAGGCAAACATTATGTTTTACTTTCCACAAACTTAATTGCCGTAGACACGGTTGTAGACTACATTATTGGAATTTCTTCACTCTGTTCAGACTTGGAACAACTTACTTTTTCACAATTTTCTATTGGATAAATGGAACCTGAGTGAATAATTCCCAAAAGGAAGTTTATTACTAATACTTGTGTAATCTTCAGAGTAGTTCCAATCGCACATTCTTGGGCAGTCATGGCCAAACTTTATTATTTAGATCTCTTAAACTATCAAAAACTTCTCTACTTACAAGTCAGATTTTAGAGATCTTTCCCTCAACTTAAGTCCAAGCATACACTCATGACTCTCAGATTCGAAAGCTAAGAATCTTTGATACACCTTTCGGCTATATCAATATTTGAACTTAACTATCAATACTGGTGGTTTGGGAATTTCTAGGAACTACTTGCTAATAAACTTACTTGAAAGATTCTAGTCTCACATCTACGGAGATTTTTCTTTCAAGAACTTTAGACTCCTGCCAAGGAATCAAGTAATACTAAGCCAACGATTCATCTTGGAATCTTTTGCTTTACTGGAATAATCTTCAACAAAAATTCTTGACTTTTGGACAAGCAATAAAATCTTTAATTCTTCATCATGTCCAAAAGATATTCCTTTTTAAGCAATGAAATAGTTAACGAGACTATTTCCTTTATTGGCTTATCTTTGGGAAATAGCTTAATTCCCTAAGGACTACTTTGACGTATCTTTTGGGAAATATCTTGATTCCCAAAGATTACTTTGACTTGGTTTTCTTCTTTAAGCTCTTATAAGCTTAAACAAAACCAAGCATACTTTTCTCATCCTCAAAAACGTGCTTAACAAAGTTTCCATGCTTTTTGAAAACTTTGCATCTTGACTAGAGATGCAATCATGGAACCTAGCATCCAACTACTGAACACTAAAGTTCAAGTGATGCTAAAGTTTATTCACCTCTTTGAGGTTCATCACTCGTCAGGATGAAATCAAAGAAAAAACTTCAATAGTTCCATTATTTTTTCAAATTTGGAACATATCAACTATCCTTCGAACTTGAAAGTTGAATTGATTAAGTTCCATTTGATTTTATTTGATTCTTATCATATCTTGGGATAGAATCAAATAAAATCATTCCAAAGGAAAATTTAACTTAACTTTCAAAGGGCCTACTTTTTCTAATGAGGAATCCTAATTTGTGATATCTAAGTATCACGTTTAGGAAAAAAAAATTAGCTACTTAAGTTGCATGGCAGCAAAGAGCCTTGCAACTACCTAGTTTGCTATTTTCCCAAGCTATTTAAGTTTTGTTAGAAAAACAAGGTAACGAAAGTATAAGTATTCAACTACTTAACAAACAATCATGCATATGCAAATGTCTGTTCTTGCATGCAAATGCATGTGAGTGCATGCATGTGTTGGACTTCTTCTTTCATGCATGAAACTTAAATCAAGCAATTCTTGAGCTTGAAAATGCATGTTCCCAGTCATCCATGCACAAACATTCTACTTGATAGTTTTTAAAAAGATATAACCGTTCATGTTCATAAACTTGAGCATTAACTATCTTTTTCAATCAAGAAGAAAACGTGTTTTGTGCATGAAAACATTCTTTGAAAAGGGAGAAATGCACCAACATTCTTTCTTTTTTGGGCCTGAACTTCTAGATGCATGCAAGTGCTTGATGTATTTCCTAGTACTTCTATATCTATTTAGCTTTCATCAAGCTCAGTGTTTGCAATAATTCTTAAAAAATGAAGACTACTACCTTGTTTCAATAAGATTTAGATGCAAGCTACATGAAGCAATGGATAAAAAAAGTACCGAAATGAAAACATCAGCTTCAAAAATACTTATCTCCCAATTAAGCTCCATCCTTCCATTGATCCTCCGAAAGAGACACTTTCCATCCTTTGGTCCATGAGAAAAAACAAGATACTTCTCTTTGAAGACCTTTTCTTCCAAATGTTGATGAGCGTGGCTTTAGTTCTTTGGATCTCAAGTGAGAAGAATATGCGGACATGCTCATTTTGTGAATTTTTAGACTTAAAAAATTGGAGTTGTATTATAAACATTATATCATGGTGGAGCATAGACTATGCTAGTCTATGGGTGAGATGAGTTAGATTTATCGCGTGCATCCCAATCTCCAAATGGGGAGGTCAAATCCTCTATTTAACATAATTCCCATTGATAGTATTTATCGAGCGGAATAAATGCAAAAAATATGTAAGTGCAGTGGTTGAAAATAAATCCGTGACTTGATTGGTTATGTGTTCGATTCCTTAGATATCCTAAAAATTTGATTACAATAGCTCTTAGTTTTTTTGCCCGAAATTATGTGAATTTATGTAAACAAAGTAAACAGCCTTGACGCCGCCGTGATAAGATCAGTCCGTTCATGCTACAGTCTGCCATCAATACCTGGTTCTACTGATTGGGAAGAAGGAGAAGATTTTCTTCCCTTTCTGCAGCTTAAGGCTCCATCATAATATCTAATGCTGCATGCCACAGTATCTTATATATTATACATAAACATTCTCTCATGAACAGATATTACATGTGTTTGAATCCGATTCATGCTCTGAATTCGATCCCCTTGTAAAGTGTATGGCTTTTGTGTATAGGTTATTTAAGCCTCTTGCATCGGAGAGGACTCAGCGAGATAATCCAAAAATGCTACATAATCGAATTCTATTCTGCAGGACATCAAAAACTATCTATGAATTCTATGTTAAGCTATCATAACTAGCTCAGATCGTAGTATCCGCAAGGTGGCAGATTCAAAACTTGGCCGATGAATTTGCAAAAAGCTTACCTTTTTATGGATTCGGTACAAAAAAAAAGTGTTGTTTTCTGAAGATGACATGATATTTTATCATGTAAATAGATAAAGAGTCATTGCAAGCCATGAGGGATAAATTGTATAGCGAGTAAATGGTGCGTTCAAATTATGCAAACGACCCTCTGAAAATGCTTTGGATTGATGGCTTTTGCCTGCACAGACAACCCGTAAAATGAGTCGCAATCACAATCACACCAGCTGTCTCTCGCCCTTGAAGTTACAGCAGACCATGAGCTTGGGCAGGTTGTGAGGTGAACCCGAATTTTGTATCTACAATATGATAAGCAACCGGCACGGATACGTCAAACACCATAAAAAACATGGGTTGTGAGTTTGATTCTGAGCACAGCATAGCACCAAGCCATAACTTGTGGTGTGAAGTAATTCTTTTACTACTAAAAGCAATTTGACATAAGTGAATTGCTGCTAAGAATGATTCTACAAAATGAGAAAAAAATGCAAGACAATATTTCGCCAAGAGGAACTAACGAAGCTTGCATCTACACAATCGTTCATTAAAGCTTGGATGAAGAAGATGATGCATCCTAGAAGAGTTCCATGAGAGCTTAAGGAAGATGATGAGCCACCAAGGTCACCATGAAAGCTTGCTCTGATACCAATGCAAGATTATGACCACCACATGCTAGAAAGATGACTCTCCTCCCAACCAAATGCCTCTATATATAGCTCTCTCTAGGGGACTACCTTCTTGGTCAGGTGGATACTATCCATCCAAGTGTCAACCATGTAACTACATGTGTGCCAAGTCTCCTAGTAAACCAGAGTTATCTCAAGTGGATGCTTCTAGAAGGTTCTAGATCTCTTTGGGAAAACTACTCTCCCCATGTACTCCATTGGGGTTGAACCCAAGACCTCCTCCTTCACACCCATGAGACTTAACCACTAAGCTAAGTGGGTCACTTGATTACAAGAGTAATGACCTTCTAGTAAGTAGAGACTCAAAATCTTTGGTCATACACATGGGTGACCAAACTGTGTCCAATTTCAGATCCGTCTCAACTGGTTGGACCCTTAGATCATAGACTTACTTTATTACAATCTCTACAATAATATCCTATATAAATAATATTTATGTAAAGAAAAACCACACAACCAATTCAAGAGATAAGGGCCACCGGCGGTCTTTTGATGGACCTATTCAATTGAACTTTTTGTGCCTTTTCATACCTACCCATAAAGATTCTAAAAAAAAGGGCAAGACCGATTCAAGTGACTAGGGATGTTAGACAACCTCTAATGGCCTTTATCACTTAAATTGATAGTGTCTTGGATCTCCTCCAATTTTTCCATTTTATAATATTCCTGCCTTGATATGCTATATATATCTTGGTAATCACTAAAATGGAGAATTTCTACATCCTTAACTTTATCCCTCATTGTCCATCTCTATAGTTAGTTTTTACGAGTTGCTATCTAGGAGGTCTTTGAACAATAGAAACTTTCCAAAACCAATGACATAAAACCTAAGAAAGCCAATATGAATGTGGAAAATGCATACATAAAAAAAGTGATGAACATATTTAGCATTCAATATCTTCTTTTCAATCAAGATAAAATATTATCACTTTTGGGGGAAAAATGGGCAAGAGTGGTTATATTCTTAAAGGTTGGAACTTGATCTTTTTAGGTGGTAGGAAAGTAATGCAAGATAATGTTTTCTCTAATCTAATGTTTAGCACTACACTATAATTGAGAATCTCAATTGTGGTGAAACCTTATCAAGGAACTCTTGATGCTCCCTAACATTTTAGAGTTTCCATTTTGCAAAGACACATATTTTCCTAGATTGAAAATCTAAATGCATAAGAAATTCAAACTCAAATTCAAGGGTTTTAAAACTGCAAGCTTTTTCTTCCACCTTCTGTACTTATGTCCTAACACTATGGATTATCAAGATATCTGACATGAAATTGAAAGAGGATTTGGACTAACATTACATAAAGTGATGTCACCTAATTTTTGAATTTCTTTGCTATCCCATTCCCTACATAAAACATCAACAATATCTAAAATTGAAACTCTCCTATTTAGCCACATTGTTTTTGTTTTCTATAATAACATGTTTTCAAAACATGCTGCAAAAATCTGAAGAGGCAAAAACCATTGAATATTAAACCTTTGAGAAAATCAGGTTGTGAACATTTCCCTTTGAATGTCATCTTTCATATTTCATAGAAAACTTGTAACTCTTGATTGATCAGGAGACTCCAAATCTAATGAAGAGATGCAAGGATGAGATAGATGTGCAAGATTTCTATAAGGACTCATTCTTAATGATGGAATTTAATCCCTCATATTTGCACACTAGAAGTGAAATGAACCCAATACCTAGGTCCTTTCATACACCTTTTTTGCTACCATATAGCAAAATGTTGATTCACCTACCTTACACTCATCAAAATCATTTAAGCTTTTAGCCACACTTATTATGTGTCATAATCTTTCCAATAAGCTATAGAAAACCTCACATGGATCTTTTTTTTTCAATCAACAACTTTGTTCAAAACACATTATGCAAAGATGTAGGATATGTAGAAATTAGGGTTACAAATATACACCGATTTCTTTGCACAAAAAGTTGATTTCAAGAGGCCCTCTTATGAAAAGTAAGACACATAAATACTCTAGATAATGCACTTTAAATATGTTGAATCGGATATGTACACAAAGAGTTATAAGTGCTATAAGTAGACTATGTCTATACCTACAGAAGACTAGAGGGGATGTGGGCTTGATAGCTCCTCCTTGCTCCTCCTCTGTGCATGTAACACCATCCTCTACATTTTTCCTAGCTATGACAACTGCATTTCAGCTCCTTGAGCCTTGGATGACTCTCTCCTTGAGCCTTATTTACTATATGTCTCTTGGTCTTCAATGATCTACAAGAATTCCATGCATTTAGTGTTTCTTCACCTCCTTTCATAGCTTTTCCAACCTTGAGATTGCCCTAAGCAATCTTAATCCTACGTTTTTGTCCATATTAAGGTTTTTTGGACATGTTTTTCCACCGAGAGCTTGCATAGTTCACGTTTTCAACACTCCCCCTCAAGCTTAAGGTGGTAATGTCCATATCAAGCAAGATCATAGCCTTTGAAAACTTTGTTAACTTGCTCACATCCAAGATTTTGGTGAAGATATTTGCAAGTTTTTCCTTTGTAGCTACAAAATGAACATCAATGTCCCCAATTGCAACTTTTTCCCTTGCATAATGGTAATGCACTTTAATGTTTTTGTTCCTTGCATGATACATGGGATTGTTAGCAAGATGTAGGCTTGACATGTTATCTCCATAAACTGGAACTGGTCCAAGTTGTACACCAAAATCTTTGAAGAGCTTCTCAAGCCACATTGCTTGACATGTAGTGAGGGTTAAAGCTCTATATTTAGCCTTTGTTGAACTCAATGCAAATGTTGGCAGCTTTTTGCTCATCCATGAAATTTTGTTTTCACCTAGAATCAAAACATACCTAGAAGTTGACCTTCTATCATCAACACTCTATACCCAGTCTGCATCCCTCCATGCTCTTACTTGAGGAGGCAAAGAGAAAACAAGAGTGGAGGAAGGCTATGTATGAAGAGTTCAAAGATCTCAATGAGAACAACACTTGGGAACTAGTACCCATGAAGGAAGGCATGAAGATAGTGCAAAACATGTGGGTGTACAAGACCAAGAGGAATGCAGATGGTAGCTTGGCAAGGTACAAGGCTAGAGTCTCAGCCAAAGGATTCACACTGATACAAGGGATGGATAATGACGATACTTTTAGCCCTATGGCAAACAAGGCTACCATAAGAACTCTCATAGGCCTATATGCAGCAAGAAGGTGGCCTATCTACTAGATGGACATAAAGAATGATTTCTTGAATGGTGAGTTAAAAGAAGAGGTGTTCATGGAACAACCTCAAGGGTATGTAGATCCACAACATCCTACCTATGTTTGCATGTTAAAGAAGGTCCTATATGGCCTGAAGCAAGCCCTAAGGGCTTGGAATCAGAGGCTAGTGGACTTCTAGAAGAGTTGTGGTTTCTCTTTAAGTGATGCAGATCCATCTTTACATGTGAAGAAGACAAATGACAAGATATGTTTGATATGCATATATGTAGATGATCTTCTTCTGATAGGTGATAATGATGGAGGGATAAAGACCATCAAAGATAAGCTCTGAAGAGAGGTCAAAATCTTTGATTTAGGTGTGCTAAAGTACATTCTTGGCATTGAGGTGATCTATGGGAAAGAAGGTATCTATCTCTCTCAAAAGATGTATCTCTTAGATGTGTTGTTTAGGTTTGGCATGAAAGATTGCAAATCAATAGCTCAACCTATGGATTCAAATGTCACGTTAAGCAAGGAAGATGGTAAGAAGCTAGAAGACCTTACACTATATAGGAGCATTGTGGGATCATAGATCTATGCTATAATCAGAGAATCAGACTTGTGCTACACAGTTGGAATTCTATCTCAGTTCATGCATGCAACCTGCAATCACATTCATTGTGTATGCATAATGCTTTGCCATGAAAGAACCATATGTATACCTTGGTGGGGGTGCTTTCGTACTTGTAGACCTCCTCTCTTAACCTTTATGATATTGCTTTTTGAGTTTATTTAGCTTTACATTAGGATTAATGACCTCCTCAAGCTCTTCCTCTTTTGACTCGTCGTGAGATTCCCTAATGTCATAGTCTTTTTCTTGCACCCTTCTATACGTTGAAATAGGGGGTAATCTTTCATAGTCAAAAGTGTAAGAGTGATCATATGATTGTACCTTATGTGTAGAAGCCTCTGGTTCACTAATTGTGATTAACTCTTGAGCTTGAATCTACAGATCAAAGTTTGCATACTCCTCTTTATCCTCTTCATCCAACTTTGCCTTGCCCTTGTCTCCATACCATGACCTTGACTCATCAAACACAAAATCTCTTGACACATATAGCTTCTTTGAAAGAGGGTTGTAACACTTGTAGCCTTTTTGCTCATTTGAGTAGCCAATAAACACACATTTCTCACTCTTGGGTTGTAACTTTGTTCTCACTTCACTAGGAACATGAACAAAGCATACACATCCAAATTTTGTGAGGTGCTCTATGGTTGGTTTCTTGCCATAATAGACTTTCTGTGGAGTCAAGTTATGCACAATACTTTTTGGAACCTTGTTTATCAAGTAACAAGTTATATTCACAACCTCAACCCAAATGCCTATTTTTCCTCTCTGTAACACCATTATGTTAAGGAGTGTACCTGCATGACGTGCCTCTTTATTGCATTGTCCTGCAAGTACTTTGTGAATTACTTGGAGAAATACTATCCCCCTCCATATGACCTTTGTGTCTTGATGTATGCATCACATTCTTTCTCAACAATGGCCCTAAACTTTTGAAAGCATGAAAACACTTTTGATTTTTCCTTTATTACATATAGCCATACCTTTCTTGAGTGTTCATCAATAAAAATACCTAGCTCCTCCCATTGAAGCCTCTTTGCTAGGGCCCCATACATCTGAGTGTATAAGCTCCAAGAGCTGAGAGGATCTGTATTCACTCTTTGGAAATGGCTTCCTCGCTTGCTTACCTAGCTGACAAGCATCACAAAATTCATGTAGTCCTTGGTGTTCAAGGTTTGGTATTCGTTGCACTCGACTTTTTTTGCTCATGCTTTTTAACTTGGGAATATTGATATGTCCTATCCTCTTGTGCCAACGATCAATCTATGGAATCCTTTTTTTACCAAACATCACACAACATACCTTGTTGTGTGTAGAAGCAACATCTAGTGTGAACAATCTACCCTCTTTCTTTCCCTTGAAAATGACCTTGCCTCCTTGCTTCACCATGCACCCTTTTGCATCAAATGTAACTTGCATACCTTGCTCTACCATTTTTCCTATAGAGATAAGGTTCTTGGAAATAGATGGAACATGGAACACATCTTTTAAGAGTCTTCACAGATTTACCTTGAAGTGTTATGGAGTTGTGTTCAAAGACTATCATATGGGTTGATATAGTAGTGATGATGTGAATTTCAAAATTTAAGATATTTAGTGTTATAATATGTATTTTAATTCGGATGTTATCAAGTGGATGATATCGATTGAATACTAATTTAAATATTATGATATGGATTCATATAGTAATGACGATGTGGACTTCAAAAGTTAATATGTGCAATGATATTATATGGATTCTAATTCAAATGTTATGATCTACATGATGTGGAATGCTTTCTAATTTAAAAATTAAGATGTTTACCTATATTTTGTGGATTTTGATTCAAATCTTATGATGTGGAGTGTTGTGATGACATCATATGATGAATGCTCAAGTGTTATTATATTATTTGATATATTGGAGTTTTAGAGAAAAAATAAAAAATTCCAAATATGAATAATCAAATTGATCATGTTAAATCTCAAAGAATTTTAGACCAATAAAATAAAATGTAAACTCTTTTCAATCTAAAATATTTTCAATAAAAACTATTTTTATTGTAAAAGATTTTTAATCTCAAATATTTTTGATCTAAAATGTTTTCAATCTAAAATATTTTCAATCTAAAACCTTTTCAATCTAAAACCTTTTCAATCTAAAACCTTTTCAATCTAAAACCTTTTCAATCTAAAGTGTTTTTTATCAAAAATATGTTTGATAAAAATTTTTGATAAAAAATATGTTTGATAAAAAGTTTCGATCAAAAGTGCCTTCGATCGAAAAATCTCCAAATTGTCATGCAAAAACTCTTTGGGCTTGTCCCAATAAGCTGACATGGCACCAAATTATGTGGTCCAATAATAAGGGGTCATCGAAAAATTTCATAATTATTCACAAATAATCAAATCATCAAATAACGAATAACGCAAAATAGTCGTCCATACATGACATGTGATTAGAGCATCTAGAGTCTATGTATAACTTTGTATCCTTCGAATCACTAGTGTAGTCATGTCACCATCCTTCTTGGATTCATTAGCATATTTTTCTTGCTCCTTCTTCTTGCCATTGTCATCCTTGAACCAACAATATGAAGAAATATGATTCTGCTTACCACATATAAAACAACGTTTACCTCAATGAGGGGTGTTCTTCCCTTTGCCAGTCTTGCCCTTCCTTGAAGATGATGCCTTGGTATCTCCTTCTGAATATAAATCTTCTTCCTTGGACTTTCTCCACTTTCTTTTTCATCCTTCTCCCTTCTTGCCACTCTTGCCTTTGCCTTTGCTAGCACATACGACCTATGAGTGACCATCCTTCCTAGATATGTCTCCTATGGCAACCTCCTCTCCCACTAGGTGTGGGATCAAACTCCTCAAGAGTTGGTAGACGATCTCTATACAAGATGGTAGTAATGAGAGATTTCCACTTTTCTCTCAAAAGTCATATCTTCTAGATGTGTTGTTTAGGTTTGGCATGAAAGATTGCAAATCAATAGCTCAACCTATGAATTCAAATTTCAAGTTAAGCAAGGAAGATGGTAAGAAGCTAGAAGACCTTACACTATATAGGAGCATTGTGGAATCATAGATCTATGCTACAATCACAAAACTAGACTTGTGCTACATAGCTGGAGTTCTATCTTAGTTCATGCATGCACCCTGCAATCACATTCATCATGTATGCATAATGCTTTGCCATGAAAGAACCATATGTATACCTTTGTGGGGGTGTCTTCTTCCTTATAGACCTCCTCTCTTCACCTTTGGGATATTGCATCTTGAGTCTATTTAGCTTTACATTAGGATTAATGACCTCTGCAAACTCTTCCTCTTCTTACTCGTCTTCAAATTCCCTAGTGTCATAGTCTTTTTCTTGCACCCGTCTATACTTTGAAGTAGGGGGTGATCTTTCATAATCACAAGTGTAAGAGTGATCATATGAGTGTAGCTTATATGTAGAAGCATCTGGTCCACTAATTGTGATTCACTCTTGAGCTTGAATCTGCATATCAAAGTTTGCATACTCATCTTGATCCTCTTCATCCAACTTTGCCTTGCCCTTGTCTTCATACCATGACCTTGACTCATCAAACACAACATCTCTTGACACATATAGCTTCTTTGAAAGAGGTTTGTACCACCCGTAGCCTTTTTGCTCATTTGAGTAGCCAATAAACACACATTTCTCACTCTTCGGCTCTAACTTTGTTCTCACTTCACTAGGAACATGAGCAAATCATACACATCCAAATACCTTGAGGTGCTTTATGGTTGCTTTCTTGCCATTATAGACTTTGTGTGAAGTCAAGTTGTGCACAACACTTTTTGGAACCCTATTTATCAAGTAACAAGTTGTGTTCACAACCTCAACCCAATAGGAGAATGGTAATATACCTTCATCTATGAGACATCTAACTATCTCAAACAAATGCCTATTCTTCCTCTCTACAACACCATTATGTTGAGGAGTACACTTGCAAGAAAAGTGTCTATTTATTGCATTGTCCTACAAGTACTTTGTGAATTACTTGGAGAAATACTCTCCCCCTCCATCTGACCTCAATGTCTTGATGAATGCATCACATTCTTTCTCAACAAGGGAATTAAACTTCTGAAAACATAAATACACTTCAGATTTTTTCTTTATTACATATAGCCATACCTTTTTTGAGTGGTTATCAAAGAAAGTGACAAAGTACCTAGCTCCTCCCAATGAAGCCTCTCAACTAGGGCCCCATATGTATGAGTGTATAAGCTACAAGATCTTAGAGGATATGTACTCACTCTTTGGAAATGGCTTCCTTGCTTGCTTACCTAGCAGACAAGCATAACAAAACTCATGTAGACATTGGTGTTCAAGATTTGGTAGTCCCTGCACTAGACTTGCTTTGCTCATGCTTTGTAACTTGAGAATATTGATATGTCCTATCCTCTTGTGCCAACGATCAATCTGTGGAATCCTTTTGTTACCAATCATCACATAACATACCTTGTTGTGTGTAGAAGCAACATCTAGTGTGAACAATCTACCCTCTTTCCTTCCCTTGGCAATGACCTTGCCTCCTTGCTTCACCATGCACCCTTTTGCATCAAATATAACCTGCATACCTTGCTCTACCATTTGTCCTACAGAGATAAGGTTCTTGGAAATATATGGAACATGGAACACATCTTTAAGAGACTGGAGAGATTTACATTCACCTAGTTTCACATTTCTAAGAGTCTTCACATATTTACTTTCACCTAGATTCACATCTCCCACATGTGTTATGGGATGCTCAGTGTTATCTTTTGACTCCACATTACCTATTGTGCTTCGGACCGACATATGAACAAAAGAGTCCTCCATATATGTTGCATTTATTCAATCGAATAATCAAAAGATATCGAATAAATTTGGAAAATTTGAGATTTTTTTAATATCCTCGAATCAAAATTCATATGCCATCTTTTTTCGATCGATAATCTTTCAAAAAGAATTTCAATCGAAAAGAATTTTGATTGAAAAATTTTTTATTGAAAAAGTTCTCGATCGAAAAGGTTTAAGATTGAAAAGTTTTTAAATTGAAAAGGTTTTAGATTGAAAATGTTTTAGATCTAAAAAGTTTTAGATCTAAAAGATTTTAGATCAGAAAGCTGTTAAATATGTTTCATCAATAGTAGCTTCATAAACACTCATTTTCTTTACTATTTGCTTGTGTACAATCACAAGGGATAATACACGATCCTTTTTTTGATAGTCAAACATGATATCATATTATAATCCACTTCCTTTATTAAAGAATATGACCAACTTGTTGATCAAAATCTGAGAGGTCTCACATTATCTAAAAGTGTAAAATGTAAATGCCATGGATCTCTTTTGCATGATTTCTATTTTTAATCTATATTCTTAGATACAATACATGTAGCTCACACATGTAGTCCTCCATTAGTTTATCTATTCTCTTCAAACCACATCAAAGTTTTGCAAGTTTCCTATATCCAAACATGTGCTTCACTCTTGTATTAAGTGGGAAGTTCCCCAAACCTCTCCATAATGTTTTATCTCCCTATGGATATCTTCTATTTATTGGGTGAATATTCTAGATATGATTTACATTAGACAAATTACTTTGAAATAATACATGCTCATTTGAGCATGCATGATCATAGTCATTATAAAGAAAAACTATACCCAAAGCCATTTTTTCTTATTTTCTTTATGTCCACGTGTTGTTTCCTATAGTAAAATCTAATTTAGCATTTATCTATCCACCTTTCAAACTAAGAATCAATGTATTCACCTACTTTTTCTATCTATCTATATAAACCGTTAACCCTTAACCTCTAACCAAAACCCTAAATCCTAAACCCTTAACCATAAACCATAAACCCTAAACTCTAAACTCTAAACCATTAACCCTAAACCATTAATCATAAACCCTAGAACCTAAATCCTAAACATTAAACTCTAAACTCTAAACCCTAAACCCTTAATCCTAAATGCTAAATCCGTAATCCCAGAACCCTAAACTTTAACCCCCTAAATCCTAAACTCTTAGCCCTAAACCCTTAACCTTAAACAATAAAACCTAAATCCTAAAACCTAAACCCTAAATCCTAAATCCTAAATTCTAAACTTTAAACCCTAAACCCTAAAGCCTAAACACTTAATTCTAAACCCTAAACCCTAAACCCTAAACCCTAAATCCCAAACCCTAAACCCCAAACCCCAAATCATAAACCATAAACCCTAAATTATAAATGCAAAACCCTACACCCTAAACCTAAACCCTAAACCCTAGACCCAAAACCCTAGAGCGTGAACACCAAACTCTTAATCCTAAACCCTAAACCCTAATTCCTAAACCCTAAAACCTAAACCCTAAACCATAAACCCTTAATCCTAGACCTTAAACCCTAAATCCTAAACCCTAAACCATAAATCCTAAACCATAAATCCTAAATCATAAACCCTAAACCCTAAACCCTGAACCCTTAACACAAAACCCTAAACCTTAAACCGTAAACTCTAAATCCTAAACCGTGACCCCTTAATCCTACATCCTCAACCCCAAACCTAAAACCCTAACCCTTAATCCCTAAACCTAAACCCTAAACATCAAACTCTAAACCCTATACTCTAAAACCACAATCCATAAAAATTAAACCCTTAACCCTAAACTCCAGAACCTTAATCATAAAGCATGCCCTAAAACCTAAACTCTCACCCTAAATCCTAAACCCTAAATGCTAAACCTCAAACCCTAAACCCTAAACCCTAAACCCTAAACCTCAAACTCTAAACCTTGCACCCTAAACCTCAAACCCTAAGCCCTTTACCATAAACCATCAATGCTTAACCCTAAACCTAAAACCTAAATCCTAAATCCTAAATCTTAACCATCAATGCTAAACCTTAAACTTTTATCCTAAAACCCTAAAACCTAATCCCTAATCTCTAAACCCTAAAATCCCAAACCCTAATCCCTAACCTCTATATGGTGAATTGTAACCCAAAACCCTAAACCCTAAACTCTAAACCCTTTACCCTAAACCCTAAACCTTAAACCTGAAACCTTAAACCTTTTAAATGATTCTCAACTTTGTACATTTAGATGATCCTCCCCTCAATAAAAATGAGGTTCATAAATTCAAGTGTGTATAAGAACTTACTACCTAAAAGAATATAATCAAAATAGTAGATGTAGATAAGTTACTTAAAATTCTTAGAAATATCTCTGGAAATGGTTTTAACCTATCCGAGAGTGATGGCTTAGGACTATTTTGAGGTGGATTGATGTAATTGAATATATATGTGAATCAAACATCTTTTTTTATTATGGTTTAAAATTTAAATATTATGTTAATATTATATAGTTGTTTCTTTTAGTTGAAGTGTTATGGAGTTGTGTGCAATGATATCATGGATTGTAATGTACAGTGATGATGTGGATTTCAATAATTAACATATATAATTATGATATGGATTTTAATTTGAATGTTATGATGTGGACGATGTTGATTTAATTTTAGTTCAAAGATTATGATATGGGTTTATATATCAGTGATAATGTGAATTTCAAATGTTAAGATATTTAGTGCTATAATATGGATTTTAATTAGAATGTCATCATGTGGATGATATCAATTGAATACTAATTTAAATATTGATATGTACTTATATTTTGTGGATTTTGATTCGAACCTTATGATGTGGAGTGTCATGATGATATCCTATGATGAATGATCAAGTGTTATTATATTATTTGATATATTGTAGTTTTAGAAATAAAAAAATAAGAATTCCAAATATGAATAATCAACCTAATCATTTTAAATCTCAAAGAATTTTAGATGAATAAACCCTTAGATCATAGACTTACTTTATCACAATCTCTCCAATAACTATCTTATATAAATAATATTTATGTAAAGAAAAACCACACAACCAATTAAGGTGATAAGGGCCATCGGAGGTGTTTTGGTGGACCTATTCAATTGAATTTGTTGTGCCTTTTCATACCTACCCCTAAAGGTTCTAAAAAAAGGGCACGACCAATTCAAGTGATTAGGGAACCTCTAATGGCCGTTATCACTTAAATTGATAGTGTCTTGGATCTCCTCCAATTTTTTTCCATTTTATAATATTCCTGTCGTGAAATGCTATATATATCTTGGTAATCAATAAAATGGAGAATTTCTACATCCTTAACTTTAATCCTCATTGTCCATCTCTATACATTAGTTTTTACGAGTTGCTATCTAGGAGGAGGTCTTTGAAGAATAGAAACTTTCCAAGACCAATGACATAAAACCTAACAAATCCAATATGAATATGGACAATGCATACATAACAAAAAGTGATGAACATATTTAGCATTCAATATCTTCTTTTCTGTCAAGATAAAATATTATCATTTTTGGTGGAAATGGGCAAGACTAGTTACATTCTTAAAGGTTGGAACTTGATCTTTTTGGGAGGTAGGAAAGTAATTCAAGGTAATGTTTTCTCTACTCTAATGTTTAACACTGCACGATAATTGACAATCTTAATTGTGGTGAAATCTTATCAAGGAACTCTTGATGCTCTCTAACATTTTTGAGTTTCCATTTTGCAAAGATGAAGATTTTCCTAGATTCAAAATCTAAATGCATCAGTAATTCAAACTCAAATCCAAGGGTTTTAAGACTGCAAGCTTTTTCTTCCACCTTGTGTACTCATGTCCTAACACTACAGATTATCAAGATATCTAATATGAAATTGAAAGAGAATTTGGACTAACATTACATAAAGTGATGTCACCTAATTTTTGAACTTCTTTGCTATCCCATTCCCTACCTAAAGCATCAACAATCTCTAAAATTGAAATTCTCCTATTTGGCCACATTGTTTTTGTTTTCTATAATAACATGTTTTCAAAACATGCTACATAAATATGAAGAGGCAAAAACCATTGAATCTTAAACCTTTGAGAAATTTAGAATGCCTAGGTCCTTTCATATAGCTTTTTTGCCACCCTAAATCAAAACTTTGATTTTAGCCACACTTAGTATGAGTCATAAGCTTTCCCATAGGCTATAGAACACCTCAAATCGATCTTTTTTGTTCAGTCAACAACTTTGTACAAAACACATTATGCACAGATGTAGGATATGCAAAAATTAGGGTTACAGATATACACCTATTTCTTTTCACAAAAAATTGAGTTCAAGAGGCGCTCTTACGGAATGTAAGACACATAAATACTCTAGAGAATGCACTTTAAATATGTTGAATTGGATATGTACACAAAGAGTTATAAGTAGACTATGTTTATACCTAGAAGAGACTAGAGGGGATGTGGGCTTGATAGCTCCTCCTTGCTCCTCCTCTGTGCATGTAACACCATCCCCTGCATTTTTCCTAGCTTGGACAAGTCCATTTCAGCTCCTTGCACCTTGGATGACTCTCTCCTTGAGCCTTCTTTACTGTATTTTCTTAGTCTTCAATGATCCACAAGAATTCCATGCATTTAGTGTCTCTTCACCTCCTTTCATAGCTTTTCCAACCTTGAGATTGCCCTAAGAAATCTTAATCATGAAGTTTGTCCAGATTAAGGTTTTTGGACATGTTTTTCCACCTAGAGCTTGCATAGTTCAAATTTTCAACACTCCCCCTCAAGCTTAAGGTGGTAATGCCCATATCAAGAAAGATCATAGACTTTGAAAACTTTGTTAACTTGTTCACATCCAAGATTTTGGTGAAGATATTTGCAAGTTTCTCCTTTGTACCTACAAAATTAACATCAATGTCCCCACTTGCAACATGTTTCCTTACATAATGGTAACGCACTTCAATTTGTTTGCTCATTGCATGATACATGGGATTGTTAGCAAGATGTAGCCTTGACATGTTATCTACATAAACTAGAATTGGTCCAAGTTGTATACCAAAATCTTTAAAGCCATTCTTAAGCCACATTGCTTGACATGTAGTGAGGGTTAAAGCTCTATATTTAGCATTTGTTGAACTCAATGCAAATGTGCGTAGCTTTTTGCTCATCCATGAAATTGTTTGTATTACCTAGAATGACAACATAGCAGAAGTTGACCTTCTATCATCAACACTCTACCCAATCTGCATCACTCCATGCTCTTACTTGAGGAGGCAAAGACAAAATGAGAGTGGAGGAAGGCTATGTATGAAGAGTTCAAAGCTCGCGATCAGAACAACACTTGGGAACTAGTACCCAAGAAGGAAGGCATGAAGATAGTCCAAAAGATGCGGGTTTCTAAGACCAAGAGGAATGCATTTGGGAGCTTGGCAAGGTACAAGGCTAGAGTTGTAGCAAACAGCTTCACATAGGCATAAGTTATGGATAATGAGGATATTTTAGCCCTATGGCAAACAAAGCTACCATAAGACTCATTGGCCTATATGCAGCAAGAAGTTGGCCTATATACTAGATGGAGATAAAGAATGATTTCTTGAATGGTGAGTTAGAAGAAGAGGTGTTCATGGAACAACCTCAAGGGTATGTAGATCCACAACATCTTGTTGATATATTTAGGTAGTGATGTGTGTGAACACACTAGGATCGCCCGGACACTTTCTTCCCTCTTTAGGAGGTTTTTTTCCCCCGGCTTGTATATATGCCTATTGCCCTAATGGGCTACTAATCATTGTACATTCTCTAGTAATACATTCAGTATTTTGTGTTTGTGCTCCAAGCTTCTTCTTCTTCCTTGTGCTGTTCGCGTGCTTCCGCATATGTCTATCTCCAACAATTGGTATCAGAGCAGGTCGTCGCTTCATCTAGGGCGCCGTCGACACTCCTCCGTTTGTAGTCTCAGAATCGCACGAATTTTGGTGAGCATACTGAGTGTGTTTTCGAGATCAAAACAGCTTTGCTGTGTGGTGCCGAAATCACGATTTGAACTCGTTTTGGCCTCCAAACGCACTATCACAACGCTTGTGCAGGCTATTTCATCTTTTTGTGCCAAAGGTATATACCAGTTTCTGTTTGCCAATTTAAGCGTCTCAAAGTCTGCTACAAGTCTAGCAGAACTCGTTTGGGCAATTCTGTTTAACTTTTTGAGATACAATCAATTTTCTACATCAAGGTATTTTAGTCACTGGCCATGGCTGAAAGCAGTGATGTATTCTGTATGTTGGCTGTTGAGGATAAGTTGGATGGTACCAACTACCCATTATGGGCTTATATGATGTGACATGTTTTGGTTGCAAAAGGATTGTGGAACATTGTGCAGGGTGTTGAAAGACGTCTTGTTACACCTCCAACAACAGGTACTGCAAATACAGGTGCTAGAGCTGATGAAGATGGTGTCGAAGATGATATTCCATAGATTCTTGTTCATGCTGCTATTTCTGTTGCACCTACTGCAAAGCAAATTCGTTGGGATGGCAGAGATGCCGAGGCACATGCATTTATAGCTTTGTCTGTCAAACGTGCCATTATTCCTCATATTCGCTCTTGTAGAACAGCTAGGGATGCTGGGATACACTTACCACATTGTACCAAGCTAGGAATGAGGCTCGTGTTGCTTACCTCCGAAAACAGTTGGAGAGTGAGCATATGAATGAAGGTGATTCTATGGGCAGTTTCCTAACGAAGATCAAAGATTTGAAGGAACAATTGATTTCTGCTGATGAGGTTATACCAGATAGCTCACTTGTGCAGACCGTTATGAATGGTCTTCCTGATTCATATCAGAGTTTTGCTTCTACTCTTTGGTTGATGATGAAAGGCAATCTGAATGCCTTATCATTTGAGGAGTTATTCTCTGTTCTGTTGCAGGAAGATCAGTCTAGGCAGAACAGGTCCATTATGCGTGTTGAAGATTAAGCTTTCCTGGCTAGTCAGAAGGGCAGAGGAAAATGGAGCTCTTCTACTAGTAAGCAGAAATTTGCAAATGCTGCACATTCGAAGAATCAGGATAAAGATGAGAAGAAATCAGAAAAGCAAAAATTGTTTTGCAAGTACTGTAAAGGGAATGATCATATCATAAAGAACTGTCCAAAACTGGCTGCAAAAGAGGCAAAGAAAAAGGAGGCTGGAATGGTTGTTGCAAAAGCCTCTACACCAAAAACAAAGTCTGCTAATCTTGTGTAGGAAGAAGAATGGGCATTTACTACTGTTTGGAGTTTTGACCCATCTTCTCATGAGCAGTGCATGTCTGCAGTGGACTCAGATGTTTGGTACTTTGACAGTGGGGCGACCAAACATATTACCTCGCAGTGCAGTTTCTTCTCTTCACTCGAGCCTGCCCCTACAGAGAATACTGTCACATGCGCCAACAACTCCTCTTATCCTCTTATGGGAGTTGGTAAGATCATTCTGACTACTGCTGATGGTAGTTCTTTCACCTTGTTAGATGCTTTATTTGTGCCAGAGATCAAGAAGAATCTGTTATCAGTTTCTGCATTATCCAAGATTGTCTTGGTTGTGAAATTCATTGATGACAGGTGTACAGTTCATGATCTATCAAATGGCGATGTGATTATTGCTTCTGGCATTTTATGTCGTGGGTTGTATAAGCTCATAGACTATGAAAGATCTGTGAATGATTTGGCATGTGCAGCTCATGATTCTGAGGCTATGTTAGATGCAAAGCTTTGGCATGCACGCTTTGTTCATCTGAATTTTGCTAGTTTGCTACGCCTGCAGAAATCTGATATGGTGTCTTCTTTGCCCAAGCTTGAGGCACCTGGAAAACATGTATGTGAAGGCTGTATTTTGGGCAAAATGTAGTGTTCCTCCTTTCCAAAAGATGGTTCAGTTCGGGCTACGCAGAAATTGCAGCTTGTACATACTGATGTCTGTGGTCCTATGCAGACACCCTCTTTTGGGAATTACCTTTACTTCGTCACTTTCATTGATGATTTTTCCAGGCATACATGGGTATATCCACTCAAAGCAAAGTCCGAAGTGTTCATGTGCTTTTAACAGTTTTCGGTTTTGGCTGAAAATCTATCAGCATGTAAAATGGGCACCCTCCGTTCTGATCGAGGGGGGGGGGAATATATGTCTTCTGATTTTAATGCATTTCTGGCTGAACGTGGGATAAAACACCAGTGTATCGTGCCGTATACACCTCAACAAAATGGAGTTGCTGAACGAAAGAATAGGTCACTCGTGGAGATGGCGAGGTGCATGGTCAAGAGTCAGGCTTTACCACATAGTTTCTGGCTTGAGGCTGTCATGTGTGCAGCATATGTACTGAACAGGTGTCCCACTAAAGCGCTGCAGTCTATCACTCCATATGAGGCTTGGCATGACCACAAGCCATCTCTTGCTCATCTACATGTTTTTGGTTCTTTGGCATATGCATTAGTGTCTGAACAACATCGCAGAAAATTGGATGATAAGGCAGTAAAATGTATTTTTGTTGGGTACAGTTCTGGGAGTAAAGGCTATCATCTGTATCATCCACAGACTAAATGCATTTTGGTTAGCCGTGATGTTGTCTTTGTGGAAGATGCTATTCAGCCATTGCTTTCATGTACTAAGGAGACATCTGTTAGCTCCAAAGACATGTATGATACGTTGATGCCTCTTTTTACAGGTGGACAGTCTAGTGCTGGTCCTAATGAGGCAACTTCTCAGCCTTTGCAGGTTTCATATGATGATGTAGATCATTCTTTTTCTGATGCAGATTTACATGATGCACTTGTTGATGAGAGAGCTGATATTGAGCAGGCAAAAACTATGCCAAAATGGTTGGTGCAGACTTTGCGTGACAACAAATTAGATGCACCTTTATCATATCGTACTCGTTTAGGCTCTCATAGTGCCTCCTTTGCATCAGATTGCTATGCTATGGCTGCGTCTAGTCTCTATGATGAGAATGAGCCTGTTTCTTTTGTAGAAGCAAAGAATTCAAAAAATTGGATGGTTGCCATGCAATCTGAATATGATGCTATAATGATGAATGGTACATGGTCTTTATGTGACTTGCCTCCTTGCAAGAAGGCCATTAGCACTAAGTGGGTATACAAGCTGAAGTGTAAACCTGATGGTATAGTTGACAAGTATAAGGCTAGGCTTGTTGCAAAGGGTTATGCGCAGGAAAGAGGCATTGATTTTTATGAGACCTTTGCACCTACATGCCGTATGACTACTGCTCGGAGCATTTGTGCACTTGCAGCCCATCATGGTTGGAATGTACATTAGTTGGACATTAAAACAACATTTTTGAATGGTGACTTGCATGAAGAAGTGTATGTTTTTCAGCCCCGTGGCTTTGTGCAAAAAGGGCATGAAAAATAGGTGTGCAGGTTAAAGAAGGCATTATATGGCAAGCACCACGTGCTTGGTATGAGAAGATACATGCCTATCTGGTTGCACATGGTTTTGTGAACAGTCCAACTGAAAGCACCTTATATGTTAAGCATGCTAATGATGTGCTTCTGATCATTGTTGTCTATGTTGATGACATGCTGCTCACAGGTCCTATTGAGAAGCATATTGCTGATTTCAAGGCTGATTTGCATGCCTCATTTGAGATGTCTGATTTGGGGCATTTGCATCACTATTTGGGCATCCAGTTTATGCAAGTTGATGGTGGAATGGCTTTGTGTCAAACGAAATATATTGACACATTATTGCAGCATTTTGGCCTTGAAGACTATAAGCCTATTGCCACTCCTATGGAGACAGGTTTACGATTGAGTCTTCATGATGATGGAGATGCATTTGATGCTGTTCTCTATCAGCAGGCTGTTAGATGCTTGATTTACTTATGCATTACTCGACGAGATATTCAGTTTGTTGTCTCACAGATGAGCAGGTTTATGCATTGCCCAGGAGTCATGCATTGGAAGGCGGTTAAGCGCATCTTTCTCTACTTGAGTGGTACTCGGCTACTTGGGTTGTTTTATCCCAAGGGGGGATCACTACCGCCAGATTTGCATGCTTTTTCTGACTCAAATTGGGCTGGTTGCATTGACACTCGTGTGTCCACCAGTGGTTTTTGCTTCATGCTTGGTAGCTCATATATATCTTGGTTGAGCAAGAAGCAGCCTACTGTGGCCACTTCTAGTTGTGAGGCTGAGTATAGGGCAGCTTTCATAGTGAATGTTGAGTGTGTGTGGCTCAGACGCCTTATGGCTGATTTGGGTGTTGGTCAGTCTTCTGCCACCACCATCTTCACTGACAGTCAGAGCGCATTGGTAGTTGCGAGGAGCCCTGTGTTCCATGCTTGCACTAAGCACATTGAGGTGCATTATCACTATGTCAGGGAGAGGTTCTCTACTGGGGAGATCAGCTTGGCATATGTGCCCACACAGGAGAACATTGGAGACCTTTTCACGAAGGCTCTGCCTAGGGAGCAGTTTGAAGCTTTCCGCAAAGCTTTGGGCTTACTTCCTTTTGTGGAGTGATTTCCACATAGCTTGGCACTTCCTTATACATGAGTGCCAGCTCCTTGTTCACCGCATCACTCCCAGGGGGGATTTGTTGATATTTTTAGGTAGTGATGTGTGTGAGCACACTAGGACCACCGAGGCACTTTTTTCCCTCTTTAGGAGGTTTTTTTGCCCCGGCTTGTATATACGCCTATTGCCCTAATGGGCTACTAATCTTTGTACATTCTCTAGTAATACATTCAGTATTGTGTGTTTGTTCTCCAAGCTTCTTCTTCTTCCTTGTGCTGTTTGCGTGCTTCCACAGACGTCTATCTCCATCACATCCTACCTATGTTTGCAAGTTAAAGAAGGTCCTATATGGCCTAAAGCAAGCCCCAATGGATTGGAATCACAGGTTAGTGGACTTCTTGAAGAGTTGTGGTTTCTCTCCAAGTGATGCAGTTCCGTCTTTACATGTGAAGAAGACAAATGACAAGACATGTTTGATATGCATATATATAGATGATCTTCTTGTGATAAGTGATGATGATGGAGGGATTAAGACCATCAAAGATAAGCTTGGAAGAGAGTTCAAAATCTGAAATTTAGGTGTGCTAAAGTACTTTCTTGGCATTGAGGTGATCTATGGGAAAGAAGGTATCTATCTCTCTCAAAAGATGTATCTTCTAGATGTGTTGTTTAGGGTTGGCATGAAAGATTGCAAATCAATAGCTCAACCTATGGATTCAAATGTCAAGTTAAGCAAGGAAGATGATAAGAAGCTAAAAAACCTTACACTATATAGGAGCATTGTGGGATCATAGATCTATGCTACAATCACAAAACTAAACTTGTGCTACATAGTTGGAGTTCCATCTCACTTCATGCATGCAGCCTGCAATCACATTCATCATGTTTTCATAATGCTTTGCCATGAAAGAACCATATCTATACCTTTGTGGGGGTGCCTTCTTCCTTGTAGACCTCCTCTCGTGACGTTTGGGATATGGATTCTTGAGACTATTTAGCTTCACATTAGGATTAATGACCTCTTCAAGCTCTTCCTCTTCTGACTCGTCGTGAGATTCCCTAGTGTCATAGTCTTTTTCTTGCACCCTTCTATACTTTGAACTATGGGGTGATATTTCATAACCACAAGTGTAAGAGTGATTATATGAGTGTATCTTATATGTAGAAGAATCTATTCCACTAATTGGGATTGACTCTTGAGCTTGAATCTGCATATCAAAGTCTACGTACTCCTCTTGATCCTCTTCATCCAACTTTGCTTTGCTCTTTTCTCCATACCATGACCTTGACTCATCAAACACAACATCTCTTGACACATATAGCTTCTTTGAAAGAGGGTTGTAACACTTGTAGCCTTTTTGCTCATTTGAGTAGCCAATAAACACAAATTTCTCACTCTTGGGCTCTAACTTTGTTCTCACTTCACTGGGAACAACACCATTATGTTGAGAAGTGTACCTGCATGAAAAGTGCCTCTTTATTGCATTGTCCTCCAAGTACTTTGTGAATTACTTGGAGAAATACTCTCCCCCTCCATTTGACCTCAGTGTCTTGATGTATGCAGCACATTCTTTCTCAACAAAAGACCTAATCTTTTGAAAGCATGAAAACACTTCAAATTTATCCTTTATTACATATAGCCATATCTTTATGGAGTGGTCATCAATGAAAGTCAAAAAGTACCTAGCTCCTCCCAATGAAGCCTCTCTGCTAGGGCCCCATACACGTGAGTGTATAAGCTCCAAGACCTTAGAGGATCTGTACTCACTCTTTGGAAATGGCTTCCTTGCTTGCTTACCTAGCTGACAAGCATCACGAAATTCATGTAGACCTTGCTGTTCAAGATTTGCTAGTGCCTACACTAGACTTGCTTTGTTCATGCTTTTTAACTTGGGAATATTGATATGTCCTATCCTCTTGTGCCAGCGATCAATCTATGTAATCATTTTGTTACCAATCATCACATAACATACCTTGTTGTGCATGGAAACAACATTTAGTGTGAACAATCTACCCTCTTTCCTTCCCTTGCCAATGAGCTTGCCTCCTTGCTTCACTAGGCACCCATTTGTTTTTGAATACATGTTGATTTGAGCATGCATGATCACAGTCATTATCAAGGAAAACTATACCCAAAGCCATTTTTTCTTATTTTCTTTATGTCCACATGTTGCTCCCTCTAGTAAAATCTATATTAACATCTATATATCCGCATTTCAACTTAAGTTTAGAGATCCAAAGGCTCGTTTACGTGAGCTAATATCAATGTTAAAGGAGAAGAATTCCATGCAAATATTAGAGCCTTACTAGTTCATAGTCTCAAAAAAGAATGGGAAACTGTGCTTGATTCTATTGGAGGTTGAGGTCTATGAAAGCATGCACACAAAACACATGGAAGAAGAAGAAGCTTGGAGTACAATAGGATGCTAAATGAATTACCAAGTGAATCTACAAGGATAATTAACTTATTAGGGTTATATAAGCCTATACAAGCACAGGCAAAAGAACCTCCTAATGAGGGAAAAGAATGCCCATAGTAGTCCTAAGTGTGTTCACACACATCACTACCAAAATATTTAAACAAATAACCCCTATGAGCAATTCGGTGAACAAGGAGGTAGCACTCATGTATAAAGAAGTGTGAACATATGTGGAAAGGGATAAATCCACAAAAGAAAGTAAGCCCAAAGCTTTGTGGAAAGCTTCAAACCTCTCCCTAGATAGATCCTTTGTGAAAAAGTCTGCAATGTCATCCTTTCTAGGCACATATGCCAAATTGATCTCTGCAGTAGAGAATCTCACCCTCACATAATGATTTTGCAAATCAATGTGCTTTGTGCGAGCATGGAGCACATGCTTCCCCACAACTTCCAATGCGCTCTAAGTTTTAGTGAAGATAGTGGTGGTAGAAGATTGATGAACACCCAAATCATCCAAGAGGCATTTGAGCCACACACACTCAATAGTCATTGTGAATGTTGCCCTATATTCAGCCTCACAATTAGAAGTGGCCACAATAGGTTGCGTGTTGCTTAGCTAAGATATGGATGAGCTAACAAGAATGAAGCAAAAACCACTAGTGGACACATGAGTGTCATTGCAACCAACCCAATATGAGTCAAAAAAGAATGCAAATCTACTAGTAATGATCCACCCCATGGGATAAAACAATCCAATTAGATGGGTACCACTCAAGTAGGGAAGATGCACTTAACCACTTGCTAATGCTTGACACTTGGGAAATGCATAAACCTAGTCATTTGAGAGAGCATACTAAATATTAGTTCGTTTCATGCATAAGTAAATCAATCATCCAACATTTTTTTTTGATAAAGAGCAACGACAAGTGCATCTCCATCATCATGAAGAATAAACCGTAAATTGTTTTCAATGGGAGTAGTATTAGGTTTTTGCTCTTCATGGCCAAAACACCACAATAATGTCTCAATGTATTCATTTTTTGAAAGAAATCTATTCCTTCATCCAATTGCATAAATACAATGCCAAAATAATGATAGAAGTGCCCAAAATTGGATATCTCAAAAGTGCAATGCAAGTCAACCTTAAATTTAGGAGTATACTTCTCATTAGGAACAATGAGCAGAATATCATCAACATATACAACAATGATCAAAAGTACATCATCTCCACACTTAATATATAAGGTGATCTCAATTGGATTATTTTCAAAACCATGTTCCAACAATTAGGTATGTAACATCTTGTACAAATCATGTGGTGCTTGCTTCAAGCCATAAATGCCTTTCTCAACCTACATAGCTTGTTTTCATGCCCTTTTTGCACAAAACCATGGAGTTCAAATACATACACTACTTCTTAATGTAAATCACTGTTAAAAATATTGCAATTTTAAAGTTCAAGTGATGTACATTCTAGCCATGATGAGTTGCAAGTGCACAAATGCTATGAGTAATGGTGGTTCAACATCTGGGAGCAAAGGTCTCATCAAAATCAATGCCTCTCTCAAGAGCATAATATTTGGCAAGATGACTATCCTTGTAATTATCAACTTTTCCGTTAGCCTTACATTTGAGCTTGTATAGCCTTTTGCTGTCAATGGCCTTTTAACCTAGAGCAAATCACATAAACACATGTACAACATATGGGAGCAAAGGTCTCATCAAAATCAATGCCTCTCTGAAGAGCATAATATTTGGCAAGATGACTATCCTTGTAATTAAAACTTTTCCGTTACCCTTACATTTGAGCTTGCATAGCCTTTTGGTGTCAATGGCCTTTTTACCAAGATCAAATCACATCTTCTACAAATCATGTGGTGCTTGCTTTAGACGATAATTGCCTTTCTCAACCTACATGGCCTGTTTTCATGCCCTTTTTGCACAAAACCATGGAGTTCAAATCCATACACTACTTCTTCATGTAAATCACCGTTAAAAACATTGCAATTTTAAACTCCAAGTGATGTACATTCTAGCCATGATCAGTTGCAAGTGCACAAATGCTACGAGTAATGGTGGTTCAACATATGGGAGCAAAGGTCTCATCAAAATCAATGCATCTCTCAAGAGCATAATATTTGGAAAGATGACTATCCTTGTAATTATCAACTTTTCGTTAGCCTTACATTTGAGCTTGTATAGCCTTTTGGTGTCAATGGCCTTTTTACCTAGAGAAAATCACATAAACACCATGTACTATTCTTCATAATAACATCTTATTCTGATTCTCTAACAACCATCCAATCTTTTGAATATTGTACCTCATGAAATGAAATAGGCTCATTCTCATCACAAATACTAGAGACAACCATTTCATAAGAATCTGATGTGAAGGAAGCACTATGAAAGATTGAATGATTATGGACAAAATTGCATCTAGTTTGTTATCTCTCAAAGTTTGCACCAAACATTTAGGAATATTTTTTGCCTCTACTAAGTCCATCCTCCCACCATAAGCTAAGAATCATGTTTATCATGCAAACACCAAGCACATTGAGGTGAGATATCACTTCATTTGATATTGCTTAGCCACTATCTGCATTATTTTTGAGAAAAAGGTTCCTACTCAAGATAATGTTGTAGATGCTCTGACTAAAGCTATACCATCCGATAACATTTGACATTGTTGTCATGTGATGGGGTGTACTTGATTCATGATCTTGCATAGTTACTTGTACACTCTATAACATGCACATCAAGTGGCAGGTATAGTTTGTATACTTACACTGAGGTATCCTTTATCATTCTTTAATTTTTCTCCCATAGCCCACTTTGGCCATATGCGCCTTTAGTGGGAGACTTTTATCGTTAGCATTCATGAAAAAGGCTTAATAGACTCCATATACTTTCCTATATGTTCTTCAATAAAAGATCTAGTGAGGTGGCCAATGATAAACTCTACCTTTGGCTGCATTTCTAAAAGCTAAAAAAAATATGATTTTATCCTCTCTATGTATTATGTAGTTTCTACATATTCTATTGGTCTATAGAGAGTATTGCACATGTCATTGTAAATCTTGGTTTTGTACTGTGAGGGCATCTTTGTGAAGCTCTTGCAAAAGAGAACCCATTGTGGTGCAATGCCATCATAGCACTTCAATGCAATGTTTTCATACTAGAATGATTGTCAATATAGATGTATGATGTGAGCTAAGAGGCTTGATGGTTACACTTTCATATGAAAGATTTTGTTCTCTCACCATGTATTGACTTTCCTTTTTGGACTTTACTGAAGAATGTGTCTTATACCACATGCCTTAAAAGTTGTTAGAGCCTAAATGAAATGAAGCACTTGGAACTAAGAAATGAAGTAGTTTTTTCCGTTACTCATTTCTTTGTGGTCTCTCAAGATCTTCACCTAGACTCTCTCTCCTTTTAAGAACCCCATCACATGCTTGGTGAACCTAGAGTAAAATTGGGGGGTGACTTGACGATACTTAAAGTTGAGAAAAGGCTAGCATAGTCAATGTGGCTAACTTCTTGGATCAATTTTGAAATATCCACAAGAGGATAGACAATTTACTACTATCTAATATCCTCAATAACAGTTAATTGAGCTATGTTGTTTTTTTTTATTAAAAGGATGTGACAAAATTTTCTAAAGAATATAAATGAAAGTCCAAATACATAGGTTTTGGACTCACATGGATGATAAAGTAAGCCCAAAATTTTGTGAAAAGATGCAAACTTCTCCCTATGCAAAGCCTTGTGAAAAAGTATTCAACATAAACCTTTATGGGCACATAAGCCGAAGTGATCTCTCTGGTAGAGATTCTCTCCCTAACATGATGATAGTGCATCTCACTGAGTTTTGCGCAAGCATGAAACATAGGGTTCCTTGCAACTACCAATGTGCTGTAATTGTGAATAAAGATGGCAGTGGCAAAAGACTCACCAAAACCCAAATCAACCAAAATGCATTTGAGCCACGCACACTCAACAATTGATGTGAAAGTTGTCCTATACTCACCCCTCACAACTAGAAGTGGTCATAGTAGGCTACTCCTTGGTCAACCAAGATATGCATGAGATACGAAGCATGAAGTAAAATCCACTAGTGGACACATGATTTTGATAGCAACCAATTCAATCTCAGTCACAAAAAGAAATTAATCTAGCATTAATCATCCCCCTTAGGATAAAACTATCCAAGTAGCTCGGTACCACTCAAGTAGAAAAAGATGTAGTTAATCATGTGCAAGTGCTTCAAATGTGGGAATGGCATATACCTTCTCATCTATGAGACATCAAACTTAGTTTTAGGCGAATTTATGCATAAGTAAATCAACAACACAAAAACGCGCTAATAGAGAACAAAATCAAATGCATCTATTGCATTGTGAAGACTCAACCATAAACACGTCTCCATGGGAGTGGAAAATAGTTTGCAATTTTCAAGGACAAAACACTACAATAATGTGTCAATGTATTTTGTTTGACACAAAGCTATTCCCCCATCCACTTCTATAGATTGACTGACCAAATAATTATGCAAATTCCCCAGATCTAATGCCTCAAAAGAGGCATGCAAATCATTCTTAAATCTACGAATATGCTTCTCATTAGGACCAATGAAGAGTACATCATCAACATATACAAGAACGATCAAAAGTACATCACCTACACACTTAGCATATAAGGTTCTCTCAATTGTAATGTTCACAAGTCTATGTGCTACCAAGTAGGTATGTATGTTTTCATAGCAAGCATGTAGTGCTTGCATCAATCCATACAATGTCTTTTCAGCTTGAACACTTTGTTTTAATCCCCTTCCTACCACACTACTTAAATGCATACGCTTCTTCCTCTAAATCACCATTTATGAATGCATTTTAATGTCTGATTCATGTACACTCCCAAAAAGATGAGCTCAAAGTGCATAGTTTCCATGAATAGTGGTCATTTGGAAGTAGGAGAAAAATTCTCATTAAAATGAATGCCCTTTTCTTAATCATAAACTTTGGAAACAAGACGAGCCTTATATCTGTCAACTACTTCATCATGATAGTGTTTCATCTTCTATATCCATTTCATTAAACTTGGATTTTTTTTAAGAGTCAAATCATAGAAAGTTCAAGTATCATTCTCCATAATAAGATCATATTCTGATTTCATAGCAACCATCCAATTTTTTGAATTCTTAGCCGCATCAAAATAAATAGGCTCATTCTAATGACGAAGACCAAGCACAACCATTGCATAAGGATCCAATGTAAATAACGAGCTATAAGAGCCTGTTGGAAGCAGCCAGAGGCATTGAAGACGCGGAAGCATGTAACGATGGAGCAGTGAGCCAGTGGAATCTTTTTTCAAAGAATCATGTTTTAAAAATACTTTTCAAAAACCTCCAACAGTGATTTTTATCACTATTGTAACATATGTAACATAGAAAAAAACCATTTTCTTAATTTCTAGCTCCATTTTGTGCAAGCCGAGGAGTCCTCGAGCTTGAGGAGCTTAGGTAGAACATGCGTATCAATTTTCGTTATTTTTAGACACCGTTTACCCTTCCAAATAGCATCTAGGACCTAATTTTTAACTATGCCGGTCACTAGATGTGAAACCGGTCAAAACTAGTCTAGAAACTATAAAAAGAGCTAGAGAGCTCATTTTTGAGGTTAGCTTGTTTGAGGTTAGAGTTCTTTTGAGCTTGTAATAGTGTTCTTGAGTAATAGAGTTGATTTCTCACCTTCCATTGTGTCTTGCTTGTCTCTTCGTAGTGTGTGTGTATGTGTGTGTGCATTTCTATGCTTCTCACCTTCACTCTCACTTCATCTCACATTCACGATCTTCATATCACTCCTATCTCTTCCGCGGATTGACATTAAGGAGGTGGAGCTTCTTAACGTGGTTCTCACCATTGTGCTAGAGCAACACCAAATTTGGCGCCGTTGCCGGGGATCGAGTCTAGGACGAATGTGTGATGATAAGAGTATAGCAAGAAGTGGCGTTGGAAGGTAAAAATTTCAGTTTTTGTTGTTGTTTTTACTTAGTTTTCGTTGTTTTTCACCTCCCCCACACTCCATCTTCATCACCGCATCATCATCTTCATCTCCAAAAAAATCAGAGAATTCACCATATCTACCCATTCTCCTCATTTCCCCTCATTTGTGCATGCGAGAGAGTGAGAGAGAGCTTTTGTGCTAGTGTGTACTTTTGTTTTCTTGAGTTTTCTTGCAAGTACAGTGCTCCAGTGCATCAGGAAAGCTTGGAAAAGGTAAAAAATTCACTTTGTGTCAGAAATTTCCGAGTGTGTCAGACCATCGCGATGGTCTGCAAACTTCGGAATTTTTGGTAAGCTGCATCTCAAAAAATCATACTTTGGTGGACCATCGCGACGGTCTCAGACCATCGCGATTGTGTCACACCATCGCGATAGGCTCACGCCATCGCGCCGGCTCGACCAGACCATCGCCACGGTCTCACGCCATCGCGACGGTTCATTTGGACCATCGCGACAGTTCGCGGACCATCGCGACTGTTCGGTTGACCCCACACCATCGCGATTGGCTCACGCCATCGTGCCGACGGTGCCACGTGGCAAGCTAGACCATCGCGACGGCTCGCATCTCACGCCATCGCGACGATACCCTCAGACCATCGCGACGACTCAAATTTCAGACCATTGCGATTGGCTCAAGCCATCCCATTTGTGACCATCGCGACGGTTCACTTTGGACCATCGCGACGGTTCACCGTTGACCGTTGACTGACACCATCGCGATTGTCCGCCATATCACGCCAGCGCGACGGTTCACACTCAAACCATCGCGATTGTCCGCTTTCACGCCATCGCGAATTCTCACTTTTGGACCATCGCGACGGTTCACTTTCACGCCATCGTGACGGTTCGCCTGGACCATCGCGACGGTCCCGGACCATCGCGATCATCTCAGACCATCGCGATTGTGCACCCCCATCGCAAATTTTAGGGTTTCATTTTTTGGCCAATTTTGGGGCTATTTTTGGGAAATTTTTGGGTGATTATACTCATAGGTGTTGGATGTGATGGCTGGATGCACTCAAGAGTTGAGTTGGTGCTGCAAAACCTGCTTCACACCTGCCCTCTTTTGACTCCAGATATACTTAGTAGACTCCTTGAGCTTTCAAATGACACCAAAATATGCTACATGTACTTTGGGAAAGGTTTGAGTAATGACTTGATCAAAACAGATAAATTGGTACTTCAAAAATCAAGAAAAAACTTTCTATTTCTGTAGTGACACCTGCTCAGACTTTCACTCAGTGTGACCAGCACACTTAAAATTGAAACAATTCCTTTTGGGAGTATTAAAGTACCTTAGTAAGCTACCAATCACAAGTGGAATCACTCCAATTGATAAACTATGCACTGAGAAATAAGTTTAGCAAATTTATGTGTACCCCCGATATTTTAGGAACTCTGCAGACTCAGACCAGTGTCCACTTCGAAGCCGATTTCTCCCAAATGGCTGAATGAAAACTTCTGAGATTTTGTATGCTTGTAGAAGACCTTGAGCGGGTTCCAATGAGCTATAGAACTCTTGATTTGGTTCAGTAGATCTTGAGTTATGCTCTATTGAAGTTGACAGACTTGGAGAAGATAACACAGAGAACCAAAAATGATGAATGTGTATATATCTATTGATTGATAAGATTGTACAAGCTCAATAGCATGACAAGCATAGCTAATTGAGGTGTGGTGGTGTAGGCTATAGAGTAGCACTAACACACACACAATTACAAGAGCAATAAGCCTCGGGAATGATGATTAACTTCCGCGACTTCTCAAGTACAATTTATATAGGAATGAGTGATAGTTTTAGTTCAAATTTGAATTCTTGGCTCCCTTCAATTACTCCTCTAAAAGTAGGGAGATATTCTCTCCACTAAACTATTCTCTTTTCCACGACTTAATCAGGTAGGTAAGTGATTACATGAGATGCCAAGTCATAAAGACTTTTACAAGGGGTAAAGAGGTAAAATCTTATAAGCATATGTTCATATGAATCTTGGTTCAAGTGAAGCCTTGATAGATCTTTCTCCATGCTAATCTTCCATGAGTCCAAGCCAATGTGTGAAGGCTTGATATGCACCAACAGCTCCCCCTCAAGCCAAACACTTTGGCTCAAGTCTTCTTCTCTAGTCTTCAATTATTTCCTGCAATCCAATCATGGATTTAAATCTGCATAGCTTGCTTCCATCCAGAGCTTTAGTAAGCAAATCTGCACATTGTATATTAGTAGAAACATATGATAATTGAATTTCTTTGCTAAGTAACTTCTCCCTCACATAGTGGTAATGAACCTCTATGTGTTTTGTCCTAGCATGATAAATTGGATTAGCTGCTAGGTGAAGAGAACTTGTGTTATCACCAAATATGATTGGTGGCCTTGTGTATAGGCCCAATTCTGAATATAATAGCTTCAACAATATGGCTTCTTGAGTGGCATTGGCTAGCCCTCTATATTCTGCCTCAGTAGATGACAAAGCTACTGTGGGTTGTTTCTTCGATGACCAAGAAATTGGTTTATCACCTGCAAAGCATATGTAACCAGATGTGCTTCTCCTGTCATCCTTGCAACCTGCCCAATCTGCATCTGAGTATACCTTAATATCAATGTCTGATGAATATGGAAAGTACAAACCATGATTTTGTGTTCCCTTTAGGTACTTTACTATCTTCTTTGCTGCCTCCAAATGAGGTATTCTTGGTTTGTGCATAAATTGGCTAAGTACACTAACACCATATGATATATCAATCCTGGTTAAGGTAGCATAATTTAGACTACCTACTAGACTTTGGTAACCTGTAATATCTTTGAGTTCTTCTCCTTCATGTGCACTGAGTTTGTGGTTGACCTCCATAGGAATGTTTCAGACTTTAGCTTCCTGCAAATTAAACTTCTTGACCATGTCTTGAATGTACTTCTTCTGAGTAATAAAGATACCTGAATTTGTGTAGACCAATTCAAGTCCTAGGAAGTACTTTAATAATCCAAGATCATTGATCTTGAATTCCTTCATCATCTGTCCTTTGATGTGTCTTATTCCCTGAACATCATTTCCTGTAATAATGATGTCATCAACATAGACACACAAGTATATTACCTCTGAATTGTTCCTTTTGATAAATAATGAAGTATCTGCTTTACTCATCACAAATCCTTGATCTAGGAGATAGGTTGTCAACCTGTAATTCCATGTTCTAGGTGCCTGCTTCAATCCATACAGAGCCTTCTTCAATTTACAAACATGATTTACCTTCTTGGGATCTTCATAGCCAGGTGGTTGTGACATGTAGACCTTTTCAGATATCCATCCATTCAAGAATGCATTCTTCACATCCAATTGATACATGTTCCAATTCTTGGATGCAGCTACACTTACCATAACTCTGATAGTTGGCATCTTGGCCACAGGAGAAAATGTCTCCTCATAATCAATGCCTTGGGTTTGTGCAAAACCCTTGGCTACCAACCTAGCTTTATACCTGCTTATTGTACCATCTGAGTTCCTCTTGAGTTTGTAGATCCATCTGGATCCTATCACCTTCATGGAGTCCTTCTTGGGTACCAAGTCCCAAGTATCACTCTCCTTGAGAGCCTCCATTTCTTCATCCATTGCTTCCTTCCATTCTGGTTTAGTAATTGCTTCTTCAAATGTACCTGGTTCTTCATTCAAGAGATCCTTTGCAAGATATACAGAGTGCTTGGTTACAAGTGAAGTATCATACCCATACCTAATAGGTTTTTTCTTTTCCCTCTGAGATCTCCTCATAGCTTGTGTTGAGGATTCTGGAATATCTTCTAGTTGCTTCATCTTCATCTTCCCTTTGGATTTCCAAGCCTTGAACTCTTCAATGTTGATGGTGTCTTCATCATCTGAGTTTGTGTCCTCTTCTTGAATTGGTTCTTCTCTGATAAGCTTGGGAAAGTCTTCTTCCATATCATAAGGTAGGCTAACATTCCTGCACTCATTTTCATACCATGAATCATTTTCATCAAAGATGACATCTCTGCTTACCTTGAATCCTTTGTTTGAGGGGTTATAGAACCTGTATCCCTTCTGATTCAAATCATAACCAATGAAGATACATTTTTCAGCTTTAGGGTCTAGCTTTCCCCTTACCTGTGAGGGAATATGCACATATGCAATACATCCAAAAATTTTGCAATGATCCAGAGATGGTCTCTTACCATGCCAAGCCTCATAGGGTGTCATTCCATCAAGTGTCTTTGATGGCAACCTGTTAATTAAATATGTGGCAGTAGATACACTCTCTGCCCAAAGATAATTTGGCAATTTCTTTTCATTTAGCATAGACCTAGCTGTCTCTACAATAAGTATATTCCTTCTCTCAGCTACCCCATTTTGTTCAGGTGAGTACCTTGTAGTAATCTCCCTCTTGATGCCTCTTTCCTGCAAGAAATCTTCAAAGTCATTGGAGAAGTATTCTCCACCACCATCTGACCTTAGCCTCTTCAAATGTCTACTTGTTTGATTTTCAACTAATGCAAGATACCTTTTGAAACAATTTAATACTTCATCTTTATGTTTCATGAAGTATAAGACAGTCCACCTGCTATAGTCATCAATAAAGGACACATAGTACCTTGATCCAGATATGGATGGCTCCTTGCTAGGTCCCCAAACATCTGTATGCACCAATTCCAGATAATCTTCATGCATAAAACCTTTCTTGGTATAGGGCAATCTGTGTGACTTACCAAATTGACAAGCCCCACACTTGTATATCATGTGTTGCTTGGATACATTAGGTATCCCAAGCACACATTGATCCCTGCTCATTTGTTTTAAGGTCCTTTCTCCAATGTGACCTAATCTCTTGTGCCAAATCTCCAATTCTGATAGGGTTTGATCCTTATAGTTGTACAAAGCAATATTCTTAGTGTCTTCAAGTTCAAAGGTAAACAATCTACCTGATTTCTCACCCTTGGCTATCCTTCTGAATCCATGTCTTGGATCCTCCACATATGCACCATGTTGAGTGAACCTGACCTGTAGACCTTTTTCCACAATCTGACCTACACTCATCAGATTCTTGGTGATTGTTGGAACATACAATACTCTGCTCAATAAATTCTGATTACCATCACTAGTTTTGACATTGCCTACTTTAACAACTGAATGTTTAGTGTCATCACCTGTCTGTACTTGGTGCTTGCCTTTGGGTTCTTCCAAATCAGAGAGTAATGCAACATTTCCAGCTACATGGTTAGAGCAACCTGAATCAATATAGAACAAATGATCATCATTGATACCTGACTTAGATGTCATGTTCATGATCAACAAGGAATCATCTTGTTCCTCTGCATAATTGTTGTAATCCTTCCTATTCCTGTATCCACCTTGATAGTTGCCATTATGATTGTAGTTGTTGTTATAATTATTGTTGTAGCCATGGTAGCTTTGAGATTGGTTAAATCTGCCTCTGCCTTGAGAGTATCCTCCTCTTTGGTGACCTCTTCCTCTTTGGTACTTGTAGTTTTTGTAGCATTCATCTGTAGTATGGTTAGACAAGCCACAGATATTGCATGGAGATTGATTGTAGGGTCTCCCCCTACCTGACTTACCTCCTCTGCCCCTACCTCTAGATGATCTTCCTCTCCCTGCATAGTTTGCTTGGGAGGTAGAACTTTCTTCATCAACCTTTTTATTTTTACCCTTGTCTTTAGTCTTCTTATCAGTATATAGGGCAGAGGGATTGTTACCTTTTGATTGCTCTCCATTCTTTGTGATCTTTGCTTCATGAGTAAAGAGTTGTCCAATCAGAGTTGTTAGATCAGGTGCTTGGATGTCCATGTATAAGTCCATTGCTGTGGTAAAGCTCTCCCACTTGTCATCTGCCTTTAGTCCATTAATCACTTGTCTGACTATTTGTTCTTCCTCAATTTCTTCTCCAACACTTGCAAGTTGGTCTGCAATGTCTTTGACCTTGGTGACAAAATCTGAGACACATTGTTTTGATTGCTTCCTAAGAGTTGTAAACTCAACCCATAGCTGATTCTTTCTGGCCCTTGTGCTTGATGAAAAATATGTTGACAAGGTTTCCCAAGTCTCTTGGGAAGTCTTACAATTCCTTATATGTGGTAGAAGGAAATCAGAAATAGAGTTTAGAAGATATGACCTTGCCAAAGCATCTTTTTCACACCATTGGTTGAGCCTCTCATGTTCATCCTTTGTGGGTAGGCCTCTAGTTTTGAATGAGGGCAATTCCTCATCTCCTGATATGTATCCAAATAAGCTTCTCCCTTGTAGATAGGTCTTCATTCTCAATGACCAAGCTTGGTAGTTATTCCTGTCTAATTTGTCAATAAAGGAAGGGAAACCATCACCCATGATTACCTTATTTGCTCTGATACCACTGTTGGATGTGATGGCTGGATGCACTCAAGAGTTGAGTTGGTGCTGCAAAACCTGCTTCATACCTGCCCTCTTTTGAATCCAGATATACTTAGTAGACTCCTTGAGCTTTCAAATGACACCAAAATATGCTACATGTACTTTGGGAAAGGTTTGAGTAATGACTTGATCAAAACAGATAAATTGGTACTTCAAAAATCAAGAAAAAACTTTCTATTTCTGTAGTGACACCTGCTCACACTTTCACTCAGTGTGACCAGCACACTTAAAATTGAAACAATTCCTTTTGGGAGTATTAAAGTACCTTAGTAAGCTACCAATCACAAGTGGAATCACTCCAATTGATAAACTATGCACTGAGAAATAAGTTTAGCAAATTTATGTGTACCCCCGATATTTTAGGAACTCTGCAGACTCAGACTAGTGTCCACTTCGAAGCAGATTTCTCCCAAATGGCTGAATGAAAACTTCTGAGATTTTGTATGCTTGTAGAAGACCTTGAGCTGGTTCCAATGAGCTATAGAACTCTTGATTTGGTTCAGTAGATCTTGAGTTATGCTCTGTTGAAGTTGACAGACTTGGAGAAGATAACACAGAGAACCAGAAATGATGAATGTGTATATATCTATTGATTGATAAGATTGTACAAGCTCAATAGCATGACAAGCATAGCTAATTGAGGTGTGGTGGTGTAGGCTATAGAGTAGCACTAACACACACACAATTACAAGAGCAATAAGCCTCGGGAATGATGATTAACTTCCGCGACTTCTCAAGTACAATTTATATAGGAATGAGTGATAGTTTTAGTTCAAATTTGAATTCTTGGCTCCCTTCAATTACTCCTCTAAAAGTAGGGAGATATTCTCTCCACTAAACTATTCTCTTTTCCACGACTTAATCAGGTAGGTAAGTGATTACATGAGATGCCAAGTCATAAAGACTTTTACAAGGGGTAAAGAGGTAAAATCTTATAAGCATATGTTCATATGAATCTTGGTTCAAGTGAAGCCTTGATAGATCTTTCTCCATGCTAATCTTCCATGAGTCCAAGCCAATGTGTGAAGGCTTGATATGCACCAACAATAGGAGACCCCTTAGCTCATATTTGGAGAAAAACCTGTTTGTCAGTTTTTACCCCCCAGGGCCTGAACGGTCATAACTTTTTCACCCGAAGTCCGTTTTTTGAGCTTAATAGCTCATTAGAAAGCTCTTAAAGAATACATCTATTTTTAGATAAGCTATTTTGAGGTTGACCTAGTTTGGGACTAGGAAGCCAGGGGGCAAGCATTGAAAAGTTGGGCAAAAGGGAAGGGACTTAAAAGGTGTATACACTCAAGTGCTTGATCATCCAACCGTGAATTGGTCTAATATTGGATTTTTCCAGGTCTAGAAAGGACAATCAAAGGCAACCAAAGCAGGACAAGAAAGGGCATAAAGCTTGGGAAGCGCGGCTTCTTGGGCATCAGAGCAACCAAAAAAGCTGACTCGAGGTTGGAAGATTACTCAACCCCCTCAGTCAATTCTTAGCTTAGGATAAACGGTAGCATTGCGGATTTAAAACGATAGGAACGCCTCAAGCTCAAGAGAATTAAGTTTATCAAGTCCAAGACAAAAGTAAAGGTGTGTGACACGAAAACCTAAAGGAACGAACATAAGTCTGACGGAACGAGAACTTAAAGTACCACAGAAAGTCGAATTCCTGGCGCATACATTAAGACAAGAATCTAAAGAAATCTAAAAAGAGTCAAGACAGTAATAAAAAAGAATCATTGACGATCTGAGCATGTACTGAGTGTGCAAGGAAGAAGATTAATGAACCTTAGATCGGGCAAACATATAGGTAAGTCAGACCGACGAAGCCTTAGATCATCAGAGGCAAGTGTAAGAACTACTGCTCGATCGTGGGCTCAGCAATTGAATAGTAATTACCCCTACAAGAGCTCAGACACCAGCGGATCAGAAATGGCATTTAGCACAGAAAGACCAGAAGTAGGGTCGAATGTAGCCTATTTAGAAAAACCAGAAGGACCATATAGGACTCAACTAGAGTTTCTCCGAACTAACTGATTAGGTGCTCGCATCTATGAGGATGGTTTGCGAAGGCAAGTGGTGCAAATGCACAACCCCGATCAACCCATTGGATTGGAACGTCTAGTGGTGAAATTCGAGAGAGACGCGTACATAGACAAGGAAGGAACGATGTACATCTTAAGTACGCAGCCAAACAATACCAACGAGTTTGGTGTAATTCAACTAGAGATGGAAACTAAATCTCAAGGAAAAGAACCTCTAGAAGAGCCTAGAACACCTAGAGGGAAATCTGTACTGACACGAGTACTAACCCCGGAATGGATCCCCCAGGACAACAGAAGCATAGAGTTGTTTGTAAATAAAGAAACTGATGAAGCCTTTTGGAGATACAAGACAGAACCACTTAGTGAGGTAGGTATCATCACGATATACGAGTTCAAGGACCCGGATACACCTGGAAAGGTTGTATACCTGGATGAGACTTCAGAAAGAGTCTTTGTGGTGCATGACCACGCTAAAAACACATACACATGGAGAGGTGAATTGGTATTCCCTCCATCTAGAACGAACATGAATACAAGTCAACAAGGGGTAGGAACATCATCAGCCCTTGGAAATCAAACAGAAAAGAATAAAGAAAGACCGGAAGTAAGCTTCACTCATCCCATGGGGAGAGATAGAACAACCACGGACACTGATAGAGCGGATAGACAAAGAGATCATGGAATACCAGGTGGTAGAGATGATTTTCCTCTACCTAGACCACGTGAACACGCAAGAATACTGAGACCCACACAGTTAGTGAAATCCATGAAAAAATATTTTGATGGGACAGGAGATCCCTATGACCATGTCGCAGAATTCAAACAAGTACTAAGAGCAGAACAAGTCGAAGACATGTTCACGCAATACAACGCATTTGGACTAACGTTAAAGAATACAGCTTTAACTTGGTTCCAACCATTGCAACAAAGGCAATTTAGGGACATCCATCACTTTTTAGAGTCATTCATCACTGAATTCTCTAAAAGTGGGATTAGACATGACACGTCTTCGTTGATTCATAGCTTCAAACAGACCCCTCAAGAAACAGTTAGACTCGCAGGACGTAGGTTTAGACAATATGTTGAACGATGTCCAATGCAAGAGCTACCCTCACAAGCCAAGCAAGTGTCATTGTTCCTAGATGGCTTGTTGAGCTCTAAACTACGCTCCTATGTGTACCTAAAAGAACCCAGAACGCTAGAGCAATGTATAAGAATTTGTATAGACATTGAGGACAACTTAGGAGACGAGTTGGAACTCTCAAAGGTCTACAAGGACTCAGACTGTTCATCTCTAGCATCCACAAAATTGTCTAACTCGATAGAGGACCTAGCAGAGAAAGTGGCCCAGAAACTAGGAGTTTCTAGTAAACCTAGGGTACTAATGAACAAGCGTTGTTACACCTGTGGTGGTGACCATATGGCAAATGTGTGTCCTAATGCACCACAACCACAAGCCAACCCTAGTGGCCAATACTGTACAATTGAGAGAAGATACACGAATCATACGGCTCAGGACTGCCCATACAACAAACAAACCGTGAGACAGAACTACCCGCAAGCATACCAGCAGCCAGGTAGGTATCAAGGCCATTACAATTCTCAGCCTTATTACTATAGGCCTCCTCAGAACTACCCATACCAGGCTCAACAGAGACCTCAACCTGTCTTAGCTCAGCAGCCACCACCACCAGCGAATGTCATCTCAATCAAATACGCTGCTGCAGAAGAGAACCTAAGTAGGGCCTTAGTGCCCTCTCCACCTTTGATCACAGAGAGTGACCCAAACTCAAATAGTTTTGACTCTACGCATGTAGATAGTCCACCCGCATATTACACGGAGTCACCAGAACATGTGGATACATATCATTATGATAGTCCACCAGTGGAACCTAGTTGGGAGCCCGACTACGCTCATGTGATGTACACAAACCCAAATCCACGGCCTCAATTGAGACAACAGAGACCACAGGGCCCTAGAGGACCATGCTTTAGGTGCCAAGGAGATCATTTCATAAAGGATTGTCCACATCCTCCGATAGCAGGACAATCAGAGTACTATAACATCCAAGGCTTTTGTGCCGATTGTGGCAAAGAGCATATAATCAAAGATTGTCCTAAGAACCCTGTTAATGCTTCGAGTGTGACACCAATCAACGTGATAGGTATTGTAAATAACGCAGATGGATCCAACCCTACATATGTACCTATCCAAGCTATAACAAGAGCCCAGGCGCTCTTACAGAACCAACAGCTTAATCAAGGGAAAGTAGCTGGAAGTAGTGAAGTTGCAGAATCTAGCAGTAAAAAGACAAAATCTTGGAAAGATTCTAGAGAAAGAATTAAGAGAAAATGGAGTAAAAAGATAACTGAGTTGGAAGGAAGTTTAAAGGAATCTAGAGCCAAAATCCAAGAATTGACCTCACAGGAATTGAATCAAGAGAATCTAGCTCAGAAATCAGGATCAGTTTTAGCGGAACCCATACCAGAGAATCTAGACATGATGTTTCGTGCATATCAGGCTAGATTAAAAGAGGGACCTCAAGTAGCTGAAATGAGTAAGAACTACCCTCGAGCTGATCTAGAAATGGAGAGAACTAAACTCTGCATGAAGATGGTAGAACTAGCACAAGCTTTGTTCGAAAGCCTCTAGATATCTTAATTGGAATAACATGGCAAAACCGGAGTTACACTTTCAGGGACTAATGGAGAGGCTAGAATACTTGATTGAAAGCAAAGAGAAAAAGGATCAGCCTAGGAGCCCTATTGTCCCAGAGACACAGGAAAATAATGCACCATCCCTGTCTCAAGTACCCAATACAGAAAGTCAAGACAATTTGTCTTCTATACATAGGTACTCACATGAATTTTTGAGAGAAATCCAAGAAGAGAAATGGAGAAAAGGACAAGGAACTCATCCTCCTATTCAAGAAATAGATGATTTGCAGGAGCAATTTCCCCAAGACATCCCCTCTATATATGATGATGTAGAGGAAGAACAACTGAGTGAACACACAGGCTTTGAATCTAATTCTTTACAAGAATTACCTCAGTTCACAGGACCTTGGGAAGCAAAGTCTATTAATATGAGAGCACCCACGATAATAGTGAGGAATGAAGAATCAGTAATCCCTAGAAACACAGAACTGATCAAGAACACTAAGGTACAATGTAATCTCACTCTAGAGGAGTTGTTAAAGGTAAAACCAGAATTGTGGAAGCATGTAGCAAATCAATTCCCCGAGCTTGCTACTACTCCCTCACAAATAGGATCACAAAATAAGGTACCAGAGATACCCGTGGAAAAGATCGGAGATGTCAGCGAAGGAGAGGAAGGTAACACTTATCTTCCAATAACCCATCAGGGCTACACCACGAAAGCCATCTTAGATTCAGGAGCCGGAGTAGCCATTGCTACCACCGCTTTATGGAAACTTTGGGGTAAGCCAACACTCAAACCTACCAGAATGAAGCTACAAATGGCTGACGGACACATAGAAAAACCATTAGGCTTACTAGAAGGAATATCTCTCACCACTTGTGGTGTTGAATTTGAGCATACCTTTGCCATTTGTGATTTTAGTAAAAACCATGCTTATGAGATGATATTGGGATGACCATTCATGCGTCAGTTGCAAATTGTACAAGATTGGGGAACTAATTCGTTGTACTTGCAACATTTAGGAGTGACTACCAAAGTCAATCTTAAAGACTATTCACACAGAGACGTACCCCCACTACAATGGAATACCATCCATAAGACACAAGTAGAGACAGAATCCGTGCACTCATTAGAATCAGATCCTTCTTGGTTGCACGAGGACACTCATTTATGGATGTGTAAAGTTGCACAACAGGAGGAAGAAAGATTAGAAGCAAGGACCTTAGGTGCAGAACAACATCCACGAACCCTTCAAGATCCAGCTTACGCACCTGTAGTATTCCCTGACGAAGAGTTTGAACCCCATGGTTGGGCAGAAATCCTAGCAACCATGGATGTAGCCATCAATGAAGAACAATGGACACCCCACTGTGACGAGGATGGCTATGACATTTCAGTTTTCACGATAGATCCAATCATGTGCGATGCATATTTAGAAGAGTGTGAACCTAACACTGATGCATTTGAGGATGCAAGCGATTTCGATTTAGAATCAATTATCATGGACCCACCCTTTGCATCAGAGGAAGAATATTTCTACGAAGTAGAGAATCACCCTCAGAGACACGAGGAAGTTATGAATGACGTGAGAATAGCCACTCAAGTGACTAGCAAAAGTGAAGGCAAGAAAAGAAAGAAGAAAGAAACCATGTCAAGAAAAGAAGAATCCTTGTTTGAAGTACCGGAGAATTTCAAGAAATATGAAATCGAAGATAGAAGAATCATGGTACGAATGCCTAATAGGAAGGCGAATGACGGACAAGTATATGATAACCGAGAGAAAACCAAGAAAATAATAGTAGCCATAGAAGGAGAAGAAGAAAAATGTACATACATAGGGCATGATTTGATAGCTGAAGAAGAAGAAGAATTAGTTGCTCTATTGCGCGAATATAGAGATGTGTTTGCTTAGAGTTACAAAGATTTGAAAGGAGTAGATCCAGATATATGTTCTCATAGAATCCCTATGACTCCAGATGCAAAACCTACGAAACAGAAACCATACACGTACAATGATAACTACGCTGCGAAGATTAAAGAGGAGATAGATCGGCTGATCGAAGCAGGATTCATTTACGAAATTGAGCATACCGAATGGGTATCCCCCATTGTGGTAGTGCCCAAGAAGAATGGAAAATTGTGTGTGTGTATTAACCTTAAAAAAGTTAATGCCGCCACGATTAGAGACAGTTATCCTCTTCCTATCACAGAACATCTATTGGAAAGAGTTGCGGGCAAGGAAGTTTACAGCTTTCTTGATGGATTTTCAGGCTATAATCAAGTAGCCATTGCTCCAGAGGACCAACACAAGACGGCTTTTGCCACTGAATGGGGCATATTTGCATTTCGTGTAATGCCTTTTGGCTTAACAAATGCACCCGCCACTTTCCAACGACTCATGTGTCATGTTTTTAAGGAATTCTTACGCAAGAGTTTGGAACTTTATGTCGATGACATATGTGCTCATTCTAATGTAAGGCAGACGCATATCCCAGAGTTAAGACAAATATTTGACAAATGTCGAGAATATCAGGTTTGTTTGAACCTAGAAAAATGCGTTTTCATGGTCAGACAAGGCAAAATTCTAGGACACATTGTGTCTAAAAATGGAATCTCTACGGATGAAGAAAAGGTGAAGGTAATTGCAGAATTACCTAGACCAACTAATGTGAAAGAGGTACAGGCATTTATGGGCCATTGCGGCTATTATAGGAGATTCATACACATGTATGCAATCATAGCCAAGCCATTGTACTCTCTTTTAACCAATTTTGAATGGACAGAAGAATGTGAGAATTCATTCAACGAACTTAAACGACGTTTGTGCTCAGCACCTATATTGACTACCCCAGATTGGAGTCAGCCATTCCATGTACATGTGGATGCATCCAATTACGCCATAGGATGTGTGTTAGCACAACCCACGAGTGAAGGTAACATAGATCTCCCCATAGCTTACGCGAGCAGACAATTGAACGCGGCAGAAAGAAATTACACCACGACGGAACGAGAAGGATTAGGGATGATCTACGCAGTAAAGAAGTTTAGGCATTACTTGTTGGCCAACAAATTCAAGTTCTTTACAGATCATCAAGCCCTATTGTACCTAGTCAACAAACCATGTAACACGGGACGACTAATACGTTGGTTTCTATTACTCATGGAGTACGATTTTGAAGTAGTAGTCTGAAAAGGAAAGACACATCTTAGAGCTGACCACCTTTCCAGATTAACATCAGGAGAAGCTCCTCAAGGAGTAATGGATGATCTACCAGATGCATATTTGTTTAATCTTGAGATAGCACCAGAATGGGCTAAGTCTATAGTCCCTATCCTGACATACGGACCCAAGAACCCTAGGATAAAGATCAAAGAAGGAGAGATTACCAAGTCTTAGAGATACCAAATCTTAGCAGGAAGCATATATAAACAGGATAATCAAAAGATTCTTGCTTGTTGTGTAGATGAATCAGAACACGCGAATTGGTTGCAATTAGCACACGTAGGTGCATTAAAGCAACATCATTCGAAACATCGAACGTTACAAACTCTGCATAGACTAGGAGTATATTGGCCTTCAATGGAAGCAGATGTCTACAAGTTGTGTAAAGAATGCCATGTTTGTTGTGAAAGACCACCAGTAGAGCATGCTACATTATACCACGTGTCTCTCACACCAGACTGGAGTGAACCTTTAGTGACATACTTGAGGAAGAACACATTCCCTCAAGGAATGACCTTAGCTCGACAAAGTAGTCTAGAGCAGGAAGCTCAAGACTATTCACTTATTGGCGATAATCTATACAAAAGAGGACGAGATGGATACCTAAGACAATGTGTTCATGAAAGCGATTATCTGAGCATACTAGAGACTGCACACCAAGGTGTTGCAGGAGGTCATTTTGGACCAGATAGGATAATCAAAGCCATCCTCTTTGCAGGATTATGGTGGCCCACTCTTCACATGGATGCACATACCTATGTTAAGAGATGTGATGTGTGCCAAAGAACTCAGTTTCCTACTCGCAGAGATTAAATGCCATTGAAACCCATGATGGGAGGACGTGCATTTTCTAAGTGGGGTATAGACTTTGTAGGACCCATTAACCCCCTGCAAAAGGTACACATGCTGAATACATTATTGTTGCCACAGATTATCTTACAAAATGGGTAGAGGCAAAAGCCACAAAAAAGAATGATGCACACACAACTGCAAAATTCTTATTTGAAAATGTCTTTACAAGATATGGATTGCCTATTGAGTTAGTGAGCGATCGCGGAACTCACTTTCTAAACCAAGTCATTGAATATTTGTTACAAGATTTTATGGTGATTCACAAGAAATCCGCACCATATCATCCTCAAGCCAATGGTCAGCTGAAAGCACTAATAAGATCCTTTGTAACGTACTGACAAAACTCGTGAACAACAAACGTTCAGATTGGGACAAACAGTTACACCACGCTGTTTGGGCATATCGAGTGGCCTACAAGACCGTACTCAATGCCACTCCCTTTCAGATGGTTTTTGGTCAGAATGTTGTGCTTCCTTTGGACTTCTTGATACCGACCCTTAAGGTTGCACAAGAACATCAGTGGACCGGCCATGAATTATCAGCGAGAATAATGGACTTGGAACGATTAGGAGAAACCAGGCTAAAGGCAGCAGCAGGAATATATGCAGCGAAGAAGCGACAGAAAGCATATTTTGATGCACATGTGAAAGATAAAGGCCTAAAAGAAGGAGATTTAGTTCTAGTATATACGCTGAAACAACACGCACGGAAGTTAGAAAAGCGAGGTTATGAACCTATGATCATTAACAGACTCTCGACAAGTGGAGCAGTATAGTTAGCCACCTTAGAAGGAAACATAATGCCTAATTATATTAGTGGCTGTAGAGTCAGGTTATATCAGGAACCTCTTACTGAGGATATGCTTAGATGACTCACGTTGGCAAAGAAGCGTAAGGAGGAAGAAAATAGAATACGAGCTGAAGCTCAGGTAGAAGCTATAGAACGCTGTCGGGATGAAATCCCGCAGGGAGTGTGCACTGAGTTTTTTTTCAAAAGTTCATAAATTTATGAGTTTTGTGTCATGTTTTGATTGAAGAGTGGTATATTTTGTACATATTTTGGCCGAATTAATTGAGTGTGTGATGCGAAAACAAGTTTGAGATGTGTGTTAGACCCGTGTATATAGACAACGGACATTTGACCCATGAAAACCTAGGTTTGACCCTTCGAATCTGACTGAAATTGCGGGTTACCCCCCAAAAAATCGGACTTGAACCCTTGGAAACCCTTGGAGTTTAGGCCGAATTTGTAAATAAACCCATGAATTGGCGAGTTTGAGATAATTGTGAGCAAACCCTTAATTTTCCCGACCAAAAACCCGACGTCGGACCCTTGGAAATAGTGGGTTTTGTAGGCCAAATCCTAAAAAACCCATTAAAATGTAAATACCCAGTGTGAAACCGAAACCATAGTTTATGGAAAAATTAAAATACCGCCGAAATTAGAAAGTTCATTGAGGAGGTTAGAACGTTCTAGAAGGAAGTCCTACGGGGGGCCTATAAATACGTGAAAAATGCATTTGTTTCCTCCTCATCCCGTGGATTGCCTTTGTGGATCGTCTCCTCCAGGTATGCTCCTTGTCTATTATTTTTCATTCATGTTTATATCCTTCTTCATAGTTTACGATCACCCACTTAGAGAGAGAGGCATATGAAAGGATGCGCATGTTGATGAAGATGGGGGCATAGACTATGGGGGTTGTAGGGAAGAGAGAAAGTCGTGGCGCTGTGCATCTGGCAAAATAGAGAGATGACGTTGAGACTTCCCGTTCACTTTGTTTTCACGCCCCTCGGAAATACCGTTGATGTCTCCTCTCCATCATCAACGGACATATGGCATGCTGTTTGTGCGGCTATCAAAATAGCATGTCAAGCTTCAGGAGTGTCTTGTGAAGATATTCGTGGCATAGGATTTCTGTCTGGCACTTGGAATGTTGGCGAACGTAGCTCTACGTGAATCCGTCAGTCTGCAGATAGGATTGTAGAGAGAGAAAAGAGACTCTCTCTCTCCCCCCTCCCACGGCTGCGCGCACGCGCACCGCTGGAGGAGAGAGAGAGAGAGAAAGAAGACTCTCTCTCTCCCCCCCTCCCACGGCTGCGCGCACGCGCGCCGCTGGAGGAGAGAGAGAGAGAGAGAGAGGAGAATCTCTCTCTCCCCCCTCCCACGGCTGCGCGCATGCGCGCCGCTGGAGGAGAGAGAGAGAGAGAGAGAGAGAGAGAGAGAGAGAGAGAGAGAGAGAGAGAGAGAGAGAGAGAGAGAGAGAGAGAGAGAGAGAGAGAGAGAGAGAGAGAGAGAGAGAGAGAGAGAGAGAGAGAGAGAGAAAGAGAGAGAGAGAGAGAGAAAGAGAGAGAGAGAGTCGGCTGGAGAGCGAGAGAGAGAGAGAGAGAGAGAGAGAGAGAGAGAGAGAGAGAGAGAGAGAGAGAGAGAGAGAGAGAGAGAGAGAGAGAGAGAGAGAGAGAGAGAGAGAGAGAGAGAGAGAGAGAGAGAGAGAGAGAGAGAGCTGGAGGAGAGAGAGAGAGAGAGAGAGAGAGAGAGAGAGAGGGAGAGAGAGAGAGAGAGAGAGAGAGAGAGAGAGAGAGAAAGAGAGAGAGATGGAGATGGTTCAAATGTTGTTCAGGGAGAGAGAAATAGAGAAAGGTGGTTTGAAAAATGAGAGAGAAGTAATGTGGCATTAAAGTTGGATAATAGCCTTATTGATTTTGTCCCATGAAGGATGGTAATGACCAACTACATTAAGACCTGAAGCAACTTTTATAAAATTGGGATGTGATCATTGGGATGCACATAAGAGATGGATATTACCACGAGAGGGAGATAAACGGTACAAAACACAGTTGGGACCATAAGACCAACATGGGCATGTTTAATGGATCATAGCAAATTATCAACATGAAGTTATAAGTCAATAAAATGAATGCCGAATGTGAAAGGTTTAAATAGTCAAAACATAAAATGGGAAGATTGGAGGAAAATTTGATATTTGTTATAAAAAGAGATGAAAAAGAAGAAGAAACAGAAGAAGAAAAAGGAGAGGAAAAAGAAGAGGAAGAAAAGAAAAGAAGGGGAGAGAGGAGAGAAGATGGAGGGAAGAAAAGAAGTCATGCATATGTCGTTTTTCGTATGTCTATGTGTCTGTCATAAGTTTAGTGTGGTTTTTTTTCATATGTACTAACATGATTTGCCCTACCCCGTGGATCTTGCTCGTGGATTGTCACCTCCAGGTTTATGTGGATGCTGATTATATGAAGTGAAAGCATTGAAGACGGAAGATAAAGAGTACTCCTCATCCCGTGGATTGCCCTTGCGGAACATCACCTCCAGGTTCATGCAGGTTATTGCGGTTTCTGATTATCTGAAGTAAAGAGAAGGGAGGCTACTGTTGTGGATACATGAAGTAAAGAGCGGACCGAAGTGAAGACCTAGAAGAAAAGCTTGGACCGCGAAGACCGAAGCGGAATCCCGTGGGCGATTTCTCGCACTGTAGCGAGGGGTCTATTTTATATATCGGCCGGCCCGCACTGTAGCGGCGGCTTTCATATTGTATCATCGCACCGCACTGTAGCAGTTTTTGTACCATCGGCCCGCACTGTAGCGGCCTAATTGTTTGTATCACTCATTTTTATTGGAGTACTTCAGTTTCATATTTCGTTGTATCCTTGGCTTCATCTACATTCCGTGTATCACTGCGGTATCCGGCCGTCTCTTTCCGACGCCCACGGTCCCACGTCTCCACACCTACGAGGATTGCGCACGCTCCGGAGAGCACAGGCGAGGCGCCCAGTGCGCAGACGCCACTCGCAGGACAGCGGGAACGGCGCACCAGAGCGGGGCCTGATCCAACCCCACGCGCCGGTTTCCCGCCACGACCTCCTTCTTCCCGACACCTGAACCCGACGTGAAATAATGTGTTTGCCCGATGATCCTCATCGCGTCACCTACTCCTTGAGAAGACAGACAAGAACCTCGACATCAGACAGAGACTCCAGGTACTAGCATTTCAAGTTATTTGAAATTTTGCATTGCTTCACATACACTGCTGAAACAGAAAGATTGTCTTGCTGCTTGAGTTTGAGCATCCACACTTTGCATTAGTATAGTCCATACGTGTGAGTTTTTTTCCCGCTTAGACTAGGGATTTGCTGATTTTCTAGTTTAGAGAGAACGTTAGAAATTGAAAAGGGGAAAAATACATTGAAGTTTCTGAGATTTAAGCAAAGAAGAGATACACCTGACTTTGGCCTAGGAAAATTAGAGTGATTAGACTTACCTTTACCTCTTGGCTCGCGACTCATTGAGCTTCTTTGATCTTTGCTCTGAGCTTCGAGAGATAATTGAACCACTTACGCTGGACCTTGTGTTACGTTCTAGGACAGAGCAGAGAAGAGAGATGGAGGATATATTTAAGGAAATGGTAATAGAGAAACAGGGGGCTCGCGTAGTTCAAGCAGTATTGAGAGAAAAAGGGAAGTTTACAGGCTTGAACGTAACCGAGTACCTAGATGTTTTTGAGGAACAGGCACGGATTTATGGTCTACCCGAGGATGTGTTTACACATTACTTTACACGGGTAGTATCAGGATCCATTTTAGCCCCTATTACAGCACATATAGCAAAGCCTTGGGCCGAATTGAGAAAAGAATTGCATAAACTGTTTTATTTAGAAGACTTTTCCCAACACAGTAGAGAAGGGTTCTTGCGGTGGATAAGCTCTCCGAAGCCCACTGCATCCCTCACTCAACTTTTGAATGAGTTCTTGAGAAGATATGAACAACTTCCATAGGCCGATTTAGATGCTTTGAAACCTGATCTAGTTATATCTTTCCTTAGGATCTTAAGTCTTGAAGACAGGACTGAGGTCGAAAGGAGGATTGAAGAGCCTGGGAAGAGATTTGGATTGGTTGAAGATTGGGGTGTAGTGAGGAGAGAGGTAGAAGCAGTTGCCCAAATGAGGCAACGCCAGGCGGTGTTATACGATAGACCTGCAGCGGTAACACCACAACCGCCTAGGGAAGCTCCACTTCCGGCAATTCCGAATGTGCCTGCAGCGTTAGCTTTTGCTAATGTTGCATCCACTTCGCAATCGCCAATGGAGCTACAGGTTGAGATTCTCAGTCGATAGATAGAGAATCTTATTACGATGCAAGCGTCTATGTCAAAAGAGATGGCGAGTATTCACAATAAAGTTAATTCTATGGGATATCATGACCCCACTCCTCCTCACGCGAGTACGAGTTATGCAGATACATTACAGAGAGACACTATGCCCATTCCAAATATGCAAGGCTATGTGATGCCACAACCTGCACCTCCAGTGCAGCCTGTTGGCCAACAGATACCTACACCACCAGTGCAAACCACATTTCAAAGAAACACTGGACCTTTTGAGAGACGAGCGACTAGTGGGTTTGGAGGGGCTAAGAGATGCGTATGGTGTGATGCACAAGAGCATTTTTCATATGCGTGTGAAGAGCTTAAGCTAGCAAAAGAGCATCAACTGGTGATAGATATCGATAAGAAGTTATGTGACTTCAGGACCCGCCTTCCTCTACCTGTGAATTGGGGAAAGGGGGGAATGAAGAAGTTTTATGAAGATTTATCTGGCAATAATGCAAGTACATCAGCTGCACGATTAGAACCTGTTGAGGAGGAAGATGAAAAAGTGCTTAGACCTCGACCCCAAAGAAATTATTCCATTCAGGCTTTAGTGAGGGCTAGGGATGCGATCATGCAGAAGACTGCCTGGAAGTCTCCTGTTGAAGAATCCTCGGTCTATTCGCACATAGAAAATGTAGAAGAAAAGAGGAAGAGAGATGAGACTCAGGAAGAGACTGAGCCTGAAAGAAGAGTGACCAGAAAGCAAAGCCAAGAGGCCGAAGAAAAGGCTAAAGAGCCAGAAAGGAAAGTACAATTCAAAGAGCCTGTTGTTTCAAAGGAAGAGGCAAAGAAGAAAGAGATAAGAGAGGGAAAGAGGCCGGCTGGGCCAACTAAGATTCAAGAACTGACTAAAGAGAAAGAGAAAGAACCTGAACCGGTTCAAAAGAAAGATGAAATTCAAGAAAGTATTCAAGAGGCTGACAAAGAAAAGAAGAAGAAAAAGAAGAGAACTCCAAAGGCTGTATTAATTTCTGAGTTGGAAAGGAAAAATGATGCAAGAAAGATATTACATGACATTTTACTGAAGAGCCAAGTAACCATGTCCTTGGAGCAGGTCTTCTCCATAGCAAAGCCTGAGTTCAAGGATAGTTTTATAAAGCTCGTTAAGAGAAAGAGGTTTCCACTACCTGAAGATGTAGAGATGGAAGAAGCATCTGAAGATATTCAAGTGTCAAATGAAGCAGTTACATTGAGTGATACATCTGATGATGATGATGATGAGGTTGCCAGGTGTCATAAAAATTCTCTAGGTCCTATCATACCTGATGATGAAATGAGGAAGACAGAAAGTGAGTTTAGCAGGACCTTTTGGGCAAGAGGAACTCCAGAGATAAAGGTAAAGTTAGGGAGCAACGAGGAGTCATGTTTTGCTCTGGCCTTGATTGACTCAGGGTCAGAGATAAATGTGATTTCTAAGAAGCTCTATGATAAGTTTAGGTGGCCGATTGATAAAGATCATGGATGGAGGATGAGGACAGCGGATAATGGATCAGGAGCATTGCTTGGGGCATGCGCCTTTGTGCCTGTGACCATAGGTGGGATTTCTGAGGAATTTCACTTCTTTGTGCAGGACCATTGTTCATATGAGGCTATCCTTGGGCAGCCCTTTATAGCTGAGGTAAGAATGGAGACTAAGGCCATGAATGATGGATCTGCCTATGCACGAATCCGTTCTAGATCTGGCCTTCATTCTCTGCAAGTGATGACTGTGTGTCCAAATCACTCCAGGAATAGAAAGAATATAAGAAAGAAACCTATTAATTCACATGATCATGATGAGTGTATGCCTGTTGGAGAGTATGGAGCTTCTGCTGATCAAAATTTTTGTTAGGATCCACTGTTGAGCGAGACAACAGTGGGAGTTGGTTTGATGTCTCGCATGACTTTGTACATAGTTTTGAAAGTTTTTCTATTTACTCATCTGCATTCAAGTTGCTATGTTTACAAAAAGAAAATGTTTCAAATAAATTTAGAAAATTTCATGAGAGACACTATAAGCATTTAGGAATGATGTTACCTGATGAGAAGATTGAAGATGTGATCCAGTTAGAGAGAAGTTCGACTACTCTGGAAGAGCTTGAGAAGGCATTTGAGAGAAATGAGAAATCAGAAATGATTATGCTCAGCTCTATCCAAGACTATGAGATGATTAAGGAGTTTATGAGAGAGCATGAAGTAAATGTAAATACGAAGTATAAGACTGTGGATAAGAAAGTGAAGCCTATAGCTCAGCCATTGCCAGAAGATAGTCATGAAAAGTATCTACGAGTGTCAGATGACCCTATGCTGAGACGACGAGAGCTCATAGGGCATCATTTCACTGATGAGACTATTAAAGAGATCATGTTTGGAGAGAAAACATTCCTGAGAGAAGAAGAGAAACAGAAATTTATTAAAGTCATCAAGAAACACGAAAAAGCATTTGCACTTTTCCCACATGAGATAGGTTGTGCAGACCCCAAACAAGTACCTCCCATGATTATCTTTACAGTGTCACATATTCCGTGGAATATCCGGCCTATACCAGTCCCAAAAGCTCACTTACCTGAGCTGATGAGGCTGCTGAAGGAAAAGATTTCCATGCGGATATTGGAACCCTCCTCGGCTCCATATTCGAATAGGTGGTTTACTGTGCCTAAGAAAAATGGGAAGCTTCATTTCATTCAGGATCTGCAACCTGTGAATAAAGTCACAATTAGAAACGTAGGGACAGGACCCATAGTGGACGAGTTTGCGGAAGCATTTGCTGGGCATTCCATCTACTCTATGGGAGACCTCTATTCAGGTTATGACCAGTTTCAGTTGGCTATGGAGAGTAGAGACATTACGACCATGAGGACTCCACTGGGCCTTGTACGCATGTGTACTTTGCCGCAGGGAGCGACGAATTCTGTGGCTCACATGATGAATGCCATGAATTTGGTTTTACGAGACTTTATACCATCTGTGACTATGCCATTCATTGATGATGTTCCGATAAAGGGATGTGAGGAAAGAGTGAAAGATGTGAGTTTAGATGCTTCAGGATGTAGAAAGTTTGTGAGAGATCATATTGCTGACTGTGAGAAGATCTTTGAGAGGTTTAAAGATGTGGGGCTAACACTTTCTTTAGAGAAATCGGTTTTTGGCGTTGATGAGGTCCTCATTGTAGGACATCTGTGTGGACATTATGGCCGCAAGCCATACCCGCAGAAAGTTGAGGCCATTAGCAGGATCTCTAAAGTGTGTCGTAATGTCAGTGAGGTGAGAAGGTTTCTAGGAGCCTGTGTATTCTATGTGATATGGATTCCTCACTTTGCTCACGTTGCGAACCCCTTATATGATCTCCTGAGAAAGAGAAAGAAGTTTGTATGGACAGAGAAACAGTCGAGAGCTATGCGTAAACTGAAGCAGCTGCTAATTGAAGCTCCGATTCTAAAGCGTGTTGACTATTTAGGTCAGAAACCTATCATTTTGACCATTGATACCAGTCCTATTGGCATAGGTTGGGTCATAGGGCAAGATGATGATGAGGGGCAGAGATATGCAGTGCGCTTTGGTGCTAAGATCCTACATGATACCTAAAGAAAATATCCTCAAATTAAGAGAGAGTTATGGGGATTAGTGACTGCTTTAAAGAGCGATAAAGAGTATTTCATTGGAGCGAATGTGATAGTTGAGACTGACTGTCTTCCACTGATTGGTATGATTGCAAATTGTTCATCTCCGGACATTGCTATGCTTAGATGGATCTCTTATATAAAGTTTATAAATCCTGCATTTGTACACATAGCTGGGAAGTTGAATACAGTGGCCGATATGCTTTCAAGAGCAAAATTTGATGATGAGTCTGATGATGATGATGAGGTAGAAAAGGATATACATATGATAAGATACGATCCATTGGTGTATGCATATGAGCAGTTCCGTGAGAGTGAGTATGATGGCGAGTGGAGAGATATTGGGAGATATCTGAGTACTCTGAAACCTTTCCCCGGTTGGTCCACAAATAAGTATAGATCCATCAGGAAGAAGTCTTACAACTTTTTCTTGAAGGATGGTCTTATTTGGTGACACGCTAAAGGCAAGGTGAAGAGTCCACAGAGAGTACTAAGTTCAAGGAGTCTTCAGAGAAAAGTTATGAGAGAGATGCATGAGACCTTATGGGCAGGTCACAAAGGATTTTATGCTACATATGAGAAGATTAGGGAAGCTTACTGGTGGCCAGGGATTTATGTAAGTGTGAGAGGTTTTGTAGAGACTTGTGCTACATGCCAGGTGCATTCATCAGTTAGGCACAGAGACCCGTTACATCCGACTTACCCTCCTTGTATCCATTACAAGTGGGTGGTCGACCTTGTAACCATGCCCAATGGGATAGATAAGATGAGATACATTGTACTTGCCAGAGAGGACTTGACCAACCATGTGGAAGGTCGAGCTCTTCGTACGAAGACTACTTATAATGTATGCAAATTCCTTTTAGAAGAAGTGATCTCGAGATTTGGTTACGTTGAGAAAGTGGTTGCGGACAGGGGAGAGTTGGATGCGAGAGAAGCAAAAGAGTTCTTTGATCGTCATGGAATTCGATTGTCTCTCACCACTGCCTATAACCCAGAAGCAAATGGAAAGATCAAGAGAGGTCACCCTTCCATCGTGAAGGCGATCTCTAAGGCTTGCAGCGATGACATCAAGCAGTGGCCTAGGTTTCTTCCATCCGCGTTATGGGCTGATAGGATGACTTACACTCGGTCCACAGGTTTTATGCCTGCTGAATTGATGTACTGTCAAAAGCCAATCTTCCCCATCCAGACTCAGATAGTGACATGGTTGATGCTCCCATGGAATGATGGTATGACGAGAGAAGAGTTATTATCATTGAGAATAAAGCAGTTAGAACAAGGAAATGAAAAGTTGAAAGAAGCAGTCCAAAAGTTAAAGGAGTCAAGGCTAAAGAATAAGATCTATTTTGACAAAACCCATTGACTGAGACCACATAGGATTGAGATAGATGATTGGGTGTTGGTGTACGACAGTACATTTGATACTCAGTATGATGCTAAGAAGAAATTAACCAAACGATGGTTTGGGCCATATGTGGTTACGTCTGTGTTTGAAAATGGTATGTATGAGCTTCGTGAGTTAGACAATACTCCTTTGAAATCTTTGATTGCAGGAAAGAGGGTAAAATTATTTAAGAAAAGAAATGAAGCGGATTATGAGATTGAGCAAGAACTTCTGGAGGGAACTGATGACACTGAGGCTGATGCTGATGAAGAATGATAGACCATGAAGATAAAGAAAAGCTGGATCAAAATGAAGAAAAAAAATGACCAGGTGAAACATTTCTGATTTGAGATGTGTTTTCTTTCTGATAGAAGCATATGCATTGCATTGATGTGCATAATAAAGATATGTATGAGTTCATGAAAATCATGTACAATAAAGATAACAAAGATCTATTATGGATTTGCATGAAGCATGAATGACTAGGAAATTATATGAGTGAGATTAGTTAGCAGACTAGAGATTTTTGGGAGTGAAAGCTTGGGGATGTGATGGCATGCTTAGACCGAGTGCACGTATATACTGATTGATTTGAACACTTAGTGACTGGGAAACTTTGGATCCTAGTATTTATTTCTTGCGAGATCTTACCTCCATATGGATCATGATTTATAAAGAAACATTCATACTCATGCCAGCTTATATGTGCCTGTATGTTGTTGGTGCGCTACGATGGGCTAGTAGGCGGGTGGGACCACCTTGGTCGGGTGATCAAGGCCACAAGCCGTAGCTAGTTTCGTCGTAGGCCTGACCTATCTGTTGTCATGTGCCTGTATGGGTCGGTAGGCGGGTGGAGTCACTCTGACCGGGTGGTGAGAGCCACGAGCTGACGTCGATTTCATGCAGGGCTGACGTTGTGTATGTCGTGCGCTATGCCGGGTCGGCAGACAGGTGGAATAAAATTGGCCGGGCGGACAAGTCCATGAGTCGCACCCGATTTCGACATAGGCCGATTTGTGAAAATAAAAGATAAAAAGAAATGCTGAGCTGAGATGAAGTGGAAAAGAAAAAGAAAAATAAAAATGAAAAAGAAAGAGAAAAAGGAAGAAAGATCTAATGGAGAGTTGGACAAGTAGGAGATAAATAGTGGGGATCAAGGTATATTCTACAAACTAAGTTAGTAGAAACATATGTATATGCTAGTACTTAGAATGAGCAGTTGGATCTGAACCAGTCGAACGAACAAAAGATCTAAAAAGCCGACAATTTATTCATGTGATTACTTGTCAGATTGCAGACGCAGAAACATAATATGATGTTTGTGAAGCTTGAATCTACTTAATTTTCTAAAATTCATACTAATCTTTATAAAAGATTGCATAACTGCATGAGATCATGATTTAAGAAAGGCATAAAAAGTGTAAAGAGATTTCAAAAAGAACCCTGATACTCTTCTATTGGATCTTGCAGGTTGGCCCATCGGGACGATGTGCAGGTTTAGCGGGGGCGAATGTCGGGATGAAATCCCGCAGGGAGTGTGCACTGATTTTTTTTCAAAAGTTTATAAATTTAAGAGTTTTGTGTGATGTTTTGATTGAAGAGTGGTATATTTTGTACATATTTTGGCCGAATTAATTGAGTGTGCGATGCGAAAACAAGTTTGAGATGTGTGTTAGACCCGTGTATATAAACAACGGACATTTGACCCATGAAAACCTAGGTTTGACCCTTCGAATCTGATTGAAATTGCGGGTTACCCCCCAGAAAATCGGACTTGAACCCTTGGAAACCCTTGGAGTTTAGGCCGAATTTGCAAATAAACCCATGAATTGGCGAGTTTGAGATAATTGTGAGCAAACCCTTAATTTTCCCGACCAAAAACCCGAGGTCGGACCCTTGGAAATAGTGGGTTTTGTAGGCCAAACCCTAAAAAACCCATTAAAATATAAATACCCAGTGTGAAACCGAAACCATAGTTTATGGAAAAATTAAAATACCGCCGAAATTACAAAGTTCGTTGAGGAGGTTAGAACGTTCTAGAAGGAAGTCCTAGGGGGGGCCTATAAATACGTGCAAAATGCATTTGTTTCCTCCTCATCCCGTGGATTGCCTTTGTGGATCGTCTCCTCCAGGTATGCTCCTTGTTTATTATTTTTCATTCATGTTTATATCCTTCTTCATAGTTTAGGATCACCCACTTAGAGAGAGAGGCATATGAAAGGATGCGCATGTTGATGAAGATGGGGGCATAGACTATGGGGGTTGTAGGGAAGAGAGAAAGTCGTGGCGGTGTGCATCTGGCAAAATAGAGAGATGACGTTGAGACTTCCCGTTCACTTTGTTTTCACGCCCCTCGGAAATACCGTTGATGTCTCCTCTCCATCATCAACGGACATATGGCATGCTGTTTGTGCGGCTGTCAAAATAGCATGTCAAGCTTCAGGAGTGTCTTGTGAAGATATTCGTGGCATAGGATTTCTGTCTGGCACTTGGAATGCTGGCGAACGTAGCTCTACGTGAATCCGTCAGTCTGCAGAGAGGATTGTAGAGAGAGAAAAGAGACTCTCTCTCTCCCCCCTCCCACGCCTGCGCGCACGCGCACCGCTGGAAGAGAGACAGAGAGAGAGAAAGAAGACTCTCTCTCTCCCCCCCTCCCACGGCTGCGCACACGCACGCCGCTGGAGGAGAGAGAGAGAGAGAAAGGAGACTCTCTCTCTCCCCCCTCCCACGGCTGCGCGCACGCGCGCCGCTGGAGGAGAGAGAGAGAGAGAGAGAGAGAGAGAGAGAGAGAGAGAGAGAGAGAGAGAGAGAGAGAGAGAGAGAGAGAGAGAGAGAGAGAGAGAGAGAGAGAGAGAGAGAGAGAGAGAGAGAGAGAGAGAGAGAGAGAGAGAGAGAGAGAGAGAGAGTCGGCTAGAGAGAGAGAGAGAGAGAGAGAGAGAGAGAGAGAGAGAGAGAGTCGACTGGAGAGAGAGAGAGAGAGAGAGAGAGAGAGAGAGCTGGAGGAGAGAGAGAGAGAGAGAGAGAGAGAGAGAGAGAGAGAGAGAGAGAGAGAGAGAGAGAGAGAGAGAGAGAGAGAGAGAGAGAGAGAGAGAGAGAGAGAGATGGAGATGGTTCAAATGTTGTTCAGGGAGAGAGAAATAGAGAAAGGTGGTTTGAAAAATGAGAGAGAAGTAATGTGGCATTAAAGTTGGATAATAGCCTTATTGATTTTGTCCCATGAAGGACGGTAATGACCAACTACATTAAGACCTGAAGCTACTTTTATAAAATTGGGATGTGATCATTGGGATGCACATAAGAGATGGATATTACCACGAGAGGGAGATAAACGGTACAAAACACAGTTGGGACCATAAGACCAACATGGGCATGTTTAATGGATCATAGCAAATTATCAACATGAAGTTATAAGTCAATAAAATGAATGCCGAATGTGAAAGGTTTAAATAGTCAAAACATAAAATGGGAAGATTGGAGGAAAATTTGATATCTGTTATAAAAAGAGATGAAAAAGAAGAAGAAAAAGAAGAAGAAAAAGGAGAGGAAAAAGAAGAGGAAGAAAAGAAAAGAAGGGGAGAGAGGAGAGAAGATGGAGGGAAGAAAAAAAGTCATGCATACGTCGTTTTTCGTATGTCTATGTGTCTGTCATAAGTTTAGTGTGGTTTTTTTTCATATGTACTAACATGATTTGCCCTACCCCGTGGATCTTGCTCATGGATTGTCACCTCCAGGTTTATGTGGATGCTGATTATATGAAGTGAAAGCATTGAAGACGGAAGATAAAGAGTACTCCTCATCCCGTGGATTGCCCTTGCGGAACATCACCTCCAGGTTCATGCAGGTTATTGCGGTTTCTGATTATCTGAAGTAAAGAGAAGGGAGGCTACTGTTGTGGATACCTGAAGTAAAGAGCAGACCGAAGTGAAGACCTAGAAGAAAAGCTTGGGCCGTGAAGACCGAAGCGGAATCCCGTGGACGATTTCTCGCACTGTAGCGAGGGGTCTATTTTATATATCGGCCGGCCCGCACTGTAGCGGCGGCTTTCATATTGTATCATCGCACCGCGTTGTAGCGGTTTTTGTACCATCGGCCCGCACTGTAGCGGCCTAATTGTTTGTATCACTCATTTTTATTGGAGTACTTCAGTTTCATATTTCGTTGTATCATTGGCTTCATCTACATTCCGTGTATCACTGCGGTATCCGGCCGTCTCTTTCCGACGCCCACGGTCCCACGTCTCCACACCTACGAGGATCGCGCATGCTCCGGAGAGCACAGGCAAGGCGCCCAGCGCGTAGACGCCACTCGCAGGACAGCGGGAACGGCGCACCAGAGCGGGGCCTGATCCAACCCCACGCGCCGGTTTCCCACCACGACCTCCTTCTTCCCGACAACGCATTAAGCGCATGAAGCTAAGAAGGCAAGGACTAGGGAAAGAACATTATAACCATCTGGAAACTACACCCAGATATCCCATGGCTATGTGTCAAGTAAAGTCAACCACTCATCCTAGTATAGTGGACAGGAGACCATTCATTACAGTTAGGCTAGAGCACGGCAACTCTTGCCAAGAGCTCAGGGCTTTAATTGATTCAGGTGCTGCGACTAGTGCGATTAGATGGTCCCATTATAAGGATTCAGGAATAGAAATGCGGCCAATTGAGGCATACCTCATAGGGCTAGGAGGCATGGAAACCCCTTGCATGGGTGAGGTGGACCTTCCTATCCTCATTAAGGATGTGACCATGACAGCGAAGCTACTACTAGTGTGCCATGATGACCACCTGATAGAACCCCTAATCCTTGGCCAAGATTGGCTATACGATCACTCAGTGGACCTAAATCTTAGACAAGGCTCCTTACAGATTGGAACCTTAGAACAGAAGCGAGTGATACCGCTTGACTTCCCTAATGGCATTCCGTCTGAGGTTTGTAACCCTAGACCCTATGAAATACATGTGATGGAAGACCGGAAGATCTTGGGTCAGATCAATCACGATATGTCTACACCAACCCACTCGGGCTTGGCTATAGACAATTGTCAATCAGAAGGACGACAGGAGATCTTCCCTGGGGCTTCCTGCAAACTAGAAGGGGCAGCTACCCAACCGCTAGGGAAGATGGACACAATCAGCGGTCAGGTGGGTTGCATCAGCGGCCAAATGAGCACAACACCCTGCGGTGCTCATCCTTCCAAACTTGCTGCGGGCTGGCCTAGATTAAAGATAAAGAACGAATCACTTCCTAATGGGCACGTCACGCAAGTGTTGGATCTCCCTTCTTTTCCAAAGCAGAGCGTCCAATGGACCTCTCAAACCCAACCATGAAGGAGTCAACCACGACAGAGGAACCAAGACCGACGATACCACCAGATAAGGCAAAGACAGCAGCAGTATCAAAATCACAGAACTAGTGGCACGAGACAAATATGGGTGCCAAAAGGAAAGCAACCACAGCCTATCGGCAACACTGTAGACAAGAACAGGACAAAGTTTCAAAAAAAGCAGAGTCAGCATTCAAAGTCCCCTCGATCTTCTTCTACAAGTACCAATACTTGACAAATTTGGATTGCCAAGAAATACCTTATCCATAGACCCACACCCATGCAGATTTGGGTACCCAAACAATGTATTATAGCCCAACCCTCTAGCCATGTAATATATACCCGTCCGAAATCTTTTCATCCTTCAATACCACCAAACCCGATACCACTTTCTGTACCTCAGCAGAACCACACCACCTACCCAAGGACTCTTAAAAAATGGATACCGAAACGTATTCAGACGTCTTCTTGTACCTCATTATCTAGCAATTTTCCCATCCCGTTTAAACTCCACCCTTGTAATAATTCACCCTCAACCAAACCTTGTATAAATTCACACTCCATAACCCCACATCATGCATGATAAAAGCTCATCAAGAAATGTATGCATAATCTGAACCATGTAGGTGTCTAGAGACCTCCATTAGCTTTGCAAAAAGATCATTGCATCAATCATTTCACGACACTTGGCTACACGGGTTACGCATCGGTGATGGAAAGGGATTGCGGTCTCACTTTATTGGGATCATAATTAATTTCCATACTAATGTGTTGATCGTTTGTAGCAGATCTTTTCCATTTACTCATCAGTCATCATGCAAACCGAAGTAGGACCACCAGAAGCTGGCCCAAGCACACCAATGGCCCATATTGGAGAATTACTCGCGGAATCTTATCCGACGGTACAACCACTAGAGTTTCAAGGTTTTCCAGGACCCATGCCAATAGACGACCCTCCTAGAGGATACACTAAGAAGATTCATCGTAATTCTCACTGGTTTCAAGGCCTAGCAGGACCCTTAGCAGACGCTAATTTCATATTTGAGGCCAATTTAGCATTTGATTTGCGCACATGGACCAAGTACCAGTTCTTTTCAAGAGAATTTGAAGGACTACAGAATACACAAGATTTAACGCACGTTTGGGCACGAGCGGGATTTACAGAATACTTTAGTGACCCTCTGCCTAAACCTGATTTTTACAGATGTTTTTACTTGGTAACCACCTTAACGGCTTCAGAGAACAAGGATCTACCCGGAACATTCATGTTACCATCCTTGGTAAATGACCCTCCATTCAAAAGGTTTTATTTGTCCAAAGATTTAATTCGTGCAGCTCTCAAAATACATGGAACACACACTCCGACGGAGAGAGAACGGCTAGTCCCCGAGCAGATGAAACGTGGTGACGTAACTAAGTGGGAGGACATTTCTGCTATAACACCTGAGCTTTCTAAGCCATTACGGATATGCATGCAGCACTTTGCTTTCCCAGCTCAGGATCATTTTACCATGCCCCACAAGAGAATCTGGTTTGGTTTATACTTAGCATGTACTGGACCTCAAACGGTTGATCTAGCTAGCTGGATAATTGATCAACTCTATTTGGCCCAACATAGATGGGAACGAAAGAAAGTCATCAATGGATGTTGTGCGCTTACGAGAATTATATATATGTGCTTGGCGTATGACTTACCGATTGAGCGTGCCATGACAAGTGAGGAACTGAAAGCATTCAAAGGGACCACTAAGAAGGCTAGAAAGTCTAGCAAAGGCAGAGCCGGAAAGCGGATGAGAGGCACCATCCCATGCTTATAAGTCCCAGAATCACCCTCGCCACAACCATCTCCAGAGCAGTCACCAACAACAGCCACTCCCACGGTACCACCAATTCGTATACGGTTATCAAGACCAGTTACGCCGGAGGGCGCCACCAGTACTGTTGAACCCCAAGCAGCCACAACCACAGAACCTATCACCACAGCAGCTGAACTTCCCACCACTATTGGTGCGGAAGCTTTCTCTTTTCCAATACCCCATTTGGAAGCAGGACAAGCAGAGCCACTGGACCAAACTTTTGATTTTGAGATGCCTGATGCATTCTCCAATGAATTCCAGTTTTCAGAAGGACATTTGTTTTCTCAAGAATATGAAAGACCTAGCTACCCTACCACACCCAAGGATCAGCCACAAGGACAGATTGTGTCTAGCTCTGATGATGAAAGGACAGCAACCGATGACGACGAAGGTGACGACAAAGCCAGCCAGGGCACTCAGGACTCCGAAGAGCATGAGCAGACAGATGGCCAAGGACAACAAACCGACACACATGGTGATACAAGTACCCATGAAGATGAAACTTACGAAGCAGCAGCTTACACACTGGCTATTAAAAAGCTGTATAGAACTATGGAAAAAGTTTGGGCTCGCAAAAAGCTGACAGAGGAAGAGAGTCAAACAATAATAGAATAGGAACTTATCACAGGCGGATTCGAAGACGCATACATCAAAGGATTCCGCGAGTTAGTCAAATCAGTAGGCTCCAACGAAGCGCTCAGATACTTGCAAAGAAAGCCACTACCACAGTTTGACCCCCGCAGGGTACGACTACTTTCAAAGCCCGCCGAATACATTCGTGTACCAACAGGAGCACAGTCTTCAGAACAAGCCAGGGAGGCACGCCTCGTTCCCAAACGTTCGTTGGCAGCAGAAACCATCCTTGTAGATTCCCCACCCCGTGCTACAGCTGTACATACCTCAGTAGTCACTGAAGTACCGACCACCCCAACCGCTCCCCCATCACCGCCCGCCCATCCAGTCTCCCCTCTTCACCCTCCTTCCCCCAGACCAACATCTTCATTCGCCAGTGGCGTAGCAGAAATCGTCTTTACGACCACTCAGCCCACAATTCCGGCACCCATTAGACCTAGTCTACCCCCTCACACATCCACCTCTTCGTTCAACCCATTCCTTCCTCCAGCTTTTCCATCCTTCCCCACAACTCCACGACCCCTCTTCCCATTCCCACCGCCATTAACCTTCTCCCCCGTCTCACCTCCCCGACCCACTGTAACCCCTATTTCCCCTTTCCACCAAGCTGCTCCAGCCATCCCCCCTGTAAATTACTCCTCAACCTTTGTAAATCCCGTATTTACACCAGCACAAGCACCCACAGTCACACCCATATTCACAGTCACCGCACTGGGCACGTCCAATGACATGGACATCTCACCACCCGCTGCACCATCACTCATTTCACTCACAACACAAACAAATTTAGACACCATACAATTTTCCATAATCACCACAACATCCACCTTCCCATCCCCACCCCCATTCCCCATTCCCGTTGCATCTACACCCACTGCATCTTCATTTAGCACCTCATTAGTACTATCACCCACTGTAGATAATGCATTTCGACAGATGTTCATGTGTATGACGCAAGTAAGAGATGAGTTCACATCTCTTGGCGATAATTACCAACAGCTGCAAAGGACAACCAATGACTTACAGTCGCAGCTTAATCTATTGTCTATTGAGAATGCCTCTTTGAACACCCGATACCAGGAATTACGCGAGGCATATCACAAATTGGAACTCGAAAGCGAAGAAAATGCTAAAGAAGCCACTGCTGACCTGGATAACTTATTAAGAGCCCAGACAATCCGCAATGCAACGCTAACACGCAACATGGGCTTACTACGAAGACACCTAGCAGCCGCCAAGGAGGAAAATCAGCGTTTACAGGATCAGAACCGAGAAAACTTAGAAGCAGCGCTCGACCACCCAGACCAACCACTCAGTCCTAGCCGGTTCAAAGCCATTCCCTCAGACTCGATGAGGATGCTGCTAGAAGATCATGTACGACTGCTAGATGAATACGACCGCATGAACGAGGAGTTACAGAAACTCAAAGAAGATCATAAATTACTCCAGTTACGAGCACCGACACACCAAGACATACCAGCACCTGTGGACCCCTCTCCTGACATCTTAGAGGAACTCAACGCATTACGGGCCCAGGTATCAAACCTTGAATCAAGGATTGCGGTATATGAAGCACCACCAAGGCCAGATTCACCACTGGAGCTACCAGCTGAGGAAGAAACTGTCACCATCCTGGTGGAGGAAACATTTGAAGAGGCATACGAGCCACAACCCATCCCAGGCGGACGTGTCACGGCCGAAGGCCAGATGACTTACGAACTCCCGACCCCCGCGTGGATGAAGACTATTGAGGAACTTGGAACAACACACTCAGCTAGAGTAGAGGCACAATTACATGCCATGGCGATGATAGAGGAAAGAATTTTACAGTCTCCATTCTTTGCTCATTTGGCCCCGCGACGATACATATCTGGGCATGAGCTACAGTATAAACCATATTTTATGTTAATGGTTGAATACCAGTTAGCCATTGAGAAAGTAACAGGTAAGAAACCATCGCATGCAACTCAATTCGAGGAGACCGATCTACCACTTGATGCGCAGCAAGGAGTGATCTATCAACCAGAATGGCGCAAAGACTTACTACAGAAGTATCCAGAAATGATGAGTACATGGGTAAAGGCACCTTTGCATTTGAAGTATAACCCGTGTTGGGGACCAGTACCACGACGCCGCTCCTGGACTGCCTTTGCTATTAAGGTACAAAACAATAAGCAGTGCCAAGACTGGTTGAATTACCCCTATTTTAAGCCACCCATTGAGTTACCAGCTGTTGGCTACATGATGGCTACAATTCGCCACTGGCTCCCTAGACTAAAGCACATGGATGATATAGCGGCGCACATGACTGTCAAAATCTTTGACATGATGCAAATGATTTTTAAAGTCTTCCGACGCGTCAAGGCACCTCATGTAAACACCCCGGGTTTTGAGCATGGCAATTTCGATCTGGTATATGATATGAGTACAACGCCATCGCTACGGGTGTGTTATGCCTGGCATTGCAGAATCAAGTACCTACCGGCGTGCTACAAGCAGACGTTCGAAGAGATGTTCACAACCAGCTTCAGGGAATACCATTCAGAGGTATTCATAAGCAGGCCTACACATTTATTACAATTATTTGCCTGTGAACGAATGGTCTATTCCACACACTATCAGCTCCCGCCATCGGAAGAACCGCAACCAATCGACTGGGAGAAACTCGAGGCAGATCTGGCCCGAGGCATTCGTATCTCCGAGCACACCCTCGCTCAAGACCTCCTACAGAACTATATCCGGCAGACCTCACAACAAGGTTCTGTCATGGACGACAGAAGCGAGAGGGAGGGGGGTGTTGGAAGCAGCCAGAGGCATAGAAGACGCGGAAGCATGTAACGACGGAGCAGTGAGACAGTGGAATCTGTTTTCAAAGAATCATGTTTTAAAAATACTTTTCAAAAACCTCCAACAGTGATTTTTATCACTATTGTAACATATGTAACATAGAAAAAAACCCTTTTCTTAATTTCTAGCTCCATTTTGTGCAAGCCGAGGAGTCCTCGAGCTTGAGGAGCTTAGGTAGAACATGCGTATCAATTTTCGTTATTTTTAGACACCGTTTACCCTTCCAAATAGCATCTAGGACCTAATTTTTAACTATGCCGGTCACTAGATGTGAAACTGGTCAAAACTAGTCTAGAAACTATAAAAAGAGCTAGAGAGCTCATTTTTGAGGTTAGCTTGTTTGAGGTTAGAGTTCTTTTGAGCTTGTAATAGTGTTCTTGAGTAATAGAGTTGATTTCTCACCTTCCATTGTGTCTTGCTTGTCTCTTCGTAGTGTGTGTGTATGTGTGTGTGCATTTCTATGCTTCTCACCTTCACTCTCACTTCATCTCACATTCACGATCTTCATATCACTCCTATCTCTTCCGCGGATTGACACTAAGGAGGTGGAGCTTCTTAACGTGGTTCTCACCATTGTGCTAGAGCAACAGAGCCTAAATGTGTAGAATATGACAAAGGTGCATCTAATTTGCTATCTCTCAAAGTCTACATCAACCATTTAGGCCCCATCTTGGTCTCTTCTATGTGATGCCTCTCATCAATAAGTGCATCACATATATGTGCATTGAAAATAGGAATGATCTACATCGTTATTTGAAACCTATAAAGGCTACAAAATTGGCTCATTAGCATCAAAACTTGATTTTCCATCCATGAAAAGAGGCAACATAGTGTCATACACATCCTTTTAGCTAAATGATGTCTTCATTGTACATGAAAGTTAGATCTAAATTGCATCTTTCACAAAGAAAAATAGTGCTAACAAAGAAGCATTTATTATGTGGACCATACAGGCCATAGCCTTTGCTTTCCAGTCTATACACAAAAAAAATACATTTTTACAACCTTAATCATCCAATTAACCACGTTCTTGTTTTAGGATCTAATGCATATATCACCCAACCAAAATACCAATAATGAGAAAAAAATGGTTTTCAACCATTCAAAACCTTATATGGAGTTATTAACTACAATGCTCTAGTGGGATACATATTGAGTACATATGTTGCACACATATTAACCTAAATCCAAAAGTTATGTGGTGAAGCCTCATGTTTGACCATGTACTTTTCCATTTCCACAAAACACATCTTTTTGCTCTCAGCTACCCCATTTGATTGAGGTTTATACAACACTATACATTGATGTGTAATCCAACGATCAACCAAAAATGCATTAAACTCAAAATACATACCCCTCTCCTCCCCCCCGATCAGAATGGGTGGTGCCCATTTTACATGCTAATAGATTTTCAGCCATAACCATGAAAAATGTAAAGTGCATAAACACTTAGAACTTTCTTTGAATGGATAAACCCATGCATTCCTAGAGAAAATTTAAAAATTAAAGGAAGTCTAGGTTATTCCCAAATGAAGGTGTCTTCATAGAACCACAAGTACTACTATGAGAAAGCTACAATTTGTGTGCAACACATCTTTTGGGAAGGAAAGTCAGTGCTTTTTAACATTCCTCAAGTTTGGGAGCAGAGGAAGCATTTTAGATTTTAACACGCAAAGCACACTAGAGAAAACATAAATTACAAAAGCAATATTCCAAAGCTTTGCACCTCAGATAGTTCGAGAGTTGTGAAATTCACATGCTGAGTCATTCACAAAGTTTTCATATTGTACGAGCTTATAGAACCCATGACAAAAGAGTCTAAAAGTGATGATAACATCACCATTCAAGGGATGATAAATTATACATCTATCACTGATAAATTTGATAACTAAGAAAATCTTGGGTTCTGTTGAACCTCCTAACAGATTTTTCATTACCCTTGGCACATATAAGATATGTAGTCAGAATGATGTCAAACTACCATGATCTATAGTCAGAATGATCTTTTCAAGTCCCATGATAGGATAATTGGATCTCTTTAGCACATATGATAGTATTCCTTGTAGTAGTAGGTGAAGGTAAAATGAAGAAAATCCACTATGAGGTAATATGTTTTGTTGCACCACTATCAAGGTACCAACCATTCAAGCCTAGTATATACATGCCATGATCATGCAAAGATGGTTCATAGCTACAATGAGTACTAAATTCCTAATCTTCATTTTCAACTAGAGTTGCACCCTATTTATAATGGCATGATCGTTTCCCCACATTACTTGCAATTTTTTTGTGCTTTTTTGTCTTCCCTATTTTTTCCTCCTTTCTTTGATCATGTAACATTATCATATTTTTTTATTATTAATAGATGAGATCCATTTTCCTTTTGCCTTCTAAGTAGCTAAGAAAGCTTGACCTATGACACACATAATTGACCTGTTCCACCTAGTCTCATGTTTTTGCAAAAAAATAGACACTAACTCCTAAAATTTTAGGGAATTTGATTTCCTTTTATCATCAATTGAAGCATACAACTAAAACTCTAATCTAAATCTAGGAGATCATTAAGAAGAGTCTACACAAGAGAACCATCTTGCAAGATTTCATGAGTGGAAATCAACTACTCTCTAAAACTTTCTACCTTTATAAAGAAATACTTCATTGAATCTCCTTCATTCATACACTCACTCTCCAAATGATTCTAGAGGTAAGAAACATAGGCCTCATTTCTTTCTTGGTATGCTATTGTACGAGCACCCCAAGCATCTTTTTTTGTCTTGTAGGAGCAAATGTAAGGGATAGTGGCACATTTGATAGAAAAATCTATCAATGAACATGCTTGTGCATCTTTTCCATCCCAAAGAACTGTCTCTATAGAAGGTGTAGGAGGAACCATAGCATGACCAGGATATTCAAGATCATCATCTTCCACACCATTTGCATCACCTTTAATCATTATATTTCCAGGTCTATTAGGATGTGTTTTAACAACCTCCAAAATATTCCAAAGCCATTTTTCTACCAATGCATGCCACATGTATATCCAAAATGGTTACTTTTTCCACCCAACTTATCCTTAACAACCAACATAATTGAATAGAAGTATCGATTCTCTATGATATAACTATAGGAGACACTAATGCTTGTGGCATTGAATAAAAAGTTGCTTATGTCTTTAGCACAAAAGGATGAAATTTTCTATATAATCTTTATGATAGTGCATTTAGAGGCTGATACAAGCTCAAATCAATATTTTGAGGCCACAAAGAAAATTCTTCTTTCAACATCTTATTGCTCCAAGTATGCTCACTAGACTTATCCAAGCTAGAGAATGTGTTCAAGAGAGATTAGGAGGATGCCTTGGAGAAATTCGTGACCTTCTCTAGTACCAATTGGTGAACATCATCTATGTAAATACACTAATAGCACAAGAAAGAAGGAGAAGCTTGGAGAGATGCATAAAATTGAATGCATTACCAAGTGAATGCACAAGGATAAGTGATCCATGAGGGTTATAGTCATATATATAAGATGAAGGGAAAGACCTCCTAAGGATAGAAAAAAACTCCATGTTGGTCATAAGTGTGTTTAGAAACATCACTAATGAAATATATCAAGAGATGATTATGGATTTACTAACTTCTTAAGAGGTATATTGATGGTCATTGGATTGTTGCATGTTTGAGCTTGAGAAGGGAGGTTTATGTCATGCATGTGCCTCCTTCTTCCATGTGGGCTTCAAAATGTGATCAAAGAGCTCGCCTTGCCAAGAATGCTCCATTTCTAATACAACAATATCCTTTGGGGGAGATGGATCATGAGTCTCCTTGGGTTCTAGCTTTGATGTAGTCGCTTGGTGTTCAAAACGTGGACATGTCAAACTCTATTGTGCCTTTATCATATTTTGATATTCTTTCAAGAGGTGTTAAAGATGTTCTTTTTGCTAGATTTCTCTTTCCCTTCAAAAATATGCTCTTCCTTTTGATGGTCTTTAACTACTTCTTTGAAATGCTCTTTGGACATGCATGTTTGCATGCAAAAGTTTAGGAACTTTTTCTAGCATCTCTCTAGCTACATCCATCATCTATTTAGACATTTTTAGTCATTCCTCATTTGAGTCCCATCATGGGTAACATTCTTCATGATCTTCTATGGTAGGTCAAGATATAACTCTCTCATAATAGGCTCTAAGTAATGCTTCTAACTCTACCATTAGAGGGTGATCAAGAATGCATCTAGATTGATGGCACAAATTTTGGTACTACCATGGTAATGTTGGTGGACTATAGTATTGTGTTCTGAAAGATTCAGTCTCATGTTGCTCAATCATTGAAGTTCTTCCTCACAAAATGCGAATGGTGCAAGTGGTGACTTTGGTGACTCACATAACTAGGTAAGGGGATTTCTATGCCTTGGAACCCACCTTGGTTGCAAGCCTAGAGGAAGCTACTGAAAGCCACAAAGTGCTACCAAGCAGTGATGCTCGCTCAACTTTGATATTAGTTAATTGGTGTGATAGATGTACAATACGATGAATTCCCCTTTATGAGGGCTTTGTGGTGATGCTAAAAATGTACAAAAATAAGGTCTAGGCAACATGCATAATAGTCTATGTACACCGATAGAGTACACGACAACTACACAATACATAGAGACTATGAACACAAATTTTTGAGCTCTCAAAATTATCGTCAAACTTATAATTTCTGGCTGTTTTTTAAGAAAAAATCCAAATACTAATTTGCCTTTCACATGGACATTAATGGTAACCAGTTGATTGTGGTTCTATTGCACTATATGATTGCATGTGTGAATTAAAGCCTAAGTGAATATAACCAGTGATAATGGTATCATAAATTGAGAGGAATCCTTATGTTAGGAGCTCAAAGAATGCATGTGGAAATGATTGAGCAATACAAAGAGAACCATCTCTTCCATACCATCCTACTTTGAGATAATCTCTCTTCTCGTGTCAATCATAGATGAATGTCTTTCCTATATTAACACTTAGGCTATGATCTAAGCCCTTTCCAATCAGCAAGATATGATACTAGCCTCCAAGTAAGGGATTACAGACACCAAACTATGTGGTGTGACACATACATGTATGTAGGTATATATATATATATATATATATATATATATATATATATATATATATATATATATATATATATATATATATATATATATATATATATATATATATATATATATGTCTGTGTGTGTGCGTCTGTGGATATATATTTCTTTGTATGCATTTGTGTATGTAGTATAATTATGTATGTATGTGTGTATGTATGTATGTATGCATGTATTATGTATGTCTCTATATAGTACCTATTTATATGTACATATTATATGTATATATATATATATATATATATATTTGTTTGGCGTAGTAAGTGATTGGCAACAAAGGGACCTTTTTTTTTTGAACGTGCCGTGGATAGTTACTCCTTTCTTAATATTTTTTTTTTATTTAAGTACTTCGAGGTCGAGGAAGTGTTAGGGGATTTGTGCATTTCTTTCCATGATTTTTTTTCCAAGTGCGGCACATATATATTTATTTGAATTTATATACACAGATGTGTGTAAGTACTATATGTTAATATAGTTTTAATTTAATGTATACATATGAAATTCACATATCTCTATTTGTATGTATGTATGTATGTATGTATGTGTGTGTATGTATGCATATATATATATATATATATATATATATATATATATATATATATATATATATATATATATATATATATATATATATATATATATATATATATATATATATATATATGTGTGTATATATATATATATATACATATATATATATATATATATATATATATATATATATATATATATATATATATATATATATATATATATATATATATATATATATATATATATATGTGTGTGTGTGTGTGTGTGTTTGTATGTATGTATGTATGTATGTATGTATATTGTGACACAGACTTTCTCCTTTACAAGAGACAAAATGAAGAAGAAGGATTTCAAAATCATTAGAAACTGATGCTACTTCTCTCTTACTTTGAATATGAAGAATCTATCTAGATTTGCTTAAGATAAGCCTTTATGATGTGATGAAGTTGTACCTACAAAATAAGAAAAATGAAAAATTTATAAAATTTTATTTTCATGTGTTTGTGGGAATGCATTTGATGTGTATGCTCATCATGTTTGTGCTCATATGTATGGATGAATCATTGAAAGTTTACTTAGAGCATTGTAGTCAAGATGTTTCACAATTGAAAGAGTTTTGTGAAAGGAAGCTTGAAGTAGAGAAATATCTTGCCAAAGAGAAAGACATAGTGAATGAAAAAGGATCATACCATACCATGGTTGTAAGAATAGATTGATTAGATCAAAGCATAGAATACAAATCAACCAAAGAATATGCACCATATTTATTACATGTAAATCCATTATTTTCCTTCTCCCATGAGGATGATCATGGGGAGAATTTCAGGAAGGATAGCATAAAGGTATCCTCAATAATCTATGGCTCAATTTTCCTTTACTACCTAGTCTACCATATCTTTACTTACCAACACAAGAAATGATTAAAATATGAAGGATGATAGAGTTCAAGAGGAGGGAAGTGTAGAAGGGGAACCTAACAAGAGAAAGAAAGCAAGAAGATGAAAGAAGAAAGAAATGACTCATTGAGGATAAAGAAAGAAACACCCTAGAACCAAAGCTCCAGAGGAGCACACATCAGACTAAAACAACTACAAGGGAAAGAATAAAGTAGGCCAAAAAGTATGTAGCAAGTTCAAGAAAGTGAAGATCAAGAGTAATAGAGCAGGAAACCTTTGCAAGACCAAAAGAACTAGAAGTTAAAGGGGGCAATGGTGAAAAACTTCCTTTGAGAAAATTCTTTGGAACATCTTTTGCTACTAGTGATGTGTTAAGAAAATCTGAATGAGGCAAGTCTAGGACGACAAAGAGTAGGAGGAGGAGAGTGTTGCAGAGATTAATTAGATGCTCAGAAGTAAAAGAGAGAAGAAGAGCAAGGGCATACAATTTTTTTCACGAAATTGCCATTTTCCTTTTTCATATCAAGTGCATGAGTCCATCAAAGCCTTGTTAATGCACTAGAGGACTCCCCTAGTTGCATATTCCCTCAAGATTGTATCAAAATAGTTGTACAATATTAATTTCTTTAGGAATCGAAAATTCCAGTCAACTTGTGTGAAAGGCCTAAAATAAGGGAACATGTATATAACGCACTTAGTGAATTCTTTATAAAGACTTTTGTGGTTTTGTAAAGAGACTAATTCGAAGGAACCTTGTAACTCCTTCTTGCTCTCTTATCTCTTTCTTCATGAGCTTGTGTGTATGTTTAAGGCATCTAATGTGTTCTTGGATGTGGTGTCTATCCCTTACCAACCGTTTCTCAATGTTTTCTTGCATGTGTGAAGCATAGGGATTCCTTAGGTGAAGGTAGGTGATCCTTCACACTTGTTTTTAGATCATTACTTTGCACAAAAAACTCTAATAAAAAAAACCTAGTATTGACTATATTTGGGTATTGGATCTAAGCGAAAACCTCAATTTAATGTTTGCTTCTCCTCCAAGTATCAAGGCACATACCCACATGTAGAAGTTCTTGTGTGAGGTAGAAATCATCCTTGTATGCACTATTTGACCTATTTTTTAATTGATCATCATGTGGAGCACATAGCCTTTATGCGCTTGGTTGGGTCATACCCTTGGTTTGATAATTTAATGTGTGTATGCATGTCAAACGTCCACCATATATGTGAGAGCTAGCTAGTCTCACTTTTCAAAAGTTGCATGGAGATTGTGGATTCTGCACCCAAATCAAATGAGGAAAAAGAATTCATGACCAAAACTCCTTATCATTATGTTTTTGGTAGTTTCGTCTATGCTATGGTAGCTATGAGAACAAACATTGCATTTGTAGTGGGATTTGTGAGAAGATATATGTCTAATCCTCGCAAGTGAGAGAACTTGGAGAAGCTTGATGGAGGTAGAAAATTGAGTCTCCAAGTGTTGAATTTTGGTCTAGCCCATGAGCACAGGACGAGTGCTTGAGCTTTTTGATAGTCAAATAGACCTTATGGGCTCATGTTTAGTGCAATAAAATTCAGTATGCACTTTGAAGCATAAATGAGAAAGATTTGATAGAAAACAAATACGTTTGTACTTTGAGTAGATAAAAAAACTTGCTATCTTTGAATGAAACACTCACTTCAAATGCTCAAAGTAGCCACCATTATTATACTTTGAAAACTTCCTTTTTGAGTAATTTTATGCAAAGGGTTTAGTGTCTAAAATGCACATGAAAAGAATTTAACATCAACTAATGAGCTTGCAATAAGCTAAGCGTTGATTGGTGATATTCTTGATTTTTTTGGGTTGTGTAGAGATAGACACCATGATAGAAAAATAAACATGTGTCAAAATCTACAAAACCAAATGCTCTAAACAATTGTACACATAAAATAGATAGTGTTATCTTCCTAATGAATGTTGATATATCTGATTTGGAGCTCTGTTCAGAGAGGAACAACCTCACAAAATTTATTGTTGTTGAAGAAGAAGGTGTAGAGAAATGAAGGAGCAAGACAATGATGGCCAAAAATCTATGTTTATTGCTTCATAGATAGATTCTAGCATGTATGACCTTGCTTGAGCATCCCTTACACACAAAAGTGTGAGTTTATCCGTCTCCTCTTGTGTAGGCCCTCCTTTGGATCTTGCAGTGAGAATATCTTCATCACCTCCTACAACCCCATAGATATTTCATACTTGCAAATAGGCTTACATTTTGATTTTCCAAGCAGTATAGTTATTTCTATCAAGTTTCTCAATCATTAAGGGAAATCCATCCCCTTACTACTACACAACTAAAATACATACACTTCTTCATGAAAAACAACATTTAGAATTGCATTTCTAATGTCCAATCAATGTACATTCCAACTAAGATGAGCTCCAAGTGCATAGCTACCACGAATAGTTGTCATTTGGAAGTAGGAGAAAACCTCTCATCAAAGTTAATGCTCTTTTGTTAAACATAAAGTTTGGAAATGAGATGATCCTTATACCTATCAACTATTCCATCATGCTAATGTTTTAGCTTCTACATACATTTAGTGTAACTAGACATTTTTCTAAGATTCGAATCACAAAAATTTAAAGTACCATTCTCCATCCTAAGATCATATTCTGATTGCATAATAACCATCGAAAGACAAGACATAACCATGGCATAACACTCCGATGTAAAGAAAGAACTATGAGAGCCTAAATGCACATAATATGACAAGGGTGCATCTAATTTGATATCTCTCAAAGACTACATCATCCATTTAGGAATCCTCTTCACCTCTTCTATGTGATCCCTCTCATTAACAAGTGCATCACATAAATGTGCATTAAGAAATGGGCTTCTAAAAAATTAGCTCAATAGAATCAAAACTTGATTTTCCATCTGTGAAAAGAGGGAAAAGAGTGTTACACACATCCTTTTATCTCAATGATTTCTTCTTTATACATAAAAGTAAAGTTTAAAATGCATCTGTCATAAGAAGAACAATAGTGCTAACCATAATGCATTTATTCTATGGATGATATTGGCTTTAGCCTTTGCTTTTCAATATATACACGAAAGAAATACATTCTCACAACCTTATCCTCTAATTTTTGACGTTGTTTTTTAGGATCTAATGCATATACCAAACCAAAAACACACAGATGAGAAAAAAAATTGGTTCCATCCATGTGAAACCTTATATGGAGTAATAGACTACAATGCTTTTGTAGGAGTGAGTCCTCTTAAGTACATATGTTGAACACATAACAATCTAAATCCAAAAGTTATCTGATAAATTCTGATGTTTGACCATACACTTTTACATTTCCATAAAACACATCTTGTTTCTCTCAACAAACCCATTTTCTTGAGCTTTTTAAAACATTATACTTTGATCTTCTATACAACAATCAACCAAAAATGCATTAAACTCAAAAGACATACCCCCCCCTTCATCAAAATAAGTGGTGCCCATTTTACATCCTGATAGATTTTGAGGCATAACCACAAACAACTTAAACCACATAAACGCTTAGAACTTTTCTTTCAATGAATAAACCCATGCATACGTAGAAAAGTCAATAATGAAAGGAATTCTTGATTAGTCTCAAATGAAGGTGTCTACATAGGACCATAGTTATCATTATGAAGAAGCTAAAATTTTTGTGCAAAACATCTTTTGGGAAGGGACACTTCATTTTACCCATAATAAAGCCTTCACATACATTTTTGAAAGGTTCCTCAAGTTTGGGCACACAAGATACAATCTCATGTTCTAGAACGCAAAGGAGACTGGCAAAATTTAGACTACCAAAGCAAAGCTTTGCATCTCACATAGTTAGAGAGTTATGAAATGCAAATATTGAATCACTCACAAAGTTTGCATAATTTATTAGCTTATAAAACCCATGACATAAGATTTGCCAAGTTATGATAACATCACCATTCAAAGGATTCAAAGGATCATGAATTCTACATCTATGATCAAAATTTGACAACAAAGAAAACCTTGTCTTTTATTAAACGTGATAACAGATTTTTCTTGACCTTTGACAGATATAAGGCATCAAAAAATATGTAAGAACTACCATGAGTTTTATTGAAATTGATATTTTCAACTCCCATGATATGATAAGTGGAGTTTTTATCACATGTGATAGTATTCCTTGTAGGACTAAGTGCAAGTGAAATGAAGAAACTCCACTATGAGGTAATATGTTTTGTTGCACCACTATCAAAGAACCAAGCCTTCAAACCTACTATAGGCATTTCATGCTCATGCAAAGATGGTTCATAGCTGCAATGAGTAATAAATGTCCATTCTTTATTTTCAACAAGAGTTCCAAACTCTATTTTAATTACATGATCATTTCCCCACATTACTTCCAAAATTGTTTGTGCTTTTTTGTATTCTTTTTATCTTTTTCTTCTTTCTTTGATGATGCAACATTAGCATATTTTTGCTTAATAGTAGATGAACTATGTTTTCCTTTTGACTAGCTAGGAAAGCTTGATCCATGACACATATATTTGACCTATTATTTGTAGATTGATCTTTTTGCAGCAAAATAGATACTAAGTTCTCAAATTTTAGGGCATTTAAATTTCTTTTGATCATCAACCATAGAGTAGAAGTGAAACTCTAATCTAAGTCGGGGAGGCCATTAGGAATATTCTACACAAGTGAACCATCTGGCAAGATTCCATGAGCTGAAATCATTTACTCTTCAAAAAATTATATCTTTATAAAAAAACTCTTCATTGAATCCCCTTCATTCATATACTCACTCTCCAGATGATTCTAGAGGCAAGAGACATGGGCCTCATTTCTCTCTTGGTATGATATTTTAAGAGTACCCCAACCATCTTTTGTTGTCTTGTGAGAGTAAACTTTAGGGATAATGCGATATTTGATAGATAAATCTATCAATGCACGTGCATGTGCATCTTATCCATCCCAAAGAAGTGTCTCTATAGCACGTGCAAGAGAAACCATAGCACATCTAGGAAATTGAAGATCATCATCTTCAACACCATTTGCATCACCTTCAATCATTGTATTTCTAGGTGTAGTAGGATGTTTTTCAAAAACCTCCAAAATATTCCACATCACTTTTTCTACCAATACATGACACATGTATATCCACAATGGGTAATTTTACCATCCAAACTATCATCAACAACCAACATAGCTGAATAGAAATAATAATTTAGGGTTATAATCATATATATGAGATGAAGGAAAACGCTCCTAAAGACAAAAAACACTTCCATGGTGGTCATAAGTGATTTCAAAAACATCATAATATATCAACACATAACTATGTACTTACTTACTTCTTACGAGTTGTCACTAGATTCTCACATGTTTCGATCTTGAGAAGGGAGGTTTATGTTGTGCACATGCCCTCTTCTTCCATTTGCAGTCCAAAATGTGAATTGAGAGTTCACCTTGCCAATAATGCTCCATCTCTAGTACACCAATATCCTTTGGAGGAGATGGATCATGGGTCTCATTGGGTCGTAGCTCTAACATAGTTGCTTGGGGTTCAGAGAGTGAAAATGTTCACCTCTATTCTGCTTTTATCATCTTTTGACATTCTTTCAAGAGGTGCTAAAGTAGTTCTTCTTTTTTCTAGATTCTTATCTTACCCTTCAAAAAGTACTACTACAGTAGTGTTGTCGCACTATAATACTTTTTGGCTGCATCATTCGGTTGTCCAAGTTCCCTTCATTAGTGAAAAATCCTTGATGGGATCCATTTCATTCTATAAAGTAGATGGATGAAGAACTTTTTTGCCTTCGGCCATCTTGTTTAGCCTTGACTTCTACCCTAGTGATGGCCTGTAATATAGCTATTGTTTCCTCCTTCACTTCACTGCTTCAATTACACGGAAGATCTATCATGATTTTGACTGATGCTCACTTGCTCCCATTCAAATTTTTAGGATAGTGTTTGAAGAAATGAGTCTTGCCACAATCCTAATGGAAGGATTTATTGGATGATATGGGTGGAAATTGGGGAATTTTTGCATGTGGAAAATCTCTCTACTATAATATAGCATTTACCTCTCTGTTGAGTAGGTCCAAAATGATCTCTAGCAGAGTTTTGTTGTGGAACATTAGTATACTATCTATACATAGCTATAATAAGGTTCAATATACTAAAAAATTTGATCATAGTAGTCTTCATGTTCACGTGAATAATTTTGATAGTTGGAATAATACATGGATGGTCAATAATATTGTGGATATGCAAAATGTTGACTAATTTCAATGGAGCTCATTTTCCTTGTAATCATAGGAAAGCTAATGATATGTTATAGTGAGGTTGTCGTATGAATCAACTAGCCTATATTGAAGCATAACTAGAGATAGGAGTTTCCTAGGAAGTGTGATGCCTATACAAAGAAAAGGTGATATCGGGATCCATATTTTTCTAGCTGAGTTTATAAAGTTTGTATATATAAAAAGGAGGTAGTACTCTATAATGTATCCGAATACACACTTAGAAAGATGTCGATAACAGATACATGGAAGGCTGATCATAGTAGATTAAGGTGGAATATAAACTTTTATTTTATTTTACATCGGTCAATGTAAAAGAGAATCACAATTCCTCAAAGATGGGTGTCTCTACCTTATGAGGATGCGTGCGTGAGTGTGTTTCCAATTCATTGTACACTCACAAAAAAACGAGAATCACAGTTACATCATCTTTGGGTATATATAATATAATTTGGAAAAAAGCTAATTGTGCATAGAATAGTCATAGTAACTTGTTTCTGCATCGGATCCAAAAGAAAACAGGAAGAGGTCAATGATCTATCCTTTTAATTGCATAAAGATTGAAGTTTCGATAGCACTGGAAAAAGGTTTAGAGGTCATAAAAGTCAATCTTCTTGTAACAAAGTTAAGCTTACCAAGGAACTCGATGTTCATCTAGTAGGAATGGGATAAATGGGAACATTTGTACGTGAGAAGTTACTATAAACTTGTTGATTAAAGTGTGGAAGAAACAACTAAACGAGCCCTTGTTCCTAGAGTACATGGAAAGACCTAGAACTTTTTCGAGCACAACATCATCTAAATACTCGCATGTGTTTATATGCTTCATGATCGTTGAATGGCTCACTTTTTCTTTGAATTGAATATCTAACTCTCTTTCTTTGCCTTCGTGTTCTCCTTTGATAGAGCGAGTTAATTCCAACGTAAAAATCATAAATAAGCACATAGTCTTCCATGCTATCTAATTCAGAACTTCCTTCCAGCGCCGTAATTGTTGTTTCTCGGAAAGGACGTGGAACGTGGTATCCCGCTGTCTATTTTGCAACGCATATATCTCACACGGTGGGCGACTCTCTCTCTCTCTCTCTCTCTCTCTCTCTCTGTGATCAGTGTGTTACTCGGATCAATGCCGTAGCGAATTATCCCGTTATAGTTAAATGTCCACAAGGATATAACTGAGGGGGCGATTGCTAAGGCTACGCTCGAGGACGTATAAAACAAATCAGAAGATTCATCTTTATTATGTTTCGCAAACCATCGACCGTGCTTGGAATTTTCCTCTCCGTGGATGCAGTAACAATGGCGTGGAGCTCGCAAACTGTGCCAAACATGTTCATCGAACAGTTTTGTATCGGTAAACGGAATATACATATTATCGGCTGAAGCGTCTGCCTTGCGTTTCGATGCGCTTACGTGGAGCTGCTCGCTCCACTCTGCACATTGCTTACGTTGAGGAATAAATTGGGCTTACCTCATCAACTAAAAGCTGGTAGTGACAACAGGATATCAGTAGTTTAATGGCTGATCGATGGGTGTGGATCACGTTACGCATGTCTGCGTTCACTTTCGAGCGCATAACATTACGCTTCTTACCTTCCTCAGTTCACGTTCGATAACTGACCAGTTCAGACATATTTGAAATCGGATATCGTTTGGTTGCTCATGTCTATCTCAAAATATCTCGAGACTAGACAAGCATAAGTTCAAAATATCTGGAGACTAGACAAGCATAAGTTCATGTGCAATCCCCTCCACTCCTTTAGAGTAAAAACTTATCAATAGAACCTTAGTGGGTCAGCACACTGATGTTGGATACTACACTAGTATCTTGTGGTTTGATGACCTTTTAGATTTGCTCTGATACCAATGCAAGAGAATAACAATTATGACCACCACCACGTGCTAGAGAAATGAATCTCCTCCCAACCTTATGTCTATATATATAGTTGCTCAAATCAACAAGGACCACAAATATAACTAGAGTCCACAAGTGCATGTGCAATCTCCTCCACTTCTTTAATATCTTCTTTAGAGTCTACTATTGGTTGGAATGATCTCAACCATTATTTTATTACCTTCCACTAAAGTCCACTAGTGATTGATGTACTCATCACTCGAGTTAAGTCTCGTTGGATTCAAGTTAACTTTTGTTAACTTGAGTTAGAAGGCTCTGGAGCTCTTTGGGCAAAAGGCTCTCCCCATGCTCCCCATGGGGGTTGAACCCAAGAGCTCTTTCTTAACAATCTTGTAACTTGGCCACTAGGCTAAGTGGATCACTTGTTTAAGAAAACACATGAACTTATGCTTAATTCTACTCTCAAGATGTTTGGACATACATACGAATGACCAAACAATATCCAAGTTCAGATCTGTATGAATCCGTCGGACCCTTAGATCATACACTTACTTTATTACAACCTCTCTAAGGTCGTACAAGTTTTTTGGGATCTCCAAACGTCCAATATGTATTATTCTTATATCACTAGCGTGCATGTGTATCGTCTGCGTGTAAGGCCATCTACATTAAACCTACGCAGTTTCGTTAATAATATGTTTCTTGAATCTCTCGATCTCCCTATTCTTATGCAGACAACTAGAAATTCTTCGCGTTTTCAACGTTCTTTCTCGATCTAAATGAATGAAGAATCCTCATAATATGAACAATTCAAAAAAAATCTTTATTTATGTTATCCTCCTCTAGAACACATCTCTCTAGCACACTCCATAGCATAAAAAGTGTTTCTCTTTAAAGAAAATCATTAGGTTAGAGTACTAAAGATCACTTCACATTGTAAAAATATTTACCACTTCCTTTATATCTTTAGAAACATTTGAATATCAATAACGTAAATAATGTTTATATGATGTCCTTTTGTTTACGTAGTATCTATATGTTTTAAGACTTCATCATTAGAATCTCGTTCTTGTTTAATTTTAAATCTTTGCTGTGTAAAAGAGAAAAACGATAAACTAGAAAATTTCTAAACTGAAAATACGTGAAGACACATGTACTATTCCAATCATTGCTCAAAGATTGAAGAAAATGAAAAATCGAGAAAAAGGATCATCTACAAAACAATCGAAGGCCTTTGTTATAAATTTAATATCACAAAAGTGTACTGTAATAAAGTAAGTCTATGGTCTAGGGATTCGATTGCTTCAAACAGATCTGAAATCGGATACGGTTTCGTCACTCGTCTATAGGACCAAAGATCTCAAGAATAGACTCAAGCATAAGTTCATGTGCTCTCATATTGAAGTAATCCACTTAGACAAGTGGTTAAGTCTCATGGTTGTGAAGGAGGAGGACTTGGATTCAATCCCCATGGGGAGCATGGGGAGAGAGTTTTGTCCAAGGAGCTCTAGAGCCTTCTAACTGAAGTTAATGTGAGTTAACTTGAGTCCAGTGAGACTTAACTCAAGAGGTGAGTACAACAACCACTAGTGGACTCTAGTGGAAGGCGCTAAAGTAGTGGTCAAGATCACTCTAGCCACTAGTGGACTCTCATGGAAGGTATGAAAGGAGTTGAGGAGATTGCACATGCATTTGTGGACTTTATTTATGTTTGTGGTCATCATTGATTCGAGCAGCTATATATATAGGCATAAGGTTGGGAGGAGAGTCATCTCTCCAGCAGGTGGTGGTCGTAATTCTTAGGACCACCTCCTATTCGTGAAGGGTGTGGTTCAACCATCTCCTACCTATCACTTTATTACATTCTTTCCCCCTTGATCAATCATTGTCCTCAATGACCTACTCTTGTATCCCTCAAGGCTCGATGATCAGCCCCTTGAACTCCTTAGGTGCCCTTGAATTCATGTCCTCAACCTCGCATATTTTCTTGAACCTTATTCACAACCTTGGTCTCTTGAACCTTTGCTCTCAACCTTGGTGTCTTGAACCTTCTTGTTCGCAACCTCGGTGTCTTGAGTCCTTGTTCTCAACCTCAGTCTTGAACCTTGTTCTCACCCATGTTTGGTATCTTGAACCCTCAATCAAGTTCTACCGATGGTTTCCCAAGGACTCCACATTTCCAAGCTAACTTAGAATACTCAAAAAGCTCATTCTTAGAGCTTTCCAACAGAATCTTATACGCCTCAATCGGACCTACAGATTGAGAGATAGACCTCAATCATTGTTAGGCTAACTTGTGAAAGCGACGTGCGCTTCTTTGTACCCTTTCATAAAGAGGATGCCCAAGCGCCTTTTTTAGAGGCCATTAGGTCAATCCACATTTCCCAAGCCTATTTCCTAGGCTTTGATACCAATGTAAGGAATTGAACTCACAACCTCCTGGTTAGGAATGTGATCGGCTAACCACTTGCCCCAAAAGCCATGGTTGAGGATTACTTCCTGATCATCTCTCTTAGGGTGTAGTTCAACCATCTCCTATCCGTCAAGGGTGTGGTTCAACCATCTCCTACCTATCACTTTATTACATGTACTAAATAGCAAAGGATGCTTGGAATACACTTAGCACTTTATACGAGGCAAGAAACGATGCATGTGTTGCTTAGCTATAAATTGGAGAGTGAGCATATGAATGAAGAAGATTATTTTAATAGCTTTCTAAAAAGATCAAAGATTTGAGGTAGTAAGTGATTTCTGCTAATGAAGTCTTGATAGATAGTTCACTTTTACAGACTTTTCTTAACATTCTTTCACATTCATATCAGAGTTTTGCTTCTACTATTTGATTGATGATCAAAGGTAATCAAAATGCCTTAACATTTGAGGAGTTAGGTTTGTAGTAGGAAGATCAATCTAGGCAGAAAGGATCCATTTTGCATGCTGTAGATAAAGCTTTCCTAGCTAGTCAAAAGGGTAAATGTAAATGGAGCTCATCTACTAGTAAGGAAAAATCTTCTAATGTTGTAGAGTTGAGGAACGAAGACAAAGATGAGAAGACAATAGAAAAACATGAACATTTTTGCAAATAATCTATGCAAAATGATCATGCCATAAACATTTTCCAAAACTAACTGCAAAAGAGACAAATAAGAAGGAGGTGACAATGGTTGTTGCGGAGCCATCTATATTTAAAACAATATATGCTAATCTTGTTCAAAATGAAGAATGGGCATTTCTTACTATATGCAGCTATGAACTATCTTCTTATAAGGATTGTATGTCTAAAATAGTCTTAGATGGTTGGTACTTTGATACTGGGGCAACGAAACATATTACTTTGCAATGCAATTTCTTTAGTTCACTTAAGCATGTCACTAGATGGAATATTGTCGCATGCAACAAAAACTCCTCTTATGCTATAATGGGTTTTGGTAAGATCATTTTGACCACTACTGATGGTAGTTCTTTCACATTTTAAGATGCATTGAATGTATCAAGGATGAATGAAAATGTATTCTTAATTTCAACATTAGACAAGATTTTCTTGATTGTCCAATCGTATGATGATAGATGTATAGTTCATGTACATTCTAATCTTCATGAACAAAGAAGATGTGAGCTAGCCATAGAGATATGTATGCATTCCATTTCTTATGCCAATTTATATGATGCATTTGTTGATGAGAGGGCTGATCAGGGTAAAAAATAAGACCACCCCCCTCTCTCAAAAGTATATAAATATGGGAACTCTAAGTATCTCATATTAGCAATATTTAAATCCTCATATTGAATATAGCTCAACGGAAAGAAACATCATTGGAACAAGGTGACTATTTACTAGTTCAGTCTCAATCAACAGTGATATTCCTGATTCCATCTAAATAGGCTAGAACGAATCATGTACAATATCTTTTCCATTGTCAGAACATGAACCTGTATTGATGCAAAAACCATCAAGTTTTTTCCAATTGTAGTGAGTGATAAAATCTCTAGATCAATCTTGAATTCTTCATCAAAAAAGAACAGCATAGTGTACTCAACTTCTAAACCCTGGTCCACAATGTGGTGCTAAAGTTATATACTCTTTTGGAGTTTGCACTACATCAAGATCCTCGTACTGAAAACAGCTTAGCTGACTCGACTCGATCTGTTCATGTCATCTTCTCAATATGAAGACAACACCTGTGTGGTTACCAGTAGAAAATCAAGGTGTCTGTTACAATTTCATAAGTTACACAACTATAGTTGCATGATGTCTCTTTTGAGGCCCACAAAATGAGTTTATTAATTTCAAAGGGTAGTCACTACTCTTTCAAGGAATCATCAGCTTTGCCAAGCAATAACATGTTAAAATTTTGGTTCACTAAAAAGTGTTGACTGTAGAGTTAGGCAAAACCTTTCCCAGCAGTGTTGCTTGCATGTTATAATTTTAGTTCACTGAAAAGAGTTTACTACAGAATTAGGCAAAACCTTTCCTAGTAGTGTTACCTGCCTGGCACAATAATACTTCAAGAAATCCATACTCGCAAGTTCTCAAGAATTTGTCTCATACACACCTCTTAGGAGGTACATATGCACACCTCCTAGGAATATTTGGGGTATATTTTAGTCCTTGCTCCATAAGAATGGTATAGGAAATTTCTCCAAATTTAGTAGCTATCAAAGGATCCTGAAAACTAGAAGCCAACCAATGGAATGTGAGCAAAAACTTGCATGCTTCATAATTAAGGGGAAGCTATTTCCTTCAAATACATTAGATAGCAAAAAATTATGAAAAACTAGACCTCTAAAAATGAAGGGTGGTCAAAAATATTTTAGTAACAGACTATAATAACCCTCCAATAAAAGAAAAGGACTGCCCTTCAAATATGAGAAATTTCTCAAGCACCTTGCAATAATCATGTATGTATTATCATTTTAGAAACAATAATATTACAAAGGCTAACCAAACAAACTCTAATCACACAAAAATGGACTACAAATGTTCATCTAAGATGAGCAGGATTACAACATCTTGTAGAGAACTGATGTCTAGTCATCAACCAATCAAGGGTAACAGTCAGATGTAAAATCAGAAACATCTGTGTGTACATGCACATGTACACTATTTGTTGGCTTTATGCTCACAAAACTAGACTTATGTATTAAATACAGGAACTTAACTCAAACAAAGATTAGAAGCTTGAGTAAAGCTTCATAATGTAAAATCTTGTTGGCCTTATTTCCTTTCCTTCTTGTTTTCTGTATAAGAAACCATGTTCTTGTAGGTGAACATCCACTTGGGCAATAAATACCTCATAGAACCAGCAAATCTATCTAGAAAAAAATAACTCATTTTAATTTCTACATAAAGAGGTATCTACACAAGGTTCACCATATGCTTTTCAAAAGCTTTCCTGACTTGTAATCACACTCATAAGATCCTGCATCTATGAAGAAAAGCCAAATCATGATTTGATAACCATTCAATGTTGTTGCTTCCACTCAAACATCATGGCATTACTTATGCTAACACACTTCTCAAATTGGTCTTGGCTCATGATATTCTCAATGTGCAAATTGATGCTTCTAGCTCAAATGCTTTTCAGTTGTCCATCTGAAGAAACCCACTTAGTAGTTGTTCTCCTTGTTATCTTCAGCAGCAGATGGATGTATCCCCACAAGCAATTATGGAACAGTTTGCTTAAGATCGAAGAAAAATTCATAAGGAACACTCAAAACACTATCAAACCAATAAGACATAGAAATCTTAGAGTAGCATCTAGTTGAGCTCTTGTTGCATTGCACTTCAAAACGACCGTTATGCCTTGACTAAAATTTCTCTCTTCAATCCCTGCAAAATTATATCATGGAGTAATGTATATATGTATACCAACCAATAGATTATCCACCTCCTGTGTGTCATTGTAGATGTCATGGTAGCACTTGCACACACCTCCTATGAGGCACTAAGGTGATAACATACATACATACATACATACATACATACATACATACATACATACATAGAAACATATGTATGGTACATACATACGTGCATACATATACACAATGCACATACAGATGCACACATACATATACATAGACACACATGCAAATGAACACAGAGACACATTCAAATAGATTCACATACTAATTCATGCACATTCCACACACATGCATGCATCAACATTGTAACACATTCCATCACAATGGGACATGCACAAAATTATTAATAGTAATCAGCACCTCCAACTCATTCAACATATGTGCACACATATACACAAGACACACACATTCCAACCTTGAACACAACAACCACATATTCATATGTACATGCACATATACACACATAGAAACACACACACATACATACATAAGCACACACATCATATATGTGCAGAAACATGCATACATATACAAACATGCACATTCCAAACATCTTGCACAAAATAGTCGCACACATGCTCATGCATACATATAAACATGTGAAGTTCACATGCATGCGTGCTCACACATACACATGCATGCATATGCATACAAAAATGCATATATAGTTGCACACATATACACAATGTACACACATTCATGCAGCCATGAACACAACAACCACACATGTACATACACACACACACATACATACATGCTCACACATACACACACATGTATAAATATGCACACACATACACATGCACATAGACAGACATGCACATTCCAATAGTCTTGCAAACAAAAGTGAAACGTGGTCATGCACACATATACACATGCTTAGTGCATGTATATGCATGCTTATATGTGCATACATAGATACATACATACATACCTGTATATATATAAACAATGTACACACATTCTAGCAGCCATGAACACATTAGTCACACATGCACATGCACACACACTTATACAAAGAAAAATATCTAAAGTTCATCATAACTACAAGGGATGACATAAGATTTTAGTTCTAGCAACCGACACCCTCAAAGGACTGGTGACCTTGGTCATTAGAGCCAAACCAACTCAAAATAACACAGCACCACAAGAGTGCAAAGCATTAGAACCAAAATCAACTCAAGGTCAACACCAACACCCCCATAGAGCCTATGATGCACCTCATACCGGGCCTAGAATACCTCGATATATGCATACCTTAAAACCCAATGCATACGTGCTTTGGAGGCAACCAATGGCATAACTTTAGACAGTAATGGGCAATTGTTAGGTGTTTCATTTACAAAGAGTGGTGGACCTATTTCATCATGCCAAGCTAGTGGTATAGCTGCTGTTGCTATAGAAGCAGCTACTTTTGCACAGTAGTGTAACTCTGTAGGGCAGAAAAAAGAAAAACGGGAGCAGTTTGGAAAAAGTGAACAACGCACATTAGTCAGGCTATGTCTCGAATGAAGCTTCAGGATATTACTATGATCTAGCTGTCACTGTTTTTCCCATGGCAGTCAACATATATATACACATGCACATATATTCCAGCATACATATACCTATAGATCCACATACGTGCCAGTCAACACACCCGTACACATGGATTCATAAATGCATACACACATATATATTCGAGCATACATATACATAGAGATCCACATACATGCCAGTCAACACACCCATGCACATGGATACATATATGTGTAAATATCCCTTTGCCAGTCTAATATGTGTAAAGCTAGACATCTTGCAACATTCACAGTACATATTATTATCAAAAAGGGAAAAAATGGAGTAAAAAATGATCATGTTTCATCATGAGTGAACTATCATGAAATAATGTTCTGAAGACTCTGAATCCTGACCAAAATAAATGATCATGCCCATCAATTTTTGTGTACTATCACCCACATGAAGATATCTTACCTCTATCTTTGTCTCTATTCAGCTACATAAGATTCATTTTCTTCCATTCCTTGGACCAATAAGATGCATAAAAACAAGTGAATCTATACAAATGTATAGCTAGTTGTAATCTTAGTTGTAACGCAATATACTATGAACTAGAAACAATGACAAGTACTAATTCAATCAACGTATCTATTGAACAACATACATGTAACAAAGAAAAAGGTTACATTAATGAGTATTCCTTGTTGATTTCTTGATATTTTGCAATAATGTCTCCTCACTTTGTAAATCCTCTTGATAGTTTGTTGCACTCTGTTATATAAGATCATATATGAATCTAGATACAGATGGAGTGTATCTCAAAGATTGAGATTGATAAGTCAAAAACCAAGTACAAAGAAATGCAACAGAAATATAGCATTTGAAAACCATATTTTAAGCCATTTGTGCAAGTTTGAGCAGAAAAGTCATACTTTTCATGAGAAATATGCATTTTCTATTACACACCTTGCTTTTTGTGAAGTAATTTAACCTATTTGTCCATAAACATAATTATGCAGAAATCCCCCCCCCCAAATCCCCAATCTTGAACATCAAATATGTACCGAAAAAAAAACCAATTCTTGCATGATAACTGTTGATATATTTAGGTAGTGATGTGTGTGAACACACTAGGACCGCTAGGGCACTTTTTTCCCTCTTTAGGAGGTTTTTTCCCCCGGCTTGTATATTCTCCTATTGCCCTAATGGGCTACTTATCTTTGTACATTCTCTAGTAACACATTTAGTATTGTGTGTTTGAGCTCTAAGCTTCTTCTTCTTCCTTGTGTTGTTCGTGTGCTTTTGCAGACGTCTAACTCCAACAATTGGTATCAGAGTAGGTCGTCGCTTCATCTAGGATGCCGTCGACACTCCTCCATTTGCAATCTCAGAATCGCATGAATTTTGGTGAGCATACTCAGCCTGTTTTCGAGATCAAAACGACTTCGCTGTATGGTGCCAAAATCGCGATCTGAGCTTGTTTCAGCCTCCAAACACATTATCGCAGTGCTTGTGCAGGCTATTTCGTCTTTTTGTGCCAAAGGTATATACCTGTTTTTGTTTGCCAGTATAAGGGTCTCGAAGTCTGCTACAGGTCTAGTAGAATTCGTTGGGGTAGTTCTGTTCAACTTTTTGAGATACACTTAATTTTTTGCATCAAGGTATTTTAGTCACCAGCTATGGCTGAAAGCAATGATGTATTCCGTATGTTGGCTGTTGAGGATAAGTTGGATGGTACCAACTACCCATTATGGGCTTATATGATGCGACATGTATTGGTTGCAAAAGGATTCTGGAACATTGTGCAGGGTGTTGAAAGGTGTCCTGTTACACCTCTGACTACAGGTACTGCAAATACAAGTGCTGGAGCTGATGAAGATAGTGTCGAGAGATGATATTCCGCAGATTCTTGTTCGTGCTATTGTTTGTGCTGCACCTACTGCATAGCATATTTGCTAGGATGGCAGAGATGCCCAGGCACATGCATTGATAGCTTTGTCTGTCAAATGTGCCATTATTCCTCACATTCGCTCTTGCAGAATAGCTAAGGATGCTTGGGATACACTTACCACATTGTACCAAGCTAGGAATGACGCTCGTGTTGCTTACCTCCGAAAACAGTTGGAGAGTGAGCACATGAATGAAGGTGATTCTATGGACAATTTCCTAACAAAGATCAAAGACTTGAAGGAACAGTTGATTTCTGCTGATGAGGTTATACCAGATAGCTCACTTGTGCAGACCGTTCTGAATAGTCTTCCTGATTCATATCAGAGTTTTGCTTCTACTCTTCGGTTGATGATGAAAGGCAATCCAAATGCCTTGTCATTTGAGGAGTTAGTCTTTGTTCTGTTGCAAGAAGATGAGTCCAGGCAGAACAGGTCCATTATGTGTGTTGCAGATCAAGCTTTCTTGGCTAGTCAGAAGGGCAGAGGAGGAAAATGGAGTTCTTCTACTAGTAAGCAGAAATCTGCAAATGCTGCACATTCGAAGAACCAAGATAAAGATGAGAAGAAATCAGAAAGCAGAAATTGTTTTGTAAGTACTGTAAAGGGAATGATCATATCATAAAGAAGTGTCCAAAATTGGCTGCAAAAGAGGCAAAGAAGAAAGAGGCTGGAATGGTTGTTGCAGAAGCCTCTACACCAAAAACGGAGTCTGCTAATCTTGTGTAGGAAGAAGAATGGGTGTTCACTACTGTTTGCAGTTTTGACCCATCTTCTCATGAGCATTGCATGTTTGCAGTAGACTTAGATGTTTGGTACTTTGATAGTGGGGCGACCAAACATATTACCTCGCAGCGCAGTTTCTTCTCTTCACTCGAGCTTGCCCCTATAGGGAATACTGTTACATGTGCCAACAACTCCTCTTATCCTGTTATGGGAGTTGGTAAGATCATTTTGACTATTGTTGATGGTAGTTCTTTCACTTTGTCAGATGCTTTATTTGTGGCACGGATCAAGAAGAATCTGTTATCAGTTTCTGCATTAGCCAAGATTGGCTTGGTTGTGAAATTTGTTGATGATAGATGTACAGTTCATGATTTGTCAATTGGCGATGTTATTATTGCTTCTGGCATTTTATGTCATGGGCTGTATAATCTCATAGACTATGAAAGATTTGAAAATGATTTGGCATGTGCAGTAAATGATTCTCAGGCTATGTTAGATGCAAAGCTTTGGCATGCATGCTTTGGTCATCTGAATTTTGCTAGTTTGCTATGCCTGGAGAAATCTAAAATGGTGTCCTCCTTGCCCAAACTTGAGGCACCTGGAAAACATGTTTGTTAAGGCTGTATTTTGGGCAAAATGTAGCGTTCCTCCTTTCCAAAAGATGGTTCAGTTTGGGCTACACAAAAATTGGAGCTTGTACATAGTGATGTCTGTGGTCCTATGCAGACACCCTATCCACTCAAAGCAAAGTCCGAAGTGTTAATGTGCTTCAAAAAATTTTTGGTTTTGGCTGAAAATCTGTCAGCATGTAAAATGGGCACCCTCCGTTCTGATCGAGGGGAGGAATATATGTCTTCTAATTTTAATGCATTTCTGGCTGAACGTGGAATAAAACACCAATGTACAGTGCCATATACACCTCAAGAGAATGGAGTTGCTGAACAGAAGAACAGGTCTCTCATGGAGATGGCGAGCTGTATGGTCAAGAGTCAGGCTTTATCTCATAGTTTCTGACTTGAGGCTGTCATGTGTGCAGCATATGTACTGAACAGGTGTCCCACTAAAGCGCTGCAGTCTATCACTCCATATGAGGCTTGGCATGAACGCAAGCCATCTGTTGCTCATCTGCGTGTTTTTGGTTGTTTGGCATATGCACTAGTGCCTCAACAACATCACAGAAAATTGGATGATAAGGTTGTAAAATGTATTTTTGTTGGGTACAGTTCTGAAAGTAAACACTATCGTCTATATCATCCATAGACTAAACGCATTCTGGTTAGCTGTGATGTTATCTTTGTGGAAGATGCTATTCAGCTATTGCTTTCATGTACTAAGGAGACATTTGTTAGCTCTAAAGACATGTATGATACTTTGATGCCTCTTTTTACAGGTGGACAATCTAGTGCTGGTCCTAATGAGACAACTTCTCAGCCTTTGTAGGTTTCATATGATGATGCAGATCATTCCATTGCTGATGCAGATTTACATGATGCACTTGTTGGTGAGAGAGCTGATATTGAGCAGGCAAAAACTATGCCAAAATGGCTGGTGCAGACTTTGCATGATAGCAAATTAGATGCACCTTTGTCATATCATACTCGTTCAGGCTCTGATAGTGCCTCCTTTGCATCAAATTGCTATGCTATGGCTGCATCTAGTCTCCGTGATGAGAATGAGCCTGTTTCTTTTAATGAAGCACATAATTCAAAAAACCGGATGGCTCCTATACAATCTGAATATGATGCTATAATGAAGAATGGTACATGGTCTTTATGTGACTTGCCTCCTGGCAAGAACGCCATTGGCAATAAGTGGGTATACAAGCTGAAGCATAAACCTGATGGTACAGTTGATAGGTATAAGGCTAGGCTTGTTGCAAAGGGTTATGAACAGGAAAGAGGCATTGATTTTGATGAGACCTTTGCACCTACATGCCGTATGACTACTGTTCGGAGCATTTATGCACTTGTAGCCCATCATGGTTGGAATGTACATCAGCTGGACATTAAAACAGCATTTCTAAATGGTGACTTGCATGAAGAAGTGTATGTTTTTCAGCCCCGTGGCTTTGTGCAGAAAGGGCATGAAAACCAGGTGTGCAGGCTAAAGAAGGCATTATATGGTTTAAATCAAGCACCACGTGCTTGGTATGAGAAGATACATGCCTATCTGGTTGCACATGGTTTCAAGAACAGTCCAACTGAAAGCACCTTATATGTTAAGGGTGCTAATGATGTGCTTCTGATCATTGTTGTCTATATTGACGACATGCTGCTCACTGGTCCTATTGAGAAGCATATTGCTGATTTCAAGGCTGATTTGCATTCCTCATTTGAGATGTCTGATTTGGGGCATTTGCATCACTATTTGGGCATTCAGTTTATGCAAGTTGATGGTGGAATGGCTTTGTGTCAAGCAAAATATATTGACACATTATTGCAGCGTTTTGGCCTTGAAGAGTGTAAACCTATTGCCACTCCTATGGAGACAGGTTTAAGATTGAGTCTTCATGATGCTGGAGATGCATTTGATGCTGTTCTCTATCAGCAGGCTGTTGGATGCTTGATTTACTTATGCATTACTCGATCAGATATTCAATTTGCTATCTCACAGATGAGCAGGTTTATGCATTGCCCAGGAGTCACGCATCGGAAGGTGGTTAAGCGCATCTTTCACTACTTGAGTGGTACTCGGCTACTTGGGTTGTTTTATCCCAAGGGGGGATCACTACCACCAGATTTGCATGCTTTTTCTGCCTCAGATTGGGCTACTTGCTATGACACTTATGTGTCCACCTCTGGTTTTTGCTTCATGCTTGGTAGCTCATGTATATCTTGGTTGAGCAAGAAGCAGCCTACTGTGGCCACTTCCAGTTGTGAGGTTGAGTATAGGGTAGCTTTCACAATGACTATTGAGTGTGTGTGGCTCAGACGCCTTATGGCTGATTTGGGTGTTGGCCAATCTTCTGCCACCACCATCTTCACTGACAGTCTGAGCGCATTCGCAATTGCGAGGAACCCTCTGTTCCATGGTTGCACTAAGCACATTGAGGTGCATTATCACTATGTTAGGGAGAGGTTCTCTGCTGGGGACATCAACTTGGCATATGTGCCCATGCAGGAGAACATTGCAGACCTTTTCACAAACGCTCTACCTAGGGAGAATTTTGAAGCTTTCCGCAAAGCTTTGGGCTTACTTCCTTTTGTGGAGTGATTTCCACATAGCTTGGCACTTCCTTATACATGAGTGCCAGCTCCTTGTTCACCGCATCACTCCCAAGGGGGATTTGTTGATATATTTAGGTAGTGATGTGTGTGAACACACTAGGACCGCCGGGGCACTTTTTTCCCTCTTTAGGAGGTTTTTTCCCCCGGCTTGTATATTCTCCTATTGCCCTAATGGGCTACTTATCTTTGTACATTCTCTAGTAATACATTCAGTATTGTTTTTTTGGGCTCTAAGCTTCTTCTTCTTCCTTGTGCTGTTCGTATGCTTCCGCAGACGTCTAACTCCAACAATAATCATAATGGAAAGATAACCTCAAAGAATAATCTCCTTTCTATAATGTTTTTGTCTTTTTGTGAGAATGGTTGGCTAATCACCTCAACCTTGATTAAGTAGAGATATAGGGGCTGTAAGGTTTAATCCCCAGATAATTATCAAACTTCGACCAAAACTGTCGAATCTTACATCCAAATCTCACTCATTCATTGTTACCAAATGGAGTGTACCCCAAACATGAAGTTTACCAACCTCTATAAAATGTTGTTGTAATAACCATCTCAATTATGTATTTACCCACAATAAGAAAAAACTTCTTTCTCTCATATATATGGAGATATAAAAAGCATTCCAACAAGCTCCGTGGACAACAATTAGTCTTTTATTACCACCATGCCTTACATAAGTCCTTTTCATTTGGAAGATGTTAAGTCTCTTTCATTTGAAAGATATTAACACCCGAGCAGGCGTAGGGGCAAGGGAAGAAGGAAAAAAGAAAATTTGTGACGATTCTGACAACATAAATTGTTATCACAGAAAAGGTATCGACACTAGAACAATGTTGCTTCTCTACTTTCTAAACATCTAAGAACATAAAATACATTAAGTTCCATATTATTGATATGCTGCAGACTGTGGATGGTTCATAGAAAAGAAAAAGAGAGGCATCCACTATGCTATTTAGCATCTGACTATGGGTGCCCTTTGGACAGACACATTATATGATGCATCTAAATAAAAAATAACAAATATTTGAAGATGAAAGTTGCTTTCTATGGATGACAATTGGAACATTCATCTTGCTTTGAATTATACAAAATTCCACTATTTTTTCCAAAAGCAACATAGCAAGATAGAATGGATGAATCAACTTTTCTAGTCCAGCAACACCGGCTGTCATGCCATCCTTATTGCTTGGCCTGTATGAGTAAAAAGCTTTGATAAGTACAATATGACCATAGTTTCAAGAGACTATGGATTTGTTCAATAGGTAGTTTCTCTCATCTGGTATGGAAGAGAGGAGAAATAGACAGAATTGTGCACATATTCATGATAGGCTTGTTACATAAGCACTCAAAAAAGGCAAGCACAAAATGAAATTCTCATATCCATCCAACAAAAACCATGTACACTAATGTGTCTTTTGAATTTATTTCTACTTATAAATTTTTGTGCAGGTATAAATGTATCAAACAAATTCGTGTGTGGGTACTTTATACATATACACATGGCATTCATCAGTACATAAATGTGTATCTACCCATGGATATGCACTGAGCATCTGTATGTGTATGCTCAAGGTTGATTTTTGTGGGCTATAATGATCACTTTTTGTGATTTGGACTGTAAAATACAGATACAATTTCTAATACACCTCAAGAAATAAAGTGAATTCAAAAAAAGGATATGAACCTAAGAAAACTAACTAATATGAAAAGCAAGGCAGCACATGAAAAATCAACAATGTGTGATGCATTCATAAATACATGTGTACTCACACATATTCATAAATACATGTCTACTCACACAAATTCATATTCCTCTACATTCATAATATTCTCCTTTTTAAACGTTTTAAAGTTTTAATCTTTCAAAAACAGCTGCAACAAAAATAACAACCACAAAATGTAAGTATGCTAACCACAACAACCACTTATACAACTCATAGGAAAGAGATAAATTACCTACAAATAGAAAAGTAGTACTTATCATCAACTAAAAAGTTTTGAAAAAGAAAAGCAAAAATCTAATAAAAGAAGAAAAAGGAGAGGTGAATAGATTATTGAAAACAAAAATGATAAAAAGGTGGAGTTTGTTTTCTTGTATCCATTTAACCAAACAAAGAGGCTCAACTCATAATCTATAGAATAAGGATACAGTAAAATGCAACCACAGAAATACTAAATGAAAGGGAAAAAAAAAGCACAAAACCATTACCCCAATTGATTTTCCACTTTTCATGCTCTTACTTGGAGAATATATAATGTAATTCAAATGCCAAGTTTGACATCATAGCACGTATAAAACATGTGAACTTTTTTGTGAATCACACCTCATCAAGATTGTTAAACTCAATCGTACCAATCATATCAAAGTGAAGCTCCTGCAAGGGCAGAAAGTCCACACCCTCGAATAATGGGGACCAAATACAACTACCTTAGACATTCTTACAGTAGTAGCAACATGGCTAATAGTGTCACAAAGCAACTTGAATGTGATAACGTTTCAGAAAACATCATCAAGACCATAGACGTGCCCTATTTTCACAACGCACCTTCTCTGTCCTCAATTGAAAGAAATGCAACCAGGTTATAATGCAAATTGAATCATAAGCCTTGAGAATCATGTTTGCTATCACCTTACTAATTATGGGCATCTAAACCATGGATTCAGCCTTGATGCATGTTTTCTATCACCTCATTGATGATGTGGCATCTAAACCACGTATGTAAAACATACTCTCGAAATGTCTGTGCAACAATGCCATCACAGCTACAGCTACTAGTGCTGATGTGTGACCTCCACAATGTTGTCTCACTATAGAAAACAATTGATCTAAGGTGGAAAAATTGGAGCAATTACCTTACGATGGCACGTCCTTCATATGCGCATACAGAGATTGCACGCCATTGTAGCCACTAGTCGAAAGGGCACATTTTGAAGATGAATACTATAGTGAAATCTTGAAAAGATCTTCAAGGTGTGGATTATTTCTTAATGTACCCTATGACCACATGACCCTGTGAGAACACCAAAAGAATCCATTTTTTTCATAGATACAACAAATTTCATGAAGAAGGAACTCTTTTAGTAGCCACTCCATCATACTGTTCATGAATCCATTCGAGAGAATCTCTAAGTGCTCACACAATATTGAGGAAACCAAGAAAAATAGAAAAAAATACCTATGGCTAATGCTTTGTAGTTCATCCAAGTGAATATACCGAAGCACTCATACGATTGATTTGTGCACAGAGGGCGAATTGTTTCCAGTAGCAGGCATGTCCAAAGTCATAAATGTGGCAAAAATAAACGATTATGCAATATTTAGGGTTCAAAATTTGGATGAATTTCATAATTATGAGGCTATAAAAAATAGATAGAGTTTTTAAATTTCTCTAATTTCGCCATTGGGCTAATATTCGCCCCTATATTTTTCTCTGGGGCTGATAAAGAGGAGGTAGAAGCTATGCCTAAATGGTTGGTGCAAACTTTGAGAGATAGCAAATTAGATGCATCTCTAATAGATTATACTCGTCAAGGATCTCATAATGCTTCCTTTGCATCAAATTGTTGTGCAATGGCCACCTCTAGTGTTAATGATGAGAATGAGCCCTTTTTCTTTGATAAGGCACAAAATTCAAAAATTTTCATGGCTTTTATGTAATGACAATATGATGCTCTTATGAAGAAGGATGCATGGTCTTGATCTGATCTTCCTCCAAGAAAAAGGTCATTGGAATTAAATTGCTATTCAAGTTGAAACATAAGCATGATCAAAGAGCTAGGAGGTGTAAGGTTAGGCTTGTTTCAAAGATTATGTGGAAGAGATAGAAATTGATTCTGATGAGAATGTTTCTCTCGCATGTCAAATAGCCACGGTTTGTAGCATCTGTGTACTTGCAGCTCATCATGGTTGAAATGCTCATTAGTTGGAAATTAAAATTACATTTGTAAATTGTGATTTACATGGATAACTATATGTATTTCAACCTCATGGCTTTGTGTAGGAAGGGCATGAAAACAAAGTGTACACACAAGAAAGGAATTATATGGTTTGAAGCAAGCACAACATTATTGATATGAAAAGGTGCATGCCTACTTGATGGCACATGGATTTGAGAATAGTTCAGCTAAGAGAACCTTATATGTTAAGTGTGTGAATGATGTAATTCTTAACATCCTAATATATGCTTATGACATGGTGTTCATTGGTCCTAATGAGAAGCATATTGTTGAATTTAAGGCTGATTTGCATGCCTCTTTTGAGATGTCAGATTTGGATCATTTGCATCATTATTTGGGCATTCAGTTTATGCAAGTTGATGGAAAATTAGCTTCATTTTTTTTTCAAAATCAATTTCCAAACTAACCTACTCTCTTGAACTTTAATTAATTGAAATAATATTTGTACAAGTGTATGGGTCTAGCACCCATGGGACCACCCAAATCCTACAAAGAAAGGGCTCCTTAAAAGTTGTTATAAAACATGGCAAAGAAGATTGATAACCCTTTCATCCCCCTCATGGGGGTCCCAATTTCTTTTAATCTTGTTGCTCTCGAGGAAGAACACTGTGATGTCTAAAAGGTGGGGGCCTCTTACAATTGGAAATTCTTTTGCCTAAAACCCAAAGAGATTTTTTCATCAATAATTCTTTAGGTAGGTTTCCAAAGGTAGTAGCCCATCTCTCTTTCTAGATGTTTGAGAGGGTCTCACCTCTTATAGCATTCCAGAGTGTTGAAGAACAACCAATTGCTTGCCAATAGTGCTTGCTTCTAGTTGATTTTTTCGTGCAGCAACATGTTTTTCCCATGGGCTTGCGAATCCGACATTGACTTGGGGCATGAAAAGAAGAGGTGTTCCAAGTCCTCATTTCAGTGAAGGCATCATTCGCACCATGGAGGGGCTCCAAAAATTATGTTAGCTTTTACATTGGTTCAAATTCCTTGGTGGATTATTTGCCATATAAGAACCAATTATTTAACCTCGATGAGGGGTACCAAAGAGATCGGAACTCAAGATACCATCTAAAAATTGACCAATCAAAAAGCTACCTAACCCAATGTGAGAATGGCTTTTTAGCTTGGGTAAGAACATGTTGATAACTTTTAGACTCATCATATGAATGTGACACTTCATTATCTTGTGTAGAAGGGATAGCTCTTGGGCCACATTCATAGTGGATTTCCCCTTAGCCTAATGATTAAGTGGAAGCTCTCTTTTCCTCCTCCATTCCATGTGGTTGCTCCACCTTAAACACCACATCAAGGCTCACCATGATGTTGTTAGACTCAAGATCATAAAGCTTAAAAGCCTTCTGATCTTCACTGTATCCTAAGAAGATACATTTGATGCCTTTTGCTTGTGGCTTGTTTCTCTCCCTATATGGGACATGTATGTAACATTCATTTTTGAATACTTTGAAATGTAAGATAGATGAATTTCTAGCATTGTAGGCCTTTGTAGAGTCTTTCCATCAAGTGCCTTGGTGTAGCTTCAAATCAAGATGTAGATAGTGTTGTTGACCATCTCTACCCGAGATTGATTTGGAAAACACTTTCCCTTCAACATGCAACTTCCCATCTCCATGGTGTTTCAACTTATATGTTCTAAAACACCGATCTGTTGAGGGCTATGTGCCACTATGAGTTGATGCTTTATTCCTTTACCCTTGTAGAAATCTTGAAATTTTGTTGATGTAGACTCACCACCACCACTTGTCCTAAATTTCATCATCTTCTACCCTGTTACGGTTTCAAAAATCTAAAACCATTCTTTAAAACTACCAAAATCTTCAGCCTTATAAAAAAGGAAGTGCACCCACATCTTCCTGCTATAGTAAAAAACACATAACATGACATAGCAAGATCTCCCCAAGGTTTAAGTAGGAACTTTTCCACACAATGCAACATGCAACAAATCTATAGGATAGCTTGCTATATTCTTCTTTTCTTGAGGAAATGCCTTTCTCTATTTCTTGCCCATAATGCAAGCTTCATATGGTTACTTCAACTCTACAATCGATGGTGGGTGTGCAACCATACCCTTATGATGCATCTCCTTTAGTACTATGTATGGTTGAATCCCTCATTTCATAGCTTACTTGTGCCCACACTTGTAGTGGTTGTAAGGGAAGACAACTCATATAGGTTGTTTCTCCTTATGTCAGTCCCAAGAACGTTGTTATTGTTATTCCTAGTTTTAGCTCTTGTCTTACAAAAAGATACTTCATGATAAGTGATAGAAGCTAGTAAAAGCAAATTTTGTTTGATTTGTGAAACATATAATATATTTAAATATTTTTTATATCCTCATTAGAGTTAATAAAAGAAATTGTACCTTCCCTCTCTAAAGGAGATCTTGCATTGTTTCCTAACCTTATTGTGATGGATTCGTTTACAAACTATAAGGTTCTCTAAATTTCTTTTCTGCTCATCATCGGCTGAGAGGAACCACTATCCAATACCAATGAGTCCTTCGTTCTTGAAGCTTCAACCAAGGAGCATACCTCCTCTAACATAACAAATAGATTAATCTTTCTTTCTGCCATGTTGGTTGACTCCTTGCCCTTGCCATCTTTTGAAGAGCCATTCTTTTCACCTTCCTTCTTGATGTGAGAGTCTTGAATTCTATGACCTTTATTCTTGCAGTGGAAACACTCTCCCTTGAACTTTGTTTTGCCATTCTTCTTCTTGCCTGCACATTTTGAAGAGTCCACTTTCCCTCCTTTGGCAATTGTTGTGATTGTAGCATATCCTTTTTGTGACTACTCCTTGCCTTGAGCCATAGCTCCTCATCCATGAGTAAGGCATGCAAATCTTCAAAACTTAGAGGCTGAGGTATGATTTGAGTATTAAGAGGAGTTACCAAACCATCAAACTTTGATGGATAGATTTGTAGACAATGCCGACCTAGCTCATTGCTTGAATAGTTAGAACACTATTAATAGTACTTGTAACTAGAGAACAAAGTGCATTTGATTTTCTATGTTTCCAAGCACATAGAGGATAAGCATCAAGAGCTATCATTCGGCCAAGATCATTTGGATCAAGTTTTATTTGGGGCTCATGATCAGGCTCAAGAATAGTCTCCTGAGGCTCATACGAATCAAGGATAGAAGTGATTTTAAACTTCCACATGGTGCAATTCATACCATCAAGTTAACCTTTCATGAAGGCTACTCGTCTTATCCGGAATCTTGTGATGATCGGCATCATTACTGCTTTTAGCTACTCCCATTGACAAACCACTTTGATTTCTAGTTATAAATGATGATGCAGTGCTTGAGGTCTTCTCTCTATTGTCATTGAAACCTTTGCAACCTCTTGATTGTTTATTTTGCACCACTTAAAGCCTCTTGAGCCTTGATACCATGTGAGAAAAATAACAACATAGCATAATAAACTAGTAGAGAGCTGAGAGAAAAATGCAGACAAAGATAGATGCAGACTTACAGATAGATAACTCATATTCTCAAATTGCCAAGAGTATTGTAGAGACAATGACGGTGTTCTCCATCCATGAACTCATAATGTGGAGCTTAGATGGTTATCTAGAGAGATTGTTGATGAAGGGCTCACTAGTGCAGAATGCTATGTAAATCTCAACATGGGTCATGTGCTTATATAGCTTTTGCAAGGGCACATGTTATAGGTAAATGTAGTTGGGAGATACAAAATAGTCTAAAAAATACATAATCAAATAATATCTGCTTGACCAAAAGTCCTCCCCTCTTGGCCCGAGAGGCCATGGGGATAGTCCCCTCATGTTTATACATAGAACTCATCTAACTTGGAAGTTAGGGTTCCAAAAATTTCTAGGCTCTCACAATGGTGTTTCCTGATAATGGAGGCCTCACAACTTAGAGCACCATGCATAATTTGTTTTGTCACTTTATGATAGAGTGTTCGGTATATCCAAGATTTCTTATCTAGCTTTTCAATCTAGGTGCTATATTCTCATATATTGCACTATAATGTATTCTTCTTAGGCTATTTGATGCAAGAAGTGATCAGGATTAAAAATGTTACCTCTATACTCCAGAAGTTCAAAATCAGATGAGATAGATGCATTGGTACTTTAGTAGGAGACTTTTGTGAAGGCGTATGTATGCCCTTGAACTTGAATGAGAAGCTCCTCTTCTTTGAAAGCCATCAACAAATTCTTCCAGTGATCTTTGAGTGTCTTTCCATATAAATCTTTACATGATACCATTGATGGGAGAATGATCAACTTCCCTTTGCACCTTCAATCATGATTGACCTCACATGCATACTCAAAAATACCCTTGTTCACTAGAATCAATGTTTCTCTAAGTTTCTATGGAATGAACCCAAGAGATTTCGATAACTCAAACTAGACTATAATATCTCACCAATGCAAGGTATCACACCCAAACATATTTACTTATACTTTGAAAATCAATGCCTCCAAGAAAAACTACTAACTACCTTCACTAGATATACACTCTTCACTCCAGGCATGAGTTCTTTGAGTATGCAGAGTTAAGAAGAAATCTTTGAGCCAACTTAAGAAGAATATATTGGCTTTGTAACAAGCCAAATATGAAAACAAATGGATAAAAATTAAAGAGGAAATTATGCTTCACATGCAAAGCTATCTAGATCATTTTTTGTTGAATAGAGTGTGAACTATAGCTACCTAAAGTGAAAAATAATCACTCACATAAGTAGGGGGCTTATGAAGAATATATGGGCTTTGTAGAAAGCCAAATATGAAAGAAAATGGATAAAAAATGAAGAGGAAATTGTGCTTTACATGCAAAGCTGTCTAGATCATTGACTGTTGAAATAGAGTGTGAACTATAGCTACCTAAGTGAAAAATAATCACTCACACAAGTAGGGGACATGCGTAGCAAAAGGCTTAAAAGCTTATTAGAACTCCTTAACTGATAACACATACAATATATCTCCATAGGTTATTGATTGAGAGATATAAGGGGGATTCATATTAAACTTTTAAAGAATGAATTCATGTGCATGGCTCCTTACCTCATGATGCTTGATTTTCCACACCAACACACAAGGAACTATCTCTTTCAAACCTCTTTATTGGTGTAAGTGCCAAGCCTTCACACTTGGCTAGGTATTGCAAGTGCTATGAGTAAACATTATTAGAACCACATGACTGATAGCTAATAGTTTTTACCATTAACCTTTTGTAAAAGTCATTTGAATTAGAGACAATATTGTTATCTCATCTACTTTGTGGATATTTTAGAGCCAAAAGCTACAAATCATTTTGGTGAAATGAATCCTAACTTGGAGGAGAACTTTTGGGTGAAGCAAAGTTTGAATTTAAATTCAAATTTGGAGGCAAAGCATCTATAAAAGTGGCTTGTAAACTCGTGGCCTATGTGCCCCCATTTCTAAGCATATTGTATATCATTTGTTGAAGTTAAGAGGCTCACACTATAGCCTATACTTCTCACTATCATTGGGCATTATTTCTCATTTCAATGATCATGTACAACATTGTTATATAATACATCTTATCATTGATCATTTCTGTTCATCTCTCTGCCATGTTCACTCAAAACAATGTACTTTGAATGCTCATATCGTAGTCAACTCCTCCTTTTCAATGTTCTATGGCTCTTTGGAATCATCTCTAAGTCTACCATAAGCTGAAATAAGTTGAAGACATTTCATTTAGCCAATTGGGAGAAAAGCATCTCGAAGCAGCCACTCATCTTTCTTTACACATCTCCTAAAAAGTTGGGGCTAATGTTCTACTCTCTAGATTGATTGCTCTGTGTATAGACAATCATTTTATGTGATTCCACTTCAAAACATTAGCTTTCTAAGATAATTAGATACCCTCATAAGGAATTTTTCTAATTGCTACTGTACTAGAAGCACTGAGCAAAACATCTCGCAGGTGTCAAGACCAAAATAGCAACTTTTTGTTCACTAGCTAGTTGCAAACTTATCTGTCTTGATCCTATTGTTTGAAGCATCATCTTCAAAGCACATAGGCACTTATCTAGTCTCATTCGAAAGCTAAAAGTGCCTTCATCTCAACTCTAAAGTGAAAGAGGACAGGTACAAAGCAAGGATTAGTAGTACCAACTCATTTCTTGAGGTGTCCATCCATCTTTCCCAACAGTGGTATCAGAGCAGTTTGAGGTAAAATGGGAGATGGTTTCCCTTCTTTTATTGATAAATTGGACAGGAACACCTACAAAGCATGGTCCTTGAGGATGAAGACATAATTACAAGGAAGGAGTCTCTATGGATACATATCAAGAGATGAGGAGATGCCCATTTTGAGAAGCAAAGGACAAGCTAAAAGAGAGGATCTTGGAAGACTCAACTCATGGTGTGCCAAAGATGCCTTAGCAACGTCATATTTACTTAACTCTATCTCCGAATTCCTTCTTCCACACATTAGGAATTGTAAAACATCCCAAGAGACTTGGGATACATTGTCTTCATACTTTTCTTCCAACACAAGAGCTAGGAAGAATCAATTGTGGATTGCGTTTACCACTCAAAGGAAGCAACCCAAGCAAATTGTTTCAAAGTATGTAACCAAAGTCAAGGATGTAGCTGACCAATTGGCAAGCATAGGAGAGTAGATTCAAGAGGAGCAAATTGTGAGACAAGTAATCAATGGTATCAAGGTAGATGACAAATAGGAAAGCTTCAGAATTGCTATGGACTTGTACATGGACATGTAGATTCCAAATCTTACCACACTCATGGGTCAACGTTTTACCCATGAATCCAAGCTCAACAAAAAATGGAGATTCATCAAGAGGTAATAACTCTTCTGCCCTATACATAGATAAAGGCAATTCTAAAGAGAAAGGGAAAAACAAAAAGTTTGAAGATGAAGGTACTACTTCTCAAGCTAACTATGTAGGGAGAGGTAGGAACTCAAGAGGTAGGGGAAAAGGAGGAAAGCAAGGTAGGGGGAGACATTTCCACTCTTCCCCATGCAACATATGTGGATTGTCTAATCACACTAAAGATGAGTGCTATAGGAACTTCAAGAATCACAGAGGTAGAGGTTTTCAAAGAGGTGGCTACACACAATCAAGAGGAAGATTCAACCATAGTCAAGGCTACAATCAAAGCTACAACAACAATTACAATAACAACTACTAAGGAGGCTACAAATCAAGAAAAGATTACAACAATTACATAGAGGATCAAGAGGAGTCCCTTTTTATTATGAACATGACTTCAAACCAAGGTATGAATGATGAACATCTCTTCTATTTGACTCAGGAAGTTCAAACCATGTGGCAAGTAATGTAGCCCTTCTCTCTCACCTTGAGAAACCTAAGGGAAAGCACCAAGTGAAAACAAGTGATGATAGCAAGCACCTAGTGGTCAAGGATATGATAGTGACCTCTATGTAAGAGATGCTTTTCACCCAAGCACATATGATTTTACATTTCCTTGGCCTTCAGAGCATTTTTCTCCTCGAAACTATAACTGAACTGCTCATAACAGTAGAAGAAGGTGATATGTACTAACCTGAATCCCATATACTATCAATACATGGTCATCTCCATGTGTTGCTTCCCCATATTCATCTCCTTGAGAGGCTTCATATGAGATTATCTTAAAGGTTGGAAATCATCTCAATGGTGACCACTTATCTCCATTATACACTCAATTTTCAAAATATCACTCTTATAAGCATTTTATATCATCAAACCAACCTAAGTAAATAGAACAAGTGTAAATTTCTGAGCAATGCAAACTTGACCATACCACTGTGGATATAATAAATAACATCATCCTATGAAATTAGGAACGAAGCTTCATAAGAAAAGGACTCTAAAATATTAAAGACCTAAAATTATAGAATCTCTCGCATGCTTCTCAAGGTATCTGTTACCTCTCGTTTGCTATAACCCGTAGTTCCAGACACATTACTCTCAATAAGAGACGGATTAGTTTCTAATTTGAAACCTTTGATCCGTAGTATACTCGTAAGTTATAGCTTTTACCTAAATTTTCCTTGTGCCATATGAAAATTCATCATCCTTGGTAGTAAAACAAACTCTCTACACCTCACCAAGATAGAAGTCTCTAGATTATCATCCATAAACTTTAACTAAGTTCTATTGCAATAATGTCTAATGGAATTTCTACAAATTCTAATTTTTTTTTCTCTTTATTTGCCATATGAACCCAAGAGCATTCCCTCTTGAAATTCAAATATTCCCTAAGTACAAATCATCTTCATTGGTGCTTAGTCATCATCCTCATGGCAAAACACCAACTAAGAGTTTGATACTCCTACTAGTAAGTTTTATCCCTATCTTGTAGAAACATTATAGAGAAAACTCACCACTTAATTCGTTGTCTATTTAATGCCAACAACTAGAAATTCTTGTCTAATTGAAGACCATCACCAGCACTAATAACCTATATCCTATACTTAGTAGTGAGACTCAATCAGACCAATTTTACCATTGGATCTACCTATTGCCTAGAATACACTAGCCACTCCTATCTACAAAATCTACCAAGTTAATAAACTATTCTAGTGCATCTAAGGAAGAGGCTCTAGTAGTTGAATCTATTCCAAATTCATCTTCTTAAAAGTGACTGCATGATGATGATGTCCCTCTTCTTCATCTTCATAGAAGAAGAGCTTTCAAATTGAAATAACCCCCATCATCCCATACGAGTGGTTCTCATCTCCAATCGATAAATATCTACTCTCAATAAACTAGATATATAAGTTCCACATCTTAAATGGAACTTTGTGAACCTCTATAAAAGTTGATTCTCATGAATACCATATTCTATGACGAACAACTTCTAACTAGTTCCTACATACCAATATAGGTACAATATACATCCACTTTCTACATGGCATCCTATCTCTTGTTTTTACTTGGGATCCAACTTTCTAAGTGCAAATAAGGTCAATTAGAAAAACGTAATTGAGTCTTGTGAACATGTGTATATATACATAGAAAGTATGCAATACATAGAGAGCCCAAAAATAGCTTTTGTAGGTTTTAGAAACATGATCGAACTTTGATTTTATGGATGAATAGGCCAATATATGCTTATATTAAAGAATATATACAAATGTTTCGAGGAACAATGTGGCTTTTGACATGGACACTCAGAGTAACAATCTCCCACTAAAGACCAATGTGGCAAAAGTGAAATATGGGAGAAAAAATAAACAAGGAAGAAGGATACCTATTGTAAGTATGCAAAATATACCTCCCACCTAATTTGCATGTTAGAGATTGTGCAAGAATTGTGAAAAACTATGAGCAAAGTAACTACGATTAAGGGACACCAATGTTGAAAGCTATCTTGGGGTGGAACTTTATTCAAAGAATTTTCAACATTATCTTGATATGAAGCTTTTAAAGAATGATTTGTTTCATGGTTGGGTCTCTTATAGAGTGATACCTCACCTCAACGTGTTTGGTCTTTGAATGATAGATTGGATTCTCCACCAAAGCATTGGCACTCTGGCTATCATTGAGCAAAAGAGTTGCATGCACATGTAGAACCATATGAGAAGGGATACGATAAAGGCACAATGCTTCCTTGCATACCTCACTAATTGCAACATACTCCCAACATGTTGTGCCAAAAACTCTACATTCTTGAAGACAACATCTCCAAGAGATAAGACCTCCAACAAAATAAAAAATGTATCCAAATGTACACTATCAATATTCTACAAGACTAGCATAATGAGAATCTATGTAGCCAATAGTTGATGCCTCTCCTCTACCCAAGCATGGATACTTATCCTTAGTACCACTCCGATATTGCAAAATCATCTTAACCATTTCCCAATGCTTCTTGCAAAGATTAGAAATATATCTTTTTACAACTTCCATTACAAATGGAAAGTTTGTTCTCATAGCTATCATAGCATATTTGAGACTACCAAATACATGCTTATAAGGCTTTTCTTCATGACTTCTTTCACTCATTTGACTTAGGATAGTAATCCTTGCTAAACTTCACATATGTAGATAAAGTTGTATTCAATGCCCATATTAAACCTATGATGTACTTTGGATATGTCCTCACTATGATAGAGGTATATGCATCTATTACTCCTATCACAAGTAATGCACATGCCATGAATATGTTTTTTCATCCCCAATATGCTTCATATAAAATGCCTTACTCAACGTCGTCTTGAGTAGTTTCAAGCTACTATAGGATTTCCGAGCATCGTCGAGATAAAGTATCAAGCATATCAAACTTCCATTTCAGCATCTTTTATTCTAGAGATGATGATCCTCATTTCTTCAATTATAGCCCTAAGACCTAATAAAATCATAGAAACGTTTGTATGATTGTCTAGGGGAGTAACTGAGTCCATATAAGCTCTTCTTTAGATTACGAATTGGATCCTCTTTCCCAACAACTACATAACCTTACATATCTTCCATATAGACTTCTTCTCTAAGATCTCCATGCAAAAAAATAGATTTTCACATCCATTTGGATCATCTCTAAGTCCTCCATTACAACAAATCCAAGAAACATGCACAATGTAGTCACCTTGACGATTTGGAGAGAAGATACCTCAAAATAGGGCCCATGTTGTTGATTGAAACCCTTTGCAACCAGTCGTGCTTCATACTTTGGAGAAGCACTATCCACTTTGAATTTAACTAATTTACCCATTTACATGGTAAATCTTTCCTACCTTTTTGCAAAGGTACCAAATCCCAAGTACCATTCTTGTGAATAGAATTCAGTTCAATCTTCATGGAATGCTCCCATGACATGATCCTTTATGCACATAACCTATTTGTAGCAAGAAGGCTCACCAAAAACTCTACATATAACAAAGAAAAAACCTAGATATATATCCAACAAGTGGATGAATGTCATGTGCAAAACATCTGAATTGTTGTTTAATACAAATATTTGCAATCTTATTGGAATGGAAATTCTATTGAACATCCCTATGTGTAGCATTCTTATGCATACTAACTTGAGGACTAGTATCCTTAAATACGACTCTCCTCATTTAAGCCTCCTTAAAGGGTTATTTGTGCATCTTAGAATAGTTCAAAGTGACATCAATACTTTTTTATCATTCCCCTTTTTTTTAGGATTACATAAGAGATATCCAAATTGATCATCTTGACTATATCCAATAAAAAATTCATTTCTCTGACTTATAGTTAAACTTTTATCTAAGATAATAGGGTATATGAACATACACTTCACACACAAAAACTTGAAGATGATCATAATATGATGGTTTCCTTCTCCATAAATCTTGTTCCAATTTCACACATTGATAGTTGTAAGTGGAAGGTTAATCACATGAACTACATTTGACACTTCGTCTACCCAAAAGCCTTGTGAAAGGTTTGCATGATGCAACATAGAAGCTCAATGTTTGTCCCAGTCCTAGTGTGGCTGTTTTCATTCCCTCTCCCTCACTCCTAGTGTGGCTGATCATCCTCTTAGACTAGCTACTGATTGTCACCTTGGTAAGACATTACGCTCACACATGCCATTTTCTAATGGCATATATGGAGCTCTAAACTCTCTAGAAATTCCTTTAGTCTGAGAAAAAAGCTAAATTCATGTGAGATATACTCACCTACATTATCAAAATGTAAATATGTAGTGTGTATGTGCTCAGCATATGCAATCAAATGCCACTAAGAGTCTGAATCTAGAACCCAAACACTAGTCAACAACATCTACACATGTATGTCAACTCTATTCTTTTGACCCAAACATACATAAACGTGTAGATGCTACTCCCACCACATGTGAAAAGCCTTCCAAGAAACCTATAAAAAGACTCAACAGCTAAAAATGTATTCATAAAGCTGAATGTATACTTTCAATGAGGCAAAATATCAAGTGTCTCTAGTTCCGATATTGATATGTAGACTAATCTTTCCATCTCTGTAATTGAAACTATTAAGAAAGTGCAAAATCAACTTCTAATTTCCTGTATTTTTTCACACAAAGAAACTCTCATTAAAGAGAACAAGAAGGAATCTTGAAGGTTCCAAAGTACAACCACCAAGAAACTAGCATTTAGTGGATGGGAATTCTCCTAAGTAAGTGATCCTTGGGGGGAACAATCTTGGAATGGGTGACCTCATGAGAATTACTAGTACTTTGTCTTCATTGATCCTTGAAGTCCTTCCTTACATAGAGCGAATGGTGCGAGAGTGAATTTGGTGACTCACATGACTAGGTAGGGGAAGGTCTTTGCCTCGGTCCCCACCTTGGTCTTAAGTGTGGAGGAAGCTACTAAAAGCCACAAAGTATGACCAAGTAGCAATGCTCTCTCGGCTCGCACAACAGTGAAAAACATTTGCTCCACATTGCTTTGATATGAGTGAATTGGTGTGATAGGCATACAACATAATGGATTCCCCTCTATGAGGGCTTTGTGATTATGCTCCCATTGTAGAAAAATAAATTGTATGCAGTATGCAAGATACTCTACATAGACCTCTAGACTCGTAGAGACACCACATAATATATAGAGATCCTCAACACAGATTTTTTATTTCACAAAAATGTTTTCAAACTTATAGTAAGTCGATGTCCATGAAACTATATTTTTTATTAAAGAATGTAGAGGAAATTACATTCCAAAAATTAGTTTGCCTTTCACATGGACATTAATGGTAACATTTAGAATGTGCTTTTGTTGTACTATATGTTTGCATATGTGACCTAAAGCCTAAGTGAATACGAGCTCTAATAATGGTATCATAAATTGAGAAGAATCCTTCTACTAGGAGCTCAAACAACTCATGTGGAAATGATTGACAAATATAAAGAGAACCATCTATTCCAAACTGCCCTACCAAAAGATAATCCTTCTTCTTGTGTCAATCACACATGAATGTTTTTCCTATATTACCTTATACGGCTATGATCTAAGGCCTTTTCAATCAGCAAGATATGATACTAGCGTCATAGAAGGGATGACTCACACCTAAACTCTACGATGTGACACACATACGTATTTAGGTTTTATATATATATATATATATATATATATATATATATATATATATATATATATATATATATATATATATATATATATATATGTGTGTGTGTGTGTGTGTGTGTGTGTGTGTGTGGATATATGTTCTTTTGTATATATTTGTGTATGTACTATAATTACGTACGTATGTACTATATGTCTATGTTTGTTTTTATGTTTACTATATGTATATGTATGTGTATATGTTTGTATGTATTTATATATATGCTTTTTTATGTACATATGCATATTATATGTGTATGTGTTTATATATATATATATATATATATATATATATATATATATATATATATATATATATATATATATATACGTATATATATATATATATATATATATATATATATATATATATATATATATATATATATATATATATATATATATATATATATACATATATGTGTTTATGTCCTATATTCTAATATATTTTTAAAATGTATATAGATAAAATACACATACCTCTATTTGTATGTATGTATGTGTGTGTATGTATGCGTGTGTATATATATATATATATATATATATATAACACTGAGTCATAAGAAACGAGAACAAAGACATACTCTCTTTTTTATTTGAGAAGAAATGCACAAAATGTTGCAAAAAAGGATCATTTTTGTATCCCACACTAGAAAACATTGTTTCTTTTTCAATCAATACCATTAATCATTTTTGTATCCCACACTAGAAAACAATGTTTCTTGTTCAATCATTACCATGAAACAGCACCTTTTTTATGCATTAGACTCATGAAGTAGCTACGAAAATTATATTTAATGGGGGAAAAAGCTATGTAATGATCCAGTACCTCCTGTCAAAGCTTCCAATTCCAGAAAGTAGTGGCAATAGTGCCAAAAACAAAGAAATACAACCTCTTGATATAGTGATTGGCACTCTAGATGGATAGATATATGTTTTGTTTGTTACTTAGAATCTGAGTAACTCGACATGGAAAAATATAATAGTCTTTTCAAGGCTCAACATATATAATACCACATCGTTTGGTACTAGTGCATACATTACAAGAAGCTTTTTTGCATACCTCTATTCTAGCTCAAAAAGTTGTTCCAATTAGCATTTCAAGAATATGACATTAGCGAGACATAAGTGTAAAGGAAACCAAAAACCAATCCAACAGAGCTTAGTAGAATATGGAGAAAGTTAAGCACAAATAACAAGAAACTTTGAGCATTCCTTTCCAATAATTAAATCATTACAAAAGTGTATGTTTACAAAGTTCAACAACCCTTCTATAATAGAATTTGATCATATAATTGATCGACCTCTTGCATAACATCATCTTTAGAGACTTGAAAAGTCTTAGAAGGATTTTCTTGCTTTGGAACTGGCTCCTCAAGGTCTACCATGCCTCCTGGCTCATCTACCAATGGTGGCATGTAGAGGCTCCATTGAGGCAGGCTGAAGTCTCTCTGTGTCCACAATGCGCTTCTTCCCAACGTCTTGATCCTCCACTAGGAACTCATTCAAGCACTTAATCCACATCCTAATGAAGCTCACTTGGTCTTCATCCTTCTCTACAGTTATGCAATGCCTTAACATTTTGAGCGGGCAAGTAAGTGTCCTTGCTGAAAACAAACAAATTGATTAGAGGTGATGGAAAAAGAGTGTCAATGGGCAACATTGCAATAAGAAGTACCTATGCTAGAGAACAAGTCCAAAATCAAATCATTATCATTAGAGAACAATTGGATTAACCTCATTATAAGCTTTTGGGGCTTCTCATAAGGATTAACCAATGTCGTTCCCTGCCACATGATGAAGTTTCTTTGTAACTATAGGGAACATTTGTACATTTGAAATTCTCTTCTCACTACAATGTTCCTTGACCCTTCTTTTACTAACTTCATCATAGTATCTAATTGTAAGGCACTTGGTAGCACTAACAAACCTATGTCTTGGGGTGTGATTAACATTTTTCTTTAACCTATGAATTTTAAATTATAAGTACAATGTAACATGATATGTCAACATAGAGACAAAAAGCAAAGACAGTACCATGTAAGACAATCGACAGCGTGACACCTTGGCTTTAATGCTATTGAGATAGAGAAGGATTAGTCCCTGCTATGAAAAATGAAAATCCTCTAGAGTGGTGACATGGTCAATTCGGCAAAATCTATCACCATCTTTCATATTTGTGGGTGCTTGAATGGCTCATCATCACTAATGGAACTCCTCATTCTAAAGCCATATGGGATGTATGCTATTAGAATGGAATAATGTTTCCTAGGTACTACTATACATATGTTATTTACATCATCACAATATACATTGCAATGCAATGGCCTTAGAGGGTCTATGGGTTTCGAAAAACACTTTAGTCTAGAGGACTCATCCTTGAACTCCATCTCCTTTGCCTTTATTCTAGACTTCTCATGCCTTGCCTTTTGCATATGAGTGAGGAAGGCAACAAGATAGTCTTCATTTGGCCTCACCACTCTTTTTATTTTGATGTTTCTAGAAACAAAGGATGAGTGTCAACTCAAAGATTGATAGAAAGTGCAACATACATGAATGGTGTCGATGCTTGGCATCAAACAAATCGATAAAGTCTTAGCTAGGAAACTGAAATTAATAAATGGAAAAAATCCCCAAAGCCTTTTCACGTGCTTCAAGTCAATGGTTGGCATGGACTAATTATGAGAAGCAATACCCGATATTGACTTTGTGCTCACACGTGATGCCTAGCATCGAAATTCTAGTGAAACTTGATGCTTGGCATCAAATTTTGACTATGACTTGATCTCGATCATAGCAATTCTAGGGACATTTGATGCCAAGTATCGACTTCTAGCATTTCTATTCATATAGGTTGATGCCCTGCATCGAATAGCACCAAATATTAGAAAAACAAAAGCATACTAAATTCTAGAGAGAAAGAGAACTCACCCAATCACGAAACAATATAAAGTACTCTGATAATGCTTTGTATGAGGAGGTAGTCAGGTATTCTACGAGGACTTCACTACACGTGAAGCACCCAAGCCTCCTCATCATCACCTCCTGAATCTTCATATAAACCTTGTGACAACATTGTGAAGTTTGGAGTTGCATGATAAGTTAGTGAAGGAGCAAGTGGAACTAATAAATGACAAGATTCTATTTAATTATTTAGCTCTATCGCCATCTCCTTAAGGCTCAGCCACTTGAGGATCTAGCATTACCTTCTTTTGTTTTTGGCCTTTCACCTCCTTGTTCTCCCACATTGTGAAGATTTTATCCTACAGCTCCCAGATTTCCCCTATCATAAAGGTGAGTTGGAAACATGGGCCAAAATTACAAAATGCATCTGAATTGACATTGTCATCCACTACAATCCCAACCTCTATTGGGTAGTGGTTTTCCAAATTTGGATGAATCCTTGCACCATCTGCTCTTAGGGCATCAACATACTCATGGTGGAAGAAATGGATACGCTCAATGGACAACATCTTGTGTCTATAATCTTTTTCATTGTTGTGGTTCCAAGCTAGGAGCTTTTCCTCCTCTATAGTCAAACCAATGTAGATCTTACACTCTGCATACCTGAAGAAGTATGTAGTTGGATGCTCTTTTACAAGTGGTCTTTGGGCCTCTAATGAGTGTGATCCTCCAATAACATAATATGTGTAGTGTTAAAAAATCAAGCTTCAGAGTACAAATTCATGGGCAAACTAATTTGTACAAGTGGACCAATGTATGAAGGCCTCAAGTCACGAGATTTCCCCAAAAGGAATCACTCAACAACTCCCCAAATCATTCCAATCAATTCCTCTAACTTAGAGAGGAGCAATTTTAGGAAAAGAGGTTCCTAGATTGTAGGAGTCTACTTGCTCTATTTAAAATAGGTTTGGATCACGACTTTTTGTGTGACCCCGTGTGTTTCTTTTCTGTATTGGAGTGTTCTTAGAGTGCTGGAACTCCAGCAAGCAACCCCCTAGCTTAAGCAAGCCCCCTTCTTGCTTCCATCCCAAGTTCCGGTTAGGATATCTCACTGTCTATGCTAGCAATGACTAGTCTCTATTTCTCTGAGTTGTATCCATTGGTTCTCCTGTTGTAGAAATACATTTGCTGTGATTTTACTCTTGTTGCATAGCTAATATTGTCCTCTAATTGTGGTTCAAATCTTGGGATTTGTCTCTGCATATTCTCTGAGTTATTGTATCTGGAGTGAAGGTGTGTCTCTGTTGACATATTTAGGTTGTGATGTGTGTGAACACTCTAGGACCGCCGGGGCACTTTTTTCCCTCTTTAGGAGGCTTTTTCCCCCGACGTGTATATAGACCTATTGCCTTAATGGACTAATTATCTTTGTACATTCTCTAGTAATACATTCAGTATTGTGTGTTGTGCTCCAAGCTTCTTCTTCTTCCTTGTGTTGTTCGCATGCTTCCGTAGACGTCTATCTCCAACAATTGGTATCAGAGCAGGTCGTCGCTTCATCTAGGGCATCATCGACACTCCTCCGTTTGTAGTCTCAAAATTGCACGAATTTTGGTGAGCATACTCAACGTGTTTTCGAGATGAAAATTGCTTCGCTCTATGGTGCCGAAATCGCAATCTGAGCTTGTTTCGGCCTCCAAATGCACTATCCCAATGCTTGTGCAGGCTATTTCATCTTTTTGTGCCAAAGGTATATACCAATTTCTATTCGCAAGTATAAGCGTCTCGAGGTCTACTACATGTCTAGCAGAATTCATCTAGGTAGTTCTGTTCAACTTTTTCAGATACAGTCAATTTTTTGCATCAAGGTATTTTAGTCACCGGCCATGGCTGAAAGCAGTGATGTATTCCGTATGTTGGCTGTTGAGGATAAGTTCGATGGTATCAACTACCCGTTATGGGCTTATATGATGCGACATGTGTTGGTTGCAAAGGGACTGTGGAATATGCAGGGTGTCGAAAAATGTGCTATCACACCTGCAATTGTTACAACTGCAGGTACTGAAGCTGATCCAGAAGATGTCGAAGATGGTGATATTTTGCATATTCCTATTCATGTTGTGGTTTCTGTTGCACCTACTGCAACAGATTCGCTAGGATGACAGAGATGCCTAGGCATTGTGAGCCGCCGAAAAGGAACTCATAATTTTTGTAATATATACCTGTTGGAAGCAGCCAGAGGCACAGATGACGCGGAAGCATGTAACAACGGAGCAGGGAGCCAGTCGGATCATTTTTTCAAACAACTATGTTTTTATTACCTCTTCAAACATCCAACAGTGATTTTCATCACTCTTGTAACATATGTAATATAGACAAAATCCCATTTTCTAATTCATAGCTCCATTTTGTGCAAGCCGAGGAGTCCTCGAGCTTGAGGAGCTTAGGTAGAATGCGCTTACCAATTTTCGTTATTTTTAGACATCGTTTACCCTTCCAAATAGCCTCTAGGACCTATTTTTTAACTATGCCGGTCACTAGATGTGAAACCGGTCAAAACTAGTCTAGAAACTATAAAAGAGCTAGAGAGCTCATTTTTGAGGTTGGTTCATGTTGGCTAGTGTGAGTTTAGAGCTAGTTTTGAGCTTGTAATAGTGTTCTTGAGTAATAGAAGTGATTTCTCACCTTCCATTGTGTCTTGCTTGTCTCTTCGTAGTGTATGTGTATGCGTGTGTGCATTTCTATGCTTCTCACCTTCACTCTCACTTCATCTCACGTTCACGATCTTCATATCACTCCTATCTCTTCCGCGGATTGACATTAAGGAGGTGGAGCTTCTTAACGTGGTTCTCACCATTGTGCTAGAGCAACACCAAATTTGGCGCCGTTGCCGGGGAACGAGTCTAGGACGAATGTGTGATGGTAAGAGTATAGCAAGAAGTGGCCTTGGAAGGTAAAAATTTCAGTTTTTGTTGTTGTTTTTACTTAGTTTTTAGTGTTTTTCACCTCCCCCACACTCCATCTTCATCACCGCATCATCATCTTCATCTCCACAAAAATCAGAAAATTCACCATATCCACCCATTCTCCTCATTTCCCCTCATTTGTGCATGCGAGAGAGCGAGAGAGAGCATTTGTGCTTGCATGTGTTTTTTTTTTCTTGAGTTTTCTTGCAGGTACAGAGCTCCAGTGCATCAGGAAGCTTGGAAAAGGTAAGAAAATCATCTTCTATCAGAATTCTACCGAGTGTGTCAGACCATCGCGATGGTCTGCAACTTTCGGTATTCTTGGTAGGCGACCACACCACGAGGTAGGCGACCCTTGCGTGTGTAGGAATCCACAGCTGCATTGCAAAAAATCATAGTTTGGTGGACCATCGCGACGGTCTCTGACCATCGCGATTGTGTCACACCATCGCGATTGGCTCACGCCATCGCGACGGCTTGGCCGGACCATCGCGACGGTCTCTGACCATCGCGATTGTGTCACACCATCGCGATTGGCTCACGCCATCGCGACGACGGTGCCACGTGGCAAGTCAGACCATCGCGACGGTGCTACTCCACGCCATCTTGACGATACCCCTAGACCATCGCGACAGCCCAAAAGTTCAGACCATCGCGATTGGCCCACGCCATCGTGTTTGTGACCATCGCGACGGTGCACTGTTGACCGTTGACCCAGACCATCACGACGGTGCAAGACCACGCCATCGCGATGGTGCAAGACCACGCCATCGCGACGGTGCGATCCCAGACCATCGCGATTGTGCAGAACCACGCCATCGCGATTGTGTACCCTCACGCCATCGCGACGGTGCAAGACCACGCCATCGCGACGGTGCGATCCCAGACCATCGCGATTGTGCAAACTTCACGCCATCGCGATTGTGTATGCTCACGCCATCGCGATTGTGTACCCTCACGCCATCGCGACGGTGCAAGACCACGCCATCGCGACGGTGCAACCTCAGACCATCGCGATTGTGTAAGCTCACGCCATCGCGACGGTCTCAGACCATCGCGATTATCTCAGACCATCGCGATTGTGCACCCCCATCGCAAATTTTAGGGTTTCATTTTTTGGCCAATTTTGGGGCAATTTTTGGGAAATTTTTGGGTGATTATACTCATAGGAGACCCCTTAGCTCATATTTGGAGAAAAACCTGTTTGTCAGTTTTTACCCCCCAGGGCCTGAACGGTCATAACTTTTTCATCCGAAGTCTGTTTTTTGAGCTTAATAGCTCATTAGAAAGCTCTTGACGAGTACTACGTGACCTCAACTGTTTTTTTCTTAAAGAATACATCCATTTTTAGATAAGTTAATTTGAGGTTGACCTAGTTTGGGACTAGAAAGCCAGGGGGCAAGCATTGAAAAGTTGGGCAAAAGGGAAGGGACTTTAAAGGTGTATATACTCAAGTGCTTGATCATCCAACTGTGAATTGGTCTAACATTGGATTTTTTTTTTAGGTATAGCAAGGACAATCAAGGGCAACCAAGGCAAGGCAGCAAAGGGCTTAAAGCTTGGGAAGCGCGGCTTCTTGGGCATCAGAGCAACCAGAAAAGCTGACTCGAGGTTGGAAGATTACTCAACCCCCTCAGTCAATTCTTAGCTTAGGCTAAACGGTAGTGTTGTAGATTAACGACGATAGGAACGCCTCAAGTTCAAGAGATTAAATTTATCAAGTCCAAGACTAAAGTAAAGGTGTGACGCGAAAACCTAAAGGAAAGAACATAAGTCTGACGGAACGAGAACTCAAAGTACCACGGAAAGTCGAATTCCTGACGCATACATTGAAACAAGAATCTAAAGAAATCTAAAAAGGAATCAAGACAGTAATAACAAAGAATCATTGACAAATTGAGCGTGTACTGAGTGTGCAAGGAAGAAAATTAATGAACCTTAGATCGGGCAAACATATAGGTAAGTCAGACCGACGAAGCCTTAGATCATCAGAGGCAAGTGTAAGAACGACTGCTCGATCGTGGGCTCAGCAATTGAATAGTAAATACCCCTACGAGAGCTCAGACACCAGCGGATCTGAAATGGAATTTAGCACAGATAGACCAGAAGAAGGGTCAAATGTGGCATATTTAGAAAAACCAGAAGGACCCTATAGGACTCAACTAGAGTTTCTCCGAACCAACCGATTAGGTGCTCGCATCTATGAGGATGGTTTGCGAAGGCAAGTGGTGCAAATGCACAACCCTGATCAACCTATTGGATTGGAACGTCCAGTGGTGAAATTTGAGAGAGACACGTACATAGACAAGGAAGGAACGATGTACATCTTAAGTACGCAGCCGAACAATACGAACGAGTTTGGCGTAATTCAGCTAGAGACAGAAACTAAATCTCAGGGAAAAGAACCATTAGAAGAGCCTAGAACACCTAGAGGGAAATCTGTACTAACACGAGTACTAATCCCGGAATGGATCCCTCAGGACAACAGAAGCATAGAGTTGTTTGTAAATAAAGAAACTGATGAAGCCTTTTGGAGATACAAGACGGAATTACTTAGTGAGGTAGGTATCATCACAATCTACGAGTTCAAGGACCCGGATACACCTGGAAAGGTCGTATACCTGGATGAGACTTCAGAAAGAGTCTTTGTGGTGCCTGACCACGCTAGAAACACATATACACGGAGAGGTGAATTGGTATTCCCTCCATCTAGAACGAACATGAATACAAGACAACCAGGGGCAGGAACATCATCAGCCCTTGGAAATCAAATAGAAAAGAATAAAGAAAGACCCGAAGTAAGCTTCACTCATCCCATAGGGAGAGATAGAACAACCACGGATAGACAAAGAGATCATGGAATACTAGGTGGTAGAGATGATTTTCCTCTACCTAGACCACGTGAACACGCAAGAATATTGAGACCCACACAGTTAGTGAAATCCATGAAAAATTATTTTGATGGGACAGGAGATCCCTATGACCATGTCGCAGAATTCAAGCAAGTACTAAGAGCCGAACAAGTCGAAGACATGTTCACGCAGTACAACGCATTTGGGCTAACGTTAAAGAATACCGCTTTAACTTGGTTCCAACCATTGCAACAAAGGAAATTTAGGGACATCCATCATTTTCTAGAATCATTCATCACTGAATTCTCTAAAAGTGGGATTAGACATGACACGTCTTCATTGATTCATAGCTTTAAACAGACCCCTCAAGAAACAGTTAGACTCGCAAGACGTAGATTTAGACAATATGTTGAACGATGTCCAATGCAAGAGCTACCCTCACAAGCCAAGCAAGTTTCATTGTTCCTAGATGGCTTGTTGAGCTCTAAACTACGCTCCTATGTGTACCTAAAAGAACCCAGAACGCTAGAGCAATGTGTAAGAATTTGCATAGACATTGAGGACAACTTAGGAGACGAGTTGGAACTCTCGAAGGTCTATAAGGACTCAGACTGTTCCTCTCTGGCATCCACGAAATTGTCTAGCTCGATAGAGGACCTAGTAGAGAAAGTGGCCCAGAAACTAGGAGTTTCTAGTAAACCTAGGGGGCTTCCAAACAAGCGTTGTTACACCTGTGGCGGTGATCATATGGCAAATGTGTGTCCCAATGCACCACAACCACAAGCCAATCCTAGTGGCCAATACTGTACGATTGAAAGAAGATATACAAATCATACGGCTCAAGACTGCCCATACAACAAACAGACTGTGAGACAGAACTACCCGCAAGCATACGAGCAGCCAGGTAGGTATCAAGGCCATTACAATGCTCAGCCTTATTACTATAGGCCTCCTCAGAACTACCCATACCAAGCTCAACAGAGACCTCAACCTGTCTTAGCTCAGCAGCCACCACCACCAGCGAATGTTATCTCAGTCAAATATGCTGCTGCAGAAGAGAACCTAAATAGGGCCATAGTGCCTTCGTCACCCTTGATCACAGAGAGTGATCCAACCTCAAACAGTTTTGACTCTACGCATGTAGATATTCCACCCGCATATTACACGGAGTCACCAGAACATGTGGAGACATATCATTATGATAGTCCACCAGTGGAACCTAGTTGGGAGCCCGACTATGCTCATGTGATGTACACAAACCCAAATCCACGGCCCCAATTGAGACAACAGAGACCACAGGGCCCTAGAGGACCATGCTTTAGGTGCCAAGGAGATCATTTTATAAAGGATTGTCCACATCGTCCAATAGCAGGACAATCACAGTACTATAACATCCAAGGCTTTTGTGCCGATTGTGGCAAAGAGCATATAATCAAAGATTGTCCTAAGAACCCAGTCAAAGCTTCGAATGTGACACCAATCAATGTGATAGGTATTGTGAATAACGCAGATGGATCCAACCCTACCTATGTGCCTATCCAAGCTATAACAAGAGCCCAGGCGCTCTTACAGAACCAACAGCTTAATCAAGAAAAAGTAGCCGGAACCAGTGAAGTTGCAGAATCTGGCAGTAAAAAGAAAAAATCTTGGAAAGATTCTAGAGAAAGAATTAAGAGAAAATGGAGTAAAAAGATAACTGAGTTGGAAGGAAGTTTAATATGCAATTTTAGAAGAGTGTGAACCCAACACTGATGCATTTGAGGATGCAAGCGATTTTGATTTAGAATCAATTATCATGGATTCACCCTTTGCATCAGAGGAAGAATATTTTTACGAAGTAGAGACTCACCCTCAGAGACAGGAAGAAGTTATGAATGACGTGAGAATAGCCACTCAAGTGACTAGCAAAAGTGAAGGCAAGAAAAGAAAGAAGAAAGAAACCATGTCAGAAAAAGAAGAATCTTTATTTGAAGTACCCGAGAACTTCAAGAAATATGAAATCGAAGATAGAAGAATCATGATACGAATGCCTAATAGAAAGGCGAATGACGGACAAGTATATGATAACCGAGAGAAAACCAAAAAAATAATAGTAGCCATAGAAGGAGAAGAAGAAAAATGTACATACATAGGGCATGATTTGACGACTGAAGAAGAAGATGAGTTAGTTGCCCTATTGCGTGAATATAGAGATGTGTTTGCTTGGAGTTACAAAGACCTAAAAGGAGTAGACCCAGATATATGCTCTCATAGAATCCCTATGACTCCAGAGGCAAAACCTACGAAACAGAAACCTTACACGTACAATGATAACTACGCTGCGAAGATTAAAGAGGAGATAGATCGCTTGATAGAAGCAGGATTCATTTACGAAATTGAGCATACCGAATGGGTATCACCCATTGTGGTAGTGCCCAAGAAGAATGGAAAATTGCGTGTATGTATTAACCTTAAAAACGTTAATGCCGCCACAATTAGAGACAGTTATCCTCTTCCTATCACAGAACATCTATTGGAAAGAGTCGCGGGCAAGGAAGTTTACAGCTTTCTTGATGGATTTTCGGGCTATAATCAAGTAGCCATTGCTCCGGAAGATCAACACAAGACGGCTTTTGCCACTGAATGGGGCATATTTGCATTTCGTGTAATGCCTTTTGGCTTAACAAATGCACCCGCCACTTTCCAGCGACTCATGTGTCATGTTTTTAAGGAATTCTTACGCAAGAGTTTGGAAGTTTATGTTGATGACATATGCGCTCATTCTAATGTAAGACAAACGCATATCCCAGAGTTAAGACAAATATTTGACAAATGTCCAGAATATCAGGTTTGTTTGAACCCAGAAAAATGCGTTTTCATGGTCAGACAAGGCAAAATTCTAGGACACATTGTGTCAAAAAATGGAATCTCTACGGATGAAGAAAAGGTGAAGGTAATTGCAGAATTACCTAGACCAACTAATGTGAAAGAGGTACAGGCATTTATGGGCCATTGCGGCTATTATAGGAGATTCATACACATGTATGCAATCATAGCCAAGCCATTGTACTCTCTTCTAACCAATTTTGAGTGGACAGAGGATTGTGAAAATTCATTCAATGAACTTAAACGACGCTTGTGCTCAGCACCTATATTGACTACCCCAGATTGGAGTAAGCCATTCCATGTGCATGTGGATGCATCCAATTACGCCATAGGATGTGTGTTAGCACAACCCACGAGTGAAGGTAACATAGATCTCCCCATAGCTTACGCGAGCAGACAATTGAACGCAGCAGAAAGAAATTACACCACGACGGAACGAGAAGGATTAGGGATGATCTACGCAGTAAAGAAGTTTAGACACTACTTACTGGCCAACAAATTCAAGTTCTTTACAGATCATCAAGCCCTATTGTACTTAGTCAACAAGCCACGTAACACGGGACGATTGATACGTTGGTTTCTATTACTCATGGAGTATGATTTTGAAGTGGTAGTGAGGAAAGGAAAGACACATCTTAGAGCTGACCACCTTTCAAGATTAACATCAGGAGAAGCTCCTCAAGGAGTAATGGATGATCTACCAGATGCATATTTATTCAATCTTGAGATGGCACCAGAATGGGCTAAGCCTATAGTCCCTATTCTGACATACGGACCCAAGAATCCTAGGATAAAGATCAAAGAAGGAGAGATTACCAAGTCTCAGAGATACCAAATCTTAGCAGGAAGCATATATAAACAGGATAATCAAAAGATTCTTGCTTGTTGTGTAGATGAATCAGAACACGCGAATTGGTTGCAATTAGCACACATAGGTGCATTAAAGCAACATCATTCAAAACATCGAACATTACAGAGTCTGCATAGACTAGGAGTATATTGGCCTTCAATGGAAGCAGACGTCTACAAGCTGTGTAAAGAATGCCATGTTTGTTGTGAAAGACCACCAGTAGAGCATGCTACTTTATATCATGTGTCTCTCACACCAGACTGGAGTGAACCTTTAGTGACATACTTGAGGACGAACACATTCCCTCAAGGAATGACCTTAGCTCGACAACGTAGTCTGGAGCAGGAAGCTCAAGATTATTCACTGATTGGCGATAATCTATACAAAAGAGGACTAGATGGATATCTAAGACAATGTGTTCATGAAAGCGATTATATGAGCATATTAGAGACTGCACACCAAGGTGTTGCAGGAGGTCATTTTGGACCCGATAGGATAATCAAAGCCATCCTCTTTGCAGGATTATGGTGGCCCACTCTTCACATGGATGCTCATACCTATGTTAAGAGATGTGATGTGTGCCAAAGAACTCAGTTTCCTACTCGCAGAGATGAAATGCCATTGAAACCCATGGTGGGCGGACGTGCATTTTCTAAGTGGGGTATAGACTTTGTAGGACCCATTAACCCCCCTACAAAAGGTACACATGCGGAATATATTATTGTTGCCACAGATTATCTTACGAAATGGGTAGAGGCAAAAGCCACAAAAAAGAATGATGCACACACAACTGCAAAATTCTTATTTGAAAATGTCTTTACAAGATATGGATTGCCTATTGAGTTAGTGAGCGATCGAGGAACTCACTTTCTAAACCAAGTCATTGAATATTTGTTACAGGATTTTATGGTGATTCACAAGAAATCTGCACCATATCATCCTCAAGCCAATGGTCAGGCTGAAAGCACTAACAAGATACTTTGTAACGTACTGACGAAACTCGTGAACAACAAACGTTCAGATTGGGACAAACAGTTACACCACGCTGTTTGGGCATATCGAGTGGCCTACAAGACCGTACTCAATGCAACTCCCTTTCAGATGGTTTTTGGTCAGAATGCTGTGCTTCCTTCGGACTTCTTGATAACGACCCTTAAGGTTGCACAAGAACATCAGTGGACCGGCCATGAATTATCAACAAGAATAATGGACTTGGAACGATTAGGAGAAACCAGGCTAAAGGCAGCAGCAGGAATATATGCAACGAAGAAGCGACAGAAAGCATATTTTGATGCACATGTGAAAGATAAAGGACTAAAAGAAGGAGATTTAGTTCTAGTATATACGCTGAAACAACACGCACGGAAGTTAGAAAAGCGAGGTTATGGACCTATGATCATTAACAGGCTCTCGACAAGTGGAGCAGTACAGCTAGCCACCTTAGAAGGAAACATAATGCCTAATTATATTAGTGGCTGTAGAGTCAGGTTATATCAGGAACCTCTTACGGAGGATATGCTTAGACGACTCACGTTGGCAAAGAAGCGTAAGGAGGAAGAAAATAGAATACGAGCTGAAGCTCAGGCAAAAGCTATAGAACGCATTAAGCGCATGAAGTTAAGAAGACAAGGACTAGGGAGAGAACATTCTAACCATCTGGAAACTACACCCAGATATCCCATGGCTATGTGTCAAGTAAAGTCAGCCACTCATCCTAGCATAGTGGACAGGAGACCATTCATTACAGTTAGGCTAGAGCACGGCAACCCTTGCCAAGAGCTCAGGGCTTTAATTGATTCAGGTGCTGCAACTAGCGCGATTAGATGGTCCCACTATAAGGATTCAGGAATAGAAATGCGGCCAATTGAGGCATACCTCATAGGGCTAGGAGGCATGGAAACCCCTTGCATGGGTGAGGTGGACCTTCCTATCCTCATTAAGGATGTGACCATGACAGCAAAACTACTAGTGTGCCATGATGACGACCTGATAGAACCCCTAATCCTTGGCCAAGATTGGCTATACGATCACTCAGTGGACCTAAATCTTAGACAAGGCTCCTTACTTATTGGAACCTTAGAACAGAAGCGAGTGATACCGCTTGACTTCCCTAATGGCATTCCGACTGAGGTTTGTAACCCTAGACCCTATGAAATACATGCGATGGAAGACCGGAAGATCTTGCGTCAGATCAATCACGTTACGTCTACACCAACCCACTCGGTCTTGGCTATAGACAGTTGTCAATCACAAGGACGACAGGAGATCTTCCCTGGGACTTCCTGCAAACTAGAAGAGGCAGCTACCCAACCGCTAGGGAAGATGGACACAATCAGCGGTCAGGTGGGTTGCATCAGCGGCCAAATGAGCACGACACCTTGCGGTGCTCATCCTTCCAAACTTGCTGCGGACTGGCCTAGATTAAAGTTAAAGAACGAATCACTTCCTAATGGGCAGGTCACGCAAGTGTTGGATCTCCCTTCTTTTCCAAAGCAGAGCGTCCATCCGACCTCTCAACCTCAACCACAACAGAGTCAACCACGACGAAGGAACCCTGACCGACGGCAGTATCAGAAGACACAACAAGGAAAGCAGTCTAGGCCACCCAAAGGAAGCGGCACCAGACAAATATGGGTACCAAAAGGATAGAAAACACCGAAGAACTCCAACCAAGCAGAGATCGACAAGAAAAAGGCAGGGTAGAAACAGAATCAGTATCCACCATCCCCTCTACCTTCTTCTACAAGTCCGAGCATTCGACAAATTTGGATCGCCAAGAAATATCTTACCCATAGACCCACACCCACGCAGATTTGGGTACCCAAACAATGTATTATAGCCCAATCCTCTAGCCATGTAATATATACCCCTCCGACATCCTTTCATCCTTCAATACCACCAAACCCGATATCACTTTCTGTACCTCAGCAGAAACCCACCACCCACTCAAGGACTCTTAGGAAATGGATACCGAAGCGTGTCCAACCGTCTTCCCCTAACCCCTTGTCTAACTACCCCCCGACTAATATACAACCTTGTAATAAATCACTAACCTTTAAACCTTGTATAAATTCACCCACCATCATCACACATCACTCATAATCTCATCTCATCAAGAAATGTATACCTAATCTGAGAAGTGTAGGTGTCTAGAGACCTGCATTAGTGCTACAAGAAGCATTGCATCCATCACATCACAACATTTGGCTACACGGGTAACGCATCATTTATGGAAAGGGATTGCGGTCTCACTTTAATGGGATCATAATTAATTTCCATGCTAATGTGTTAATCTTTTGTAGCAGATCTTTCTCATTAGCGCATCAATCATCATGCAAACCGAAGCAGGACCATCAGAAGCAGGCCCCAGCGTGGCGGTAGTGCCCCTCAATGTTTTACGAGCAGAATCCCACCCGACTGCTCCACCGCCAGAATTCCAAGGATTTCCAGGGCCCATGCCGATCGATAACCCACCTATGGGATACACCGAGAAGATACACCGTAACTCTCACTGGTTCCAAGGCCTAGCAGGACCTTTATCTGATGCTGATTTCATTTTTGAAGCAAATATGACATTTGACGACCGCACATGGGGCAAGTATCAATTTTTCTCCAGGGAATTCGAAGACCTACAGAACACCCAGGACTTAACTCATGTTTGGGCCAGAGCCGGTTTCACGGAGTATTTCAGTGATCCTCTGCCCAAACCTGACTTTTATAGGTGTTATTATTTAATCACTACTTTGCTGGCCTCAGAGAATAAGGATATCCCAGGAACCTTTATCTTACCTTCTTTAGTGGAAGATCCACCTTACAAAAGATTTTATCTTTCGAAGGATTTAATCAGAGCCGCCATCAAAATACATGGAACCCACACTCCAACGGAGAAAGAACGACTAGTCCCAGAGCAGATGAAGCGTGGTGATGTCACTAAGTGGGAGGAGATCTCAGCAATTACACCTGAGCTGTCAAAGCCGCTACGGATATGCATGCAACATTTTGCATTCCCCGCTCAGGACAGATTCACCATGCCACATAAAAGAATATGGTTTGGATTATACTTAGCCTGTACTGGACCTCAGACTGTCGATCTGGCGAGCTGGATCATTGATCAAATGTATTTGGCACAACACAGATGGGAACGAAAGAAAGTGCTTAATGGATGTTGTGCGCTGACAAGAATTGTCTATATGTGCTTGGCTTATGACTTGCCAATTGAACGTGCATTAACAGGAGAAGAGCTGAAGGCATTCAAAGGAACGACGAAGAAAGCCAGGAAGCCCAGCAGAGCACGGGCAGGTAAACGCATGAGAGGCACTATTCCTTGCCTTCAAGTGCCAGGGTCACCATCACCACAACCCTCCCCAGAGCAATCACCGACAGAAGCCACACCCACAGTCCAACCTATTCGCATAAGGTTATCTAGACCAGTGGTAACGGAGGGCACTACTAGTACCGTTGCACCTCAGGCAGCTACAACCACAGAACCCACCCCCACGACAGCAGAAGCTCCCACCACTATTGGTGCGGAAGCCTTTTCTTTCCCAATACCACACATGGAGGCAGAACCAATAAACACAACATTCGATTTTGAAATGCCTGATGCATTCTCAAATGAGTTCCAGTTTTCAGAAGGACAGTTCTTTTCTCAAGAATATGAAAGACCGAGTTACCCTACTACACCCAGGGGTCAGCCACAAGGACAGCTCGTGTCGAGCTCTGATGACGAAAGAACAACATCTGATGACGATGAAGGTGACGATGAAGCCAGCCAGGGCACGCATGATTCCCCAGAACAAGAACAGACAGATGGCCAAGGCCAACAAACCGATGCACACGGTGACACCAGCACGCATGAAGAGGAGACTTTCGAAGCAGCAGCTTACACGCTGGCAATCAAGAAATTATATCGCACGATGGAGAAAGTCTGGGCACGGAAGAAATTGACTGAAGAAGAGAGCCAAACCCTAATCGAACAAGAACTCATATCCGGAGGGTTTGAAGAAGTTTACATCAGAGGGTTCAGAGAACTGGTCCAATCCATTGGCCCGGTAGAAGCACTGAGATATTTACAAAGGAAGCCACTCCCCCAATATGATCCTCGCAGAATTTGCCTGTTATCGAAGCCCGGTGAATATATTCGAGTTCCGGTAGGTCCTCAATCATCCCACCAGGCGCAAGATGCATGCCTACGTCTGGAAAGATCCATCACCGAAGAAGCTACCCTAGTCGACTCCCCACCACATACTACCGTTGTACATACTACCACTATCCTTGAAATAACATCCACACCATCCACTCCTCTCTCACCTCATGTTTCACCAACCCATCCTGTGTCCCCCGCACACCCACCTGCTCCTCCCACATCCCCACCAGTCCACGGCAACATAGCCACAACCTTTACCCTGCCCATTCATGCCACCATACCCGCACCCACCCCACCTCGCCTCCGTGTTAACCCCTTCATCCCTTCATCCTTCCCATCTTTTCCCCCACCTTTAAGACACCCTTTCACCTTTCTAACCCCACTAACCTTCTCCCCAGTTTCACCTCCCCAACCCACTATAACCCCTATTTCCCCTTTTCACCAAGCTGCTCCAGCAATCCCCCCTGTAAATTACTCTACATTTGTAAATCCCGTCTTCACACCGACACAACCACCCACATACACACCACTTTTCACAGTCACCGCACTTGACACGTCCAGTGACATGGACATCTCACCACCCACCGCACCAGCACCCACTCCACTCGCAGCACCATCATATTTAGGTACGTCACAATTTTCCACAATCACCACTGCATCCACCTTCCCAACCCCATTCCCCATTCCCGCTGCATCTACTGCCACCGCATCCTCACTTAGCACTCCATTACTATTATCGCCAACCATAGACACTGCACTTCAACAAATGTTCACATGCATGACACAAGTACGAGATGAGGTTGCATCTCTTGGCAACAATTATCAACAGCTGCAGAGGACGACAAATGAATTACAGTCACAGCTTAATTCATTATCAATCGAGAATGCCTCTTTAAATATGCGATACCAAGAACTACGAGAGGCATATCATAAGCTAGAACTAGGAAGTGAAGAGAAAACAAAAGAGGCAATTGCTGATCTGGATAATTTATTAAGAGCCCAGACAGTACGCAATGCGACGTTGACCAGGAATATGGGCTTACTCAGGAGACACCTAGCCGCAGCAAAAGAGGAGAACCAGAGACTCCAAGAGCAAAATAGGGAGAATTTGGAAGCGGCATTGGACCATCCAGAACAACCCTTAAGTCCTAGCAGATTCAAGGCAATCCCATCCGAATCGATGCAGATGTTGCTAGAGGATCACGTGAGATTGCTAGAGGACTATGATCGAATGAACGAAGAGCATCAGAAGTTAAAAGAAGATCACAAGCTACTACAGCTCAAAGAACCAGCACCACAACAAGTACAAGTCGCAGTAGAAGTACCAGAACCTGTGGACCCCTCTCCTGACCTCATAGAGGAACTCAACGCATTACGGGCCCAGGTAACCACACTCCAATCACGCATAGATCTATATGAAGCACCACCACGGCCTGACTCCCCACCGGAGATCCCAGCGGACGACAAGAACATAACCATTCCGGTGGAGGAAACATTTGAAGAAGCGTACGAGCCACAACCCATCCCAGGCAGACGCGTCACGGCCGAAGGTCAGATGACGTACGAACTTCCGACCCCCGCATGGATGAAAACTGTTGAGGAAATAGGAACAACGCACTCAGCTAGAGTCGAGGCCGAGCTACATGCAATGGCCATGATCGAAGAAAGAATTTTGCAATCTCCCTACTTTGCTCAATTGGCCCCACGCAGGTACATATCTGGGCATGAACTTCAATACAAACCATACTTCATGCTAATGGCCGAATACCAGCTGGCCATAGAGAAGCGAACTGGCAAGAAGCCCTCACATGCAACTCAATTTGAGCCTGAAGACTTGCCACTGGATGTGCAACAAGGCACTATTTATCAACCAGATTGGCGTACACGTCTTTTACAAGAGTACCCTGAAATGATGAGCACATGGGTTAAGGCACCTTTACATTTAAAATACAATCCGTGCTGGGGACCAGTGCCACGACGCCGCTCCTGGACTGCCTTTGCTATCAAAGTACAAAACAATAAGCAGTGCCAAGACTGGCTGAACTACCCATATTTCAGGCCACCTACAGGACCACCGACAATTGGCTACATGATGGCAACGATTCGTCACTGGCTCCCTCGCTTGAGATATATGGACGATATAGCAGCGCATATGACTGTCAAGATATTCGACATGATGCAAATGATATTTAAAGTCTTCCGGCGAGTCAAAGCACCACATGTTAATACCCCGGGCTTTGAGCATGGCAACTTGGATCTCGCATATGACATGAGTACGACGCCATCGCTCCGGGTGTGTTATGCCTGGCATTGCAGAGTCAAGTACTTACCGGCGTGCTACAAGCAGACATTCGAAGAAATGTTCACAACCGGCTTTTGGGAATACCACTCTGAAGTGTTCATCAGCAGGCCGACTCACTTATTGCAATTATTTGCCTGCGAACAGTTGGTGTATTCGACGCATTATAGACTCCCACCATCCGACGAACCGCAACCAATAGACTGGGAGAAACTCGAGGCTGATCTGGCCCGAGGCATTCGAGTATCTGAGCACACCCTCGCTCACGACCTCCTACAAAACTACATCCGGCAGACCGCACAACAAGGTTCTGTCGCGGACGACAGAAGCGAGAGGGAGGGGGGTGTTGGAAGCAGCCAGAGGCACAGACGACGCGGAAGCATGTAACAACGGAGCAGGGAGCCAGTCGGATCATTTTTTCAAACAACTATGTTTTTATTACCTCTTCAAACATCCAACAGTGATTTTCATCACTCTTGTAACATATGTAATATAGACAAAATCCCATTTTCTAATTCATAGCTCCATTTTGTGCAAGCCGAGGATTCCTCGAGCTTGAGGAGCTTAGGTAGAATGCGCTTACCAATTTTTGTTATTTTTAGACATCGTTTACCCTTCCAAATAGCCTCTAGGACCTATTTTTTAACTATGCCGGTCACTAGATGTGAAACCGGTCAAAACTAGTCTAGAAACTATAAAAAGAGCTAGAGAGCTCATTTTTGAGGTTGGTTCATGTTGGCTAGTGTGAGTTTAGAGCTAGTTTTGAGCTTGTAATAGTGTTCTTGAGTAATAGAAGTGATTTCTCACCTTCCATTGTGTCTTGCTTGTCTCTTCGTAGTGTATGTGTATGCGTGTGTGCATTTCTATGCTTCTCACCTTCACTCTCACTTCATCTCACGTTCACGATCTTCATATCACTCCTATCTCTTCCGCGGATTGACATTAAGGAGGTGGAGCTTCTTAACGTGGTTCTCACCATTGTGCTAGAGCAACAATACCCTTAAAGGTCGCACGCATACTGAAAAGGCATAGCGCAAAAGTTGTAACTTTTTACTTATTAATGAAAGAGGAGTCGCGTAAAGCAGAAGGCATCGTGTCGTTAGACTGTTTGTCTGGGCGAGAGCCAAAAGTGTAGCGGAGTTTGCCAAATTCATGTGTAATCTGAGTACTTATCAATTCTGTTGATTAAGCTTAATAATTAATTAAGTCGTAATGAAGTATTAAACATTGATGGATTAACCTGATACGTGAAGAGGTTATATAGTTAACTGTGTGGTAGTATCGAGGTGTTCTGTAAACATATTCAAACAGTTAATGTGTGAAAGTCCGTGAAGTCGGATATAATGAATCTATAGATTTGGGAAAATACAAATAGGGCCTCTGTTTAGAGACCCCTAACCATCCCAAGAACCCAGATTTGAATCTAACTCTAAACAATTAACAAACTTAATCCTAAGTTTAACACTGGCACCGTCTGTGGGAAATGGAGTAGTCAGTTGCATAGAAGACTAAAGACTGACGAAGTATTCTTTGATATATGCCGGTAACATGTTCCGGGAATCGTACCCAAAATATCATAGAGGTTAACATCCCTGGGCAGTTCCGAACTTATTAGGAACACCCTCTGGTGGTAGAAGTGTAGGACAATTAAGTCCAGTTGCAGAAGGTTCAGTCCAACCCGCGAACGGCAATTTCGATGGCAGTTCGATAGCACACGGCGAGAATCCAATGTGTTTCGGTGAGAGTCGAGTTCCTTCTGAAGAAAGTAAGGTGATTTCAGGTTGTACAACGGTGTAGTGCGGAGATAGTTCCACATTATCCCATCAGAAATCAATGGCTTTTAGTGATATGTTTGCGTTATCCGATGAGAACGCTTCCGGTGACAGTGCAGCCTGGTCCGGTGAGAATTTGATGATTTTCGATGAGAGTTCAATATTACCTGGTGGCGACCCGAAGCTTTTCGATGAAACTGCACTACTGTTCGGCGGGAATTTACTACGTTCACCATTTTGCGGTGCAAGTTTAGCCAACTTCGACACTAAAGTTGAGGAAGGGATGTTAGATGTGGAGCTAAGCAATCCGTTCAACGATATCTTAGGACCAGAAAGTGAGCAGGTTGACCATACAGTCCAGGAATATCAAGAGATATCCCCCCAAAATTTAGGTAACAACAACAACGCCAATAACAACAGTACCATGAGTGGCTCAAAACAACAACAGCAGTAGCAACAACAACAACAACAACAACAACAACAACAACAACAACAAATTGCTCCACCGCGTTCAGTGCCAGCCGGAGTCACGTATACAAAATTTGGAGGTTTTCCTAGGGATGATCCCGATGCACATGTGCAGACCTTTGAGATTAATTATGCACTTTTGAATTACCCAGCAGACCCTACGTATAAGGCTATTGTGTTCCAGTCAACTCTGGTTAATGAAGCTGCACGATGGCTAACCGAATATGATTTGAACCACTTCCGACAGTATGATGATGTGAAGGATGCATTTTTGCAATGATTCCGGTTAAAGAAGACCCAACATAAATTTTTGATTACCTGCAGAATAATAGGCAGAAGCCACACCAAAATGTACAAGATTATGCCACGTTATTTCAGACTCATTTATGGTAGTTACCACCAATGCAAACCAGATGACGTTATCACTCAGTGGTTCATCAACGGATGAAAGCCCTAATTGAAACAGATCATGATCATACGGTGTGTGGGTGGAATGACTTTAGATGCCGTAATCGCTATGGCGTTACAATTAGAAAATAAAGTGGGTGGATTCACTGAAGATCTAGAGTGGCTGAAAGCATCCAGGCAATCCAACGAGGATCCTTTGAAACAACTTTACTGTACCAAATGCAAAAATCCGGGGCACATCAGCTCAACATGCGCTCTGAATCAAATGTATTGTGCCCTTTTCCATACAACAGACCACACTACGGAGACTTGACCGTATAATGCAAAGGTACAGAACAGAGCAGCTATTAATGCCATCATTCAGGAACAAGGGCAACCGGCTAGCCATTATGTACCACCATAGATGAGGAATACCCCGTACTAGGGATACAATAATTATCGAGGAGTAGGGTCAACTAACTTTGGGCAAACTCGGTGGAATGCGGGTACAACAGATGAAGGTGCATCTCTTTCACCACCTAAATGTCACTTTTGTGGTGAAATAGGACATAGCAGTAGGTACTGCAAAGATGCATCCGAGTACAATAAAAAGAAAAAGAACGACAACATCCGATGGCAAGTATGGTGTACATCTCAGCCGTGGACATGCAAGCAGTAGTGGCGCAAACACGTTCGGGCAAGCAATTACAGCCAGCTGCGAAGATCTTTGAACCAGAAATTCGTGAACAATAGAAGGCATTCATAAAGGCAAGCAAGTGGGCTATGGAGGAAACAAAGTGTATTACCTGATCCAGTTCCAGTGATGCAGCAAAGCATACCACCGAAAGTACTAGAGGAGCGAAATCTGACTCACACAGTACTAGATAGATTGATAGACAGATAGATAGATAAATAGATAGATAGATAGATAGATAGATTAGAAAGATAGACAAATAGATAGACAAATAGAGAGATAGATAGATAGACAGATAGACAGATAGACAGATAGATAGATAGATAGATAGACAGATAGATAGATAGATAGATAGATAGATAGATAGATAGATAGATAGATAAATATATAGATATATAGATAGGTAGAAAGGTAGATAGGTAGACAGATAGATAGATAGATAGATAGATAGATAGATAGATAGATAGATAGATAGATAGATAGATAGATAGATAGATAGATAGATAGATAGATAGATAGATAGATAGATAGATAGATAGGTAGATAGATAGATAGATAGATAGGTAGATAGATAGATAGATAGATAGATAGATAGATAGATAGATAGATAGATAGATAGATAGATAGATAGATAGATAGATAGATAGATAGATAGATAGATAGAGAGATAGATAGATAGATAGATAGATATATATATAGATAGATAGATAGATAGATAGATAGATAGATAGATAGATAGATAGATAGATAGATAGACAAATAGATAGATAGATAGATAGAGAGATAGATAGATAGATAGATAGATATATAGATAGATAGATAATAGATAGTCAGATAGATAGATAGATAGATAGATAGATAGATAGATAGATAGATAGATAGATAGATAGATAGATAGATAGATAGATAGATAGATAGATAGATAGATAGATAGATAGATAGATAGATCGATCGATAGATCGATAGATCGATAGATTGTTGGTGATAGATTGTTGGTGATAGACGTCTGCGGAAGCACGCGAACAGTACAAGGAAGGACAAGAAGCTTGGAGCACAAACACACAATACTGAATGTATTACTAGAGATGTACAAAGATAAGTAGCCCATTAGGGCAATAGGTGTATATACAAGCCGGGGGCAAAAAACCTCCTAAAGAGGGAAAAAAGTGCCCCGGCAGTCCTAGAGTGTTCACACACATCACTACCTAAATATATCAACAAATCCCCCCTGGGAGTGATGCGGTGAACAAGGAGCTAGCACTCATGTATAAGGAAGTGCCAAGCTATGTGGAAATCACTCCACAAAAGGAAGTAAGCCCAAATCTTTGCGGAAAGCTTCAAACTTCTCCCTAGGCAGAGCCTTCGTGAAAAGGTCTGCAATGTTCTCCTGCGTGGGCACATATGCCAAGCTGATCTCCCCAGCAAAGAACCTCTCCTTGACATAGTGATAATGCACCTCAATGTGCTTAGTGCGAGCATGGAACACAGGGTTCCTCGCAACTGCCAATGCGCTCTGACTGTTAGTGAAGATCGTGGTGGCAGAAGAATGGCCGACACCCAAATCAGCCATAAGGCGTTTGAGCCACACACACTCAACAGTCGCTGTGAAAGCTGCCCTATACTCAGCCTCACAACTGGAAGTGGCCACAGTAGGCTGCTTCTTGCTCAACCAAGATATACATGAGCTACCAAGCATGAAGCAAAAACCACTGGTGGACACACGAGTGTCATAGCAACCAGCCCAATCTGAGTCAGAAAAAGCATGCAAATCTAGCGGTAGTGATCCCCCCTTGGGATAAAACAACCCAAGTAGCCGAGTACCACTCAAGTAGCGAAAGATGTGTGTTGCTCTAGCACAATGGTAAGTACCACGTTAAGAAGCTCCACCTCCTTAATGTCAATCCGCGGAAGAGATAGGAGTGATATGAAGATCGTGAATGTGAGATGAAGTGAGAGTGAAGGTGAGAAGCATAGAAATGCACACACACATACACACACACGACGAAGAGACAAGCAAGAAACAATGGAAGGTGAGAAATCAACTCTATTACTCAAGAACACTATTACAAGCTCAAAAGAACTCTAATCTCAAACAAGCTAACCTCAAAAATGAGCTCTCTAGCTCTTTTTATAGTTTCTAGACTAGTTTTGACCGGTTTCACATCTAGTGACCGGCATAGTTAAAAATTAGGTCCTAGATGCTATTTGGAAGGGTAAACGGTGTCTAAAAATAACGAAAATTGATACGCATGTTCTACCTAAGCTCCTCAAGCTCGAGGACTCCTCGGCTTGCACAAAATGGAGCTAGAAATTAAGAAAAGGGTTTTTTCTATGTTACATATGTTACAATAGTGATAAAAATCACTGTTGGAGGTTTTTGAAAAGTATTTTTAAAACATGATTCTTTGAAAAAAGATTCCACTGGCTCACTGCTCCGTCGTTACATGCTTCCGCGTCTTCTATGCCTCTGGCTGCTTCCAACACCCCCCTCCCTCTCGCTTCTGTCGTCCGTGACAGAACCTTGTTGTGAGGTCTGCCGGATATAGTTCTGTAGGAGGTCTTGAGCGAGGGTGTGCTCGGAGATACGAATGCCTTGGGCCAGATCTGCCTCGAGTTTCTCCCAGTCGATTGGTTGCGGTTCCTTCGGTGGTGGGAGCTGATAGTGTGTGGAATAGACCATTCGTTCACAGGCAAATAATTGTAATAAATGTGTAGGCCTGCTTATGAATACCTCTGAATGGTATTCCCAGAAGCCGGTTGTGAACATCTCTTCGAACGTCTGCTTGTAGCACGCCGGTAGGTACTTGATTCTGCAATGCCAGGCATAACACACCCGTAGCGATGGCGTTGTACTCATATCATATACTAGATCGAAATTGCCATGCTCAAAGCCCGGGGTGTTGACATGTGGTGCCTTGACGCGTCGGAAGACTTTAAAAATCATTTGCATCATGTCAAAGATTTTGACAGTCATATGCGCCGCTATATCATCCATGTGCTTTAGTCGAGGGAGCCAGTGGCGAATTGTAGCCATCATGTAGCCAACAGTTGGTAATTCAATGGGTGGCTTAAAATAGGGGTAATTCAACCAGTCTTGGCACTGCTTATTGTTTTGTACCTTAATAGCAAAGGCAGTCCAGGAGCGGCGTCGTGGTACTGGTCCCCAACACGGGTTATACTTCAAATGCAAAGGTGCCTTTACCCATGTACTCATCATTTCTGGATACTTTTGTAGTAAGTCTTTGCGCCACTCTGGTTGATAGATCACTCCTTGCTGCGCATCAAGTGGTAGATCGGACTCCTCGAATTGAGTTGCATGCGATGGTTTCTTACCTGTTACTTTCTCAATGGCTAACTGGTATTCAGCCATTAACATAAAATATGGTTTATACTGTAGCTCATGCCCAGATATGTATCGTCGCGGGGCCAAATGAGCAAAGAATGGAGACTGTAAAATTCTTTCCTCTATCATCGCCATGGCATGTAATTGTGCCTCTACTCTAGCTGAGTGTGTTGTCCCAAGTTCCTCAATAGTCTTCATCCACGCGGGGGTTGGGAGTTTGTAAGTCATCTGGCCTTCAGCCGTGACACGTCCGCCTGGGATGGGTTGTGGCTCGTATGCCTCTTCAAACGTTTCCTCCACCGGGATGGTGACAGTTTCTTCCTCAGCTGGTAGTTCCGGTGATGAATTTGGCCTTGGCGGTGCTTCATATACTGCAATCCTTGATTCGAGGTTTGATACCTAGGCCCGTAATGCGTTGAGTTCCTCTAAGATGTCAAGAGAGGGGTCCACAGGTGCTGGTATGTCTTGGTGTGTCGGTGCTCGTGATTGGAGTAATTTATGATCTTCTTTGAGTTTCTGTAACTCCTCGTTCATGCGGTCGTATTCATCTAGCAGTCGTACATGATCTTCTAGCAGCATCCTCATCGAGTCTGAGGGAATGGCTTTGAACCGGCTAGGACTGAGTGGTTGGTCTGGGTGGTCGAGCGCTGCTTCTAAGTTTTCACGGTTCTGATCCTGTAAACGCTGATTTTCCTCCTTGGCGACTGCTAGGTGTCTTTGTAGTAAGCCCATGTTTCGTGTTAGCGTTGCATTGCGGATTGTTTGGGCTCTTAATAAGTTATCTAGGTCAGCAGTGGCTGCTTTAGCGTTTTATTCGCTTTCGAGTTCCAATTTGTGATATGCCTCACGTAATTCCTGGTATCGGGTGTTCAGAGAGCCATTCTCAATAGACAATAAATTAAGATGCGACTGTAAGTCATTGGTTGTCCTCTGCAGCTGCTGGTAATTATCGCCAAGAGATGTGAACTCATCTCTTACTTGCGTCATACATATGAACATCTGGCGAAATGCATTATCTACAGTGGGTGATAGTACTAATGAGGTGCTAAATGAAGATGCAGTGGGTGTAGATGCAACAGGAATGGGGAATGGGGGTGGGAAGGTGGATGTTGTGGTGATTGTGGAAAATTGTACGGTGTCTAAATTTGTTTGTGTTGTGAGTGAAATGAGTGATGGTGCAGCGGGTGGTGAGATGTCCATGTCATTGGACGTGCCCAGTGCGGTGAATATGAATATGGGTGTGACTGTGGGTGCTTGTGCTGGTGTAAATACGAGGTTTACAAAGGTTGAGGAGTAATTTACAGGGGGGGCTAGCTGGAGCAGCTTGGTGGAAAGGGGAAATTGAGGTTACAGTGGGTCGGGGAGGTGAGACGGGGGAGAAGGTTAATGGCGGTGGGAATGGGAAGAGGGGTCGTGGAGTTGTGGGGGAGGATTGAAAAGCTGGATGGAGGAATGGGTTGAATGGAAAGGTGGATGTGTGAGGGGGTAGACTAGGTCTAATGGGTGCAGGAATTGTGGGTTGAGTGGTCGTAAAGACGATTTTTGCAAAGCCACCGGCGAATGAAGATGTTGGTCTGGGGGAAGGAGGGTGAAGAGGGGATGCTGGATGGGCGGGCGGTGATGGGGGAGCGGTTGGGGTGGTCGCTACTTGAGTGACTACTGAGGTATGTACAGCTGTAGCACGGGGTGGGGAATCTACAAGGATGGTTTCTGCTGCCAACGAACTTTCGGGAACGAGGCGTGCCTCCCTGGCTTGTTCTGAAGACTGTGCTCCTGTTGGTACACGAATGTATTTGCCGGGCTTTGAAAGTAGTCGTACCCTGCGGGGGTCAAACTGCGGTAGTGGCTTTCTTTGCAAGTATCTGAGCGCTTCGTTGGAGCCTACTGATTTGACTAACTCACGGAATCCTTTGATGTATGCGTTTTCGAATCCGCCTGTGACAAGTTCCTGTTCTATGATGGCTTGACTCTCTTCCTCGGTCATTTTTTTGCGTGCCCAAACTTTTTCCATAGTTCTATACAGCTTCTTAATAGCCAGTGTGTAAGCTGCTGCTTCGTAAGTTTCATCTTCATGGGTACTTGTATCACCATGTGTGTCGGTTTGTTGTCCTTGGCCATCTGTCTGCTCATGCTCTTGGGAGTCTTGAGTGCCCTGGTTGGCTTCGTCGTCACCTTCGTCGTCATCGGTTGCTGTCCTTTCATCATCAGAGCTAGACACAATCTGTCCTTGTGGCTGATCCCTGGGTGTGGTAGGGTAGCTAGGTCTTTCGTATTCTTGAGAAAACAAATGTCCTTCTGAAAACTGGAACTCATTGGAGAATGCATCAGGCATCTCAAAATCAAAAGTTTGGTCCAGTGGCTCTGCTTGTCCTGCTTCCAAATGGGGTATTGGAAAAGAGAAAGCTTCCGCACCAATAGTGGTGGGAAGTTCAGCTGCTGTGGTGATAGGTTCTGTGGTTGTGGCTGCTTGGGGTTCAACAGTACTGGTGGCGCCCTCGGGCGTAACTGGTCTTGATAACCGTATACGAATTGGTGGTACCGTGGGAGTGGCTGTTGTTGGTGACTGCTCTGGAGATGGTTGTGGCGAGGGTGATTATGGGACTTGTAAGCATGGGATGGTGCCTCTCATCCGCTTTCCGGCTCTGCCTTTGCTAGACTTTCTAGCCTTCTTAGTGGTCCCTTTGAATGCTTTCAGTTCCTCACTTGTCATGGCACGCTCAATCGGTAAGTCATACGCCAAGCACATATATACAATTCTCCTAAGCGCACAGCATCCATTGATGACTTTCTTTCGCTCCCATCTATGTTGGGCCAAATAGAGTTGATCAATTATCCAGCTGGCTAGATCAACCGTTTGAGGTCCAGTACATGCTAAGTATAAACCAAACCAGATTCTCTTGTGGGGCATGGTAAAACGATCCTGAGCTGGGAAAGCAAAGTGCTGCATGCATATCCGTAATGGCTTAGAAAGCTCAGGTGTTATAGCAGAAATGTCCTCCCACTTAGTTACGTCACCACGTTTCATCTGCTCTGGGACTAGCCGTTCTCTTTCCGTCGGAGTGTGTGTTCCATGTATTTTGAGAGCTGCACGAATTAAATCTTTGGACAAATAAAACCTTTTGAATGGAGGGTCATTTACAAAGGATGGTAACATGAATGTTCCGGGTAGGTCCTTGTTCTCTGAAGCCGTTACGGTGGTTACCAAGTAAAAACATCTGTAAAAATCAAGTTTAGGCAGAGGGTCACTAAAGTATTCTGTAAATCCCGCTCGTGCCCAAACGTGCGTTAAATCTTGTGTATTCTGTAGTCCTTCAAACTCTCTTGAAAAGAACTGGTACTTGGTCCATGTGCGCAAGTCAAATGCCAAATTGTCCTCAAATATGAAATTAGCATCTGCTAAGGGTCCTGCTAGGCCTTGAAACCAGTGAGAATTACGATGAATCTTCTCAGTGTATCCTCTAGGAGGGTCGTCTATTGGCATGGGTCCTGGAAAACCTTGAAACTCTGGTGGTTGTACCGTCGGATAAGATTCCGCGAGTAATTCTCCAATATGGGCCATTGTTGTGCTTGGGCCAGCTTCTGATGGTCCTGCTTCGGTTTGCATGATGACTGACGAGTAAATGGAAAAGATCTGCTACAAACGATTAACACATTAGTATGGAAATTAATTATGATCCCAATAAAGTGAGACCGCAATCCCTTTCCATAACCGATGCGTAACCCGTGTAGCCAAGTGTCGTGAAATGATTGATGCAATGATCTTTTTGCAGAGCTAATGCAGGTCTCTAGACACCTACATGGTTCAGATTATGCATACATTTCTTGATGAGCTTTTTCATGCATGATGTGGGGTTATGGTGTGTGAATTTATACAAGGTTTGGTTGAGGGTGAATTATTACAAGGGTGGAGTTTAAACGGGATGGGAAAATTGCTAGATAATGAGGTACAAGAAGACCTCTGAATACGTTTCGGTATCCATTTCTTAAGAGTCCTTGGCTAGGTGGTGTGGTTCTGCTAAGGTACAGAAAGTGGTATCGCGTTTGGTGGTATTGAAGGATATAAATATTTCTGAGGGGTATATATTACATGGCTAGAGGGTTGGGCTATAATCCATTGTTTAGGTACCCAAATCTGCATGGGTGTGGGTCTATGGATAAGGTATTTCTTGGCAATCCAAATTTGTCGAGTATTAGTACTTGTAGAAGAAGATCGAGGGGACTTTGAATGCTGACTCTGCTTTTTTTGAAACTTTGTCCTGTTCTTGTCTGCAGTGTTGCCGATAGGCTGTGGTTGCTGTCCTTTTGGCACCCATATTTGTCTCGTGCCACTGGTTCTGTGATTTTGATACTGCTGCTGTCTTTGTCTTATCTGGTGGTGTCGTCGGTCTTGGTTCCTCTGTTGTGGTTGACTCCTTCATGGTTGGGTTTGAGAGGTCCATTGGACGCTCTGCTTTGGAAAAGAAGGGAGATCCAACACTTGCGTGACCTGCCCATTAGGAAGTGATTCGTTCTTTATCTTTAATCTAGGCCAGCCCGCAGCAATTTTGGAAGGATGAGCACCGCAGGGTGTTGTGCTCATTTGGCCGCTGATGCAACCCACCTGACCGCTGATTGTGTCCATCTGCCCTAGCGGTTGGGTCGATGCCCCTTCTAGTTTGCAGGAAGCCCAAGGGAAGATCTCCTGTCGTCCTTCTGATTGACAATCGTCTATAGCCAAGCCGGAGTGGGTTGGTGTAGACGTAACGTGATTGATCTGACCCAAGATCTTCCGGTATTCCATCACATGTATTTCATAGGGTCTAGGGTTACAAACCTCAGACGGAATGCCATTAGGGAAGTCAAGCGGTATCACTCGCTTCTGTTCTAAGGTTCCAATCTGTAAGGAGCCTTGTCTAAGATTTAGGTCCACTGAGTGATCGTATAGCCAATCTTGGCCAAGGATTAGGGGTTCTATCAGGTCGTCATCATGGCACACTAGTAGCTTCACTGTCATGGTCACATCCTTAATGAGGATAGGAAGGTCCACCTCACCCATGCAAGGCGTTTCCATGCCTCCTAGCCCTATGAGGTCTGCCTCAATTGGCCGCATTTCGATTCCTGAATCCTTATAATGGGACCATCTAATCGCACTAGTCGCAGCACCTGAATCAATTAAAGCCCTGAGCTCTTGGCAAGGGTTGCCGTGCTCTAGCCTAACTGTAATGAATGGTCTCCTGTCCACTATACTAGGATGAGTGGTTGACTTTACTTGACACATAGCCATGGGATATCTGGGTGTAGTTTCCAGATGGTTATAATGTTCTTTCCTTAGTCCTTGTCTTCTTAGCTTCATGCGCTTAATGCGTTCTATAGCTTCTACCTGAGCTTCAGATCGTATTCTATTTTCTTCCTCCTTACGCTTCTGTGCCAACGTGAGTCGTCTAAGCATATCCTCAGTAAGAGGTTCCTGATATAACCTGACTCTACAGCCACTAATATAATTAGGCATTATGTTTCCTTCTAAGGTGGCTAACTGTACTGCTCCACTTGTCGAGAGTCTGTTAGTGATCATAGGTCCATAACCTCGCTTTTCTAACTTCCGTGCGTGTTGTTTCAGCGTATATACTAGAACTAAATCTCCTTCTTTTAGGCCTTTATCTTTCACATGTGCATCAAAATATGCTTTCTGTCGCTTCTTCGCTACATATATTCCTGCTGCTGCCTTTAGCCTCGTTTCTCCTAATCGTTCCAAGTCCATTATTCTCAATGATAATTCATGGCCGGTCCACTGATGTTCTTGTGCAACCTTAAGGGTCGGTATCAAGAAGTCCAAAGGAAGCACAGCATTGTGACCAAAAACCATCTGAAAGGGAGTGGCATTGAGTACGGTCTTGTAGGCCACTCGATATGCCCAAACAGCGTGGTGTAACTGTTTGTCCCAATCTAAACGTTTTTTGTTCACGAGTTTTGTCAGTACGTTACAAAGGATCTTATTAGTGCTTTCAGCCTGACCATTGGCTTGAGGATGATATGGTGCGGATTTCTTGTGAATCAACATAAAATCCTGTAACAAATATTCAATGACTTGGTTTAGAAAGTGAGTTCCGCAATCGCTCACTAACTCAATAGGCAATCCATATCTTGTAAAGACATTTTCAAATAAGAATTTTGCAGTTGTGTGTGCATCATTCTTTTTTGTGGCTTTTGCCTCTACCCATTTTGTAAGATAATCTGAGGGAACAATAATGTATTCAGCATGTGTACCTTTTGCAGGGGGGTTAATGGGTCCTACAAAGTCTATACCCCACTTAGAAAATGCACGTCCTCCCATCATGGGTTTCAATGGCATTTCATCTCTACGAGTAGGAAACTGAGTTCTTTGGCACACATCACATCTCTTAACATAGGTATGAGCATCCATGTGAAGAGTGGGCCACCATAATCCTGCAAAGAGGATGGCTTTGATTATCCTATCGGGTCCAAAATGACCTCCTGCAACACCTTGGTGTGCAGTCTCTAGTATGCTCAGATAATCGCTTTCATGAACACATTGTCTTAGATATCCATCTCGTCCTCTTTTGTATAGATTATCGCCAATAAGTGAATAGTCTTGAGCTTCCTGCTCCAGACTACGTTGTCGAGCTAAAGTCATTCCTTGAGGGAATGTGTTTGTCCTCAAGTATGTCACTAAGGGTTCACTCCAGTCTGGTGTGAGAGACACGTGATATAATGTAGCATGCTCTACTGGTGGTCTTTCACAACAAACATGGCATTCTTTACACAACTTGTAGACATCTGCTTCCATTGAAGGCCAATATACTCCTAGTTTATGCAGAGTCTGTAATGTTCGATGTTTCGAATGATGTTGCTTTAATGCACCTACGTGTGCTATTTGCAACCAATTCGCGTGTTCTGATTCATCTACACAACAAGCAAGGATCTTTTGATTATCCTGTTTATATATGCTTCCTGCTAAGATTTGGTATCTCTGAGACTTGGTAATCTCTCCTTCTTTGATCTTTATCCTAGGGTTCTTGGGTCCGTATGTCAGGATAGGGACTATAGACTTAGCCCATTCTGGTGCTATCTCAAGATTAAAAAAATATGCATCTGGTAGATCATCCATTACTCCTTGAGGAGCTTCTCTTGATGTTAATCTGGAAAGGTGGTCAACTCTAAGATGTGTCTTTCCTTTTCTGACTACTACTTCAAAATCGTACTCCATGAGTAATAGAAACCAACGTATTAGTCGTCCCGTGTTACATGGTTTGTTGACTAGGTACAATAGGGCTTGATGATCTTGTAAAGAACTTGAATTTGTTGGCCAACAAGTAATGCCTAAACTTCTTTACTGTGTAGATCATCCCTAATCCTTCTCGTTCCGTCGTGGTGTAATTTCTTTCTGCTGCGTTCAATTGTCTGCTCGTGTAAGCTATGGGGAGATCTATGTTACCTTCACTCGTGGGTTGTGCTAACACACATCCTATGGCGTAATTGGATGCATCCACATGTACATGGAATGGCTGACTCCAATCTGGGGTAGTCAATATAGGTGCTGAGCACAAGCGTCGTTTAAGTTCGTTGAATGAATTCTCACATTCTTCTGTCCATTCAAAATTGGTTAAAAGAGAGTACAATGGCTTGGCTATGATTGCATACATGTGTATGAATCTCCTATAATAGCCGCAATGGCCCATAAATGCCTGTACCTCTTTCACATTAGTTGGTCTAGGTAATTCTGCAATTACCTTCACCTTTTCTTCATCCATAGAGATTCCATTTTTTGACACAATGTGTCCTAGAATTTTGCCTTGTCTGACCATGAACACGCATTTTTCTGGGTTCAAACGAACCTGATATTCTCGACATTTGTCAAATATTTGCCTTAACTCTGGGATATGCGTCTGCCTTACATTAGAATGCGCACATATGTCATCGACATAAACTTCCAAACTCTTGCGTAAGAATTCCTTAAAAACATGACACATGAGTCGCTGGAAAGTGGCGGGTGCATTTGTTAAGCCAAAAGGCATTACACGAAATGCAAATATCCCCCATTCAGTGGCAAAAGCCGTCTTGTGTTGGTCCTCTGGAGCAATGGCTACTTCATTATAGCCTGAAAATCCATCAAGAAAGCTGTAAACTTCCTTGCCCGCAACTCTTTCCAATAGATGTTCTGTGATAGGAAGAGGATAACTGTCTCTAATCGTGGCGGCATTAAATTTTTTAAGGTTAATACACACACGCAATTTTCCATTCTTCTTGGGCACTACCACAATGGGGGATACCCATTTGGTATGCTCAATTTCGTAAATGAATCCTGCTTCGATCAGCCGATCTATCTCCTCTTTAATCTTCACAGCGTAGTTATCATTGTACGTTTATGGTTTCTGTTTCGTAGGTTTTGCATCTGGAGTCATAGGGATTCTATGAGAACATATATATGGATCTACTCCTTTCAAATCTTTGTAACTCCAAGCAAACACATCTCTATATTCGCGCAATAGAGCAACTAATTCTTCTTCTTCTTCAGCTGTCAAATCATGCCTTATGTATGTACATTTTTCTTCTTCTCCTTCTATGGCTACTATTATTTTCTTGGTTTTCTCTCGGTTATCATATACTTGTCCGTCATTCGCCTTTCTATTAGGCATTCGTACCATGATTCTTCTATCTTCGATTTCATATTTCTTGAAATTCTCGGGTACTTCGAACAAAGATTCTTTTTTTTCTGACATGGTTTCTTTCTTCTTTCTTTTCTTGCCTTCACTCTTGTTAGTCACTTTTGTGGCTATTCTCACGTCATCTATCTATCTATCTATCTATTCTCTTGAAAAAAACTGATTTGATGAATAGATAGCTAGATAGATAGATAGATAGATAGATAGATAGACAGATAGATAGATAGATAGATAGAAAGATAGATAGATAACTGATTTTTCTTCTATTCTCTTGAAAACAACTGATTTGATGAATTTTATTCATTCATCACATACATTCTTCTTCTACTCATCTATACTTGGTCTATATCTCTTCTCTCTCTTATGTCCTGACTCTTCTTGTATATATAGGTGTATGTGTAAAAACTCGTCACTTTTACCAAGGTATGAGTGAACTAATTTTAAGCTTAATGTACATGTATATACAAGTCTTCATCTTTTGACCATGCACTAATCTTCAAGCCTCCGAATTTGATCTTTGCTTTATTCTTTGACTTCAATCCTTTTCCAAATCATCAATTGTTGATTGTCGTGCACCAACAACTCCCCCTCAATCATCAATTGTGATTTTCTCCATCTTCTTTATACCTGCCATGTCTTTGAACCTTTGTAGCTTAGGTTCGTCCAAGCTTTTGGTTAATATATTTGCAATCTGATCTTTTTTTGAAGTATGTATGACTTCAATCTCTTTATCAATCACCTTCTCTCTTAAAAAATGATATTGGATCTAAATATGTTTAGTCCTGGCATGAAACACAGGGATAGCAGCTAGATACAATGAACTCATATTATCTTCATCAATAGTTTTGCACTCTGAATGATGTAAAAACTCTTCTTGAGAGTCTTTAACCATATAACCTCCTTTGCCGCTTCAACCATACCTTTATATTATGCTTCTGTGAATGACAAAGCAATTATATGTTGCTTCTTGGAACACGAAGATATTAACTTATCTCCCACATAACATAGACACCCATAGGTTGATCTCCTATCATTAGGATCACATGCCCAATCTATAACACTGTATATCTTTATGTTTGTATCTGATGTGAATTCATAATACAAACCTTCTTTGAGTGTACCCTTAATGTATCTTAGCAACCTTTGTCCTCCAATCCAATGTTCTTTCTTAGGACAATGCATGAATTGAGACAACACTCCAATTGCATATGACAAGTCAGGCCTAGTTAATGTAGCATAGATTAAACTACCAACCAGACTTTGATATAACTTCATTTCGTTGATTTCTCCTCCTTTGTATCTACTCAATTTGTGATACACATCCATTGGAGTAGGTGCTACCCTGCAATCTTCGATTTTAAACTTGATTAACAAGTTCTTCAAATACCGTTCTTGAGTTACATATACTCCGTGTTGAGTATATGAAATCTCGATGCCCAAAAAATATGACAAGTCTCCCAAGTCATTGAGCTTGAACTCTCTTTCCATTTTCTTTTAAAGATTTTGTATGCCCTTCTCATTTGTACCTGTAAGAATTATGTCATCAACATATATGCACATGTAAATGAACCCATCATCACTTGCTTTAACAAGAAAGCTACTATCTGCCTTAGACACTTGGAGACAAAGCTCTTTCAAGAACTTCACAAGTCTATAATTCCATGCCCTTGGGGCTTGCTTCAAACCATACAAAGCTCTCTTGAGCTTACATACATACTCTGGATACATTTTATCCTTGAAACCTTTTGGTTGTTTCATGAAAACATCATCTGAAATGTAACCATTTAGAAAAGCATTCTTCACATCTATTTGACATAGTTTCCAACCTCTACATGTAGCAATAGCTATGAGAGTCCTTGTAGTTTTCATCTTTGCCACTGGACTATAAGTCTCATCATAATCTATACCAAATGTCTAAGCATACCCTTTCACAACAAGTCTAGCTTTATATCTAGACACACTTCCATCTGCATAACTCTTTGTCTTGTAGACCCATTTGCATGAAATGATCTTCTGATTATTTGGTTTAGGAACCAAATCCCAAGTCTCATTCTCCATCAATGCATCATACTCATACTACATAGCTTTCACCCAATTTTCCTTAACTTTTCCCTCATCATATGTAGAAAGATCTTCTTCTACTTTAACCATATAAGCATAATCTTTAGTTCTCAAAAATGAAGTATCATAACTATACCTTGTAGGTTGCCATTTGTGCCTTGATGATCTTCTGAGTTATCCACTTCTTGAAGTCTCTGGTTCATCACATTCTGGATCAAACCTTGGCATGTCTTCAACTTCATCTATTGCTTCATTGTTCTCTTCTTCATCAAATATTTGAACCTTTGATTTACCTTTCTTTTGGTTCAATGTTTCTTCATCACATGCATAAATGTTAATTGTACCTGCAAACCAAGTGCCTTGCTCATCAAATGTAACATCCTTTGACACAACGAATTGCTTTATGGATGGACTCCATAACCTATAACCCATCTGCTTATCATCATAACCAATGAACAAATATTTTTCAGCTTTAGGTTCCAATTTATGCCTCAATTGAGATGGCACATATGCATAAGCCAAACATCCAAACACTTTGCAATGATTTAAGGTAGGTCTCTTACCCCACCATGCTTCATATGGTTTCATACCCTGCAAAGCTTTACTCGTAGCCTATTAACCAAGTGTGTAGGTATATTTTTACCCTCAGCCCACAAAAAATTAGGGTAATTTTTCTCTTTCATCATTGACATTGCAAATTCAACAAGAGTTCTATTTATCCTTTCTTCTACACAATTTTGTTGAGGAGATTACATGCAAGTAACTTCCCTTTTTATACCTGCATTCCATAAGTAATCACTAAAATCATTAGAGAAATACTCTCCTCCTCCATTTGACCTTAATCTCTTCAATTTTTGCCTTGTGATCCTTTCTGCATACACTTGATAATGTTTAAATGTATTGAACACCTCTGATTTATCTTTGATCACATATATGGTGATCCACCTGGTAGCATCATCAACATAAATCACATAACATCTTGAACCATTAATGCTAAAGTCGTTTGATGGTCCCCACACATGTGTATGCACCAACTCAAGCTCCTCTAAATACATGAAACCATGCTTACTATATGATTGCTTATGAGCCTTACCTAATTGACATGCTTCACATCTGTATGTCATGTGTTGACCTGCAATATTAGGTAATCCAAGCACTGAACCATTGTTAATCATATCTTTAATACATGTTTCATTGAAATGTCCAAGCCATTTATGCCAAAGATCTAACTCAGAGATCTTATGTCCTCCATAAGTGAACAAGGCATGACCAATATTTCCTTGAATCTTCAATGTGAATAGCCTTCCTTCTTTCTTTCTTGAATCTAATTCTTTGGAATTGTAGGAACATACAAAACCTTACCCAAGCGAGTACTTCCATCCTTGGCGTTTACTGATCCAATGGACTTCATATTGTGCTTTGTATTATCACCTATTTGAACTACATGATTACTTACCTTATTCTCCAAATCAATCATCAAAGCTATGTTACCACTCAGGTGATTGCTACACCCTGAGTCTATGTAGAAGACTCTTTGATCTTCACTTTGTCTTTCACAAGTTGCATTCATAATTAAGGTTGAATCCTCTTTCTGATCTGAAGCATATTTGTAGTAGGTATTGTTGTAGGATTGACTTTGAAAGCCTCTACTTGCATTTCTTCCAAAGAAACCTCTACTACATCTACCTCCGAAATTACCTCTATAATTTCTATTACCTCTTCCTCTTGAAATAAAATATTGATTGTATCCTCCACCATTCTGATTATTATGCCAACATTCATGAGCTAAGTGATTAGTCTTACCACAAATCTAGCAAGCGTTGACACCATCTTTATTGCTTCTGCCTCTTCCTCTTCCTTTGCCACCTCCTCTTCCTCTTAGGAAGTTAGCTTGACTAGTATTGCCTTCATCTTCATTCAATTTTTCCTTGCCTTTGATAATCTTCTTCTTGTCCTTTGAATACATTGCTTGACTTGCACTTTTATCAACATCACCTTTGACATCCTGCTCAAAAGTTAGCATGTGTCCTAACAATTGATTCAAATCAGGAGTGAAATGATCTAGTGACAATTTAGTGGATAGAATGAATGGCTTCCACTTTTCATCTCCTCTCAAACCTATGAGAATTTGTCTTACCAATTTGTCTTCTTCAATATCTTCATCAACTACTCCTAATGCATATGTCCTTCATCCTTGCTACATAATCAGAAATAGATTGAGAAGCCTTCTTCTTGAATGTGGTGAACTCTGCCCATAACTTTGCCTTCCTTTACGTTGTAGTGTTTTGGAAATGCTCCTCCAAAGCATTCCATATGTCACTTGCACTTTCACCTCCTCTAATGTGAGGTAGCAAGTAATCATTGACTGCCATGTAAATAATGCTCCTTGCTTGAGCATCCTTCTTCATCCATGTCTTCAAATCGGATAGCTCCTCCCTAGTTGGAACACTAGGATCCCTAAATTCTAGTTTTTCTTCTCCAGCTGTGATGTATCCATCCTTTCTTCACCTGTGTGATAAATTGTTCAAGCTTTGTGAATAATGAATGTACCTTTACTTCGAATGTAGTTCCTTCTGATCTTCTTGATAGCTTCAAGCCTCCTTCTCTAGCTTTCACTTCAAACTTTCACCTTTTGGATCTTCAAATATTGATTTATGTATAACTACAACAGTTTGGATCCTCCTTTCTTCAATTCTGATGACTCCTGCTCTAATACCACTGATGGAGAGTGTTAATCTGATCAAAACATTGACCACCAAGATTGCACATGTAAATGTTCCTACTTAAAGTTCTCTCAGCCTAATTAAAATTAAAATCTCAAAAATTGTAAAGAGGTCACTCAACTGTAGAATTAGACTTGTACAAAAGCATTCCTTAATAGGATAAACACAGAAGGAGCAATGGAGAAACAATCGCGACCCAGATTTCAGAAAGTTTTCTTCTATTCTCTTGAAAACAACTGATTTGATGAATTTTATTCATTCATCACATACATTCTTCTTCTACTCATCTATACTTTTTCTATATCTCCTTTCTCTCCTTTGTCCTCACTTTATCGTTGTATATATGGGAATATATGTACAAACTCCTCTCTTTTACCAAGGTATGAGTGAACTAATTTTAAGCTTAATGTACATGTATATATAAGTGTTCATCTTTTGACCATGCACTAATATTCAAGCCTTAGAATTTGATCTTTGCTTTATTCTTTGACTTCAATCCTTGTCCAAATCATCAATTGTTGATTGTCCTGCACCAAGAAATGAACATATTATTGCATGAATAACGAAGGAAATACCTTGAAGATATTCACAAAAAACTAATGTAACTTTGTCACATTTGTTGGAGCAAGTCTATGAAAAGCCTAAGTATTGGCTTGAGTCCCACAAAGTCATAGAAGAAGCTCAACTATGTCACTTGGTTTTCTTCTTCTCTTCCAAGGTACATAGGGTGTCTAATACATCCTTTGGCAAGCTAAAAGGGCCCACCACATATCTCTGGAGTCCATTTGGTTGGTGTAGTGCAAAGTTTTTTCAGCACCACTTCATCTTCATCAACTACAAATCCATCTCTTCACAATGGTATCAGTGCAAGGTTGGACAACATGGCAGATGTATTTCCTTCATCAATTGACAAATTGGATAGAGGTAACTACTCAGCCTGGTCATTAAGGATGGAAGCGTATCTTCAAGGAAGAAATTTATATGGTTATATAGTTGGAGATGAAGTTATGCCAAGTTTTAGGAACAAAGGTCAACCAAAACAAGAAGAGCAAGAAAAATTGAGCACATTGTGCTCCAAGGATGCACTTGCAAGGTCTTATCTCCTCACCTCTATCTCAGATTTTTTGTTGCCTCACATTAGAAGTTGTAAAACATCTCATGAAGTGTGGAATGCACTTGAAGTCTTCTTCTCTTCAAGTACAAAGGCCAGGAAGCATCAACTATGGCTAGACTTCACAACTCTCAAGAAAGCTCCCAAACAAAATGTGACTGATTTTTTCACAAAGCTCAAGGACATACCAGATCAATTGGGAAGCATTGGAGAGGTAATAGACGAAGAGCAAATTGTAAGGCAGGTCATCAATGGCTTGAAGGCAGATGACAAGTGGGAAGCATTCACCACATCTATGGATCTGTACATGGATATGCATGTACCAAATTTCAACACACTGATAGGACAACTACTTACTCAAGAGGCCAAGCTTATTAAGAATGGAGAAAGCTCCAAAGCTAATCAATCTTCAGCTTTGTATACTGATAAAAGCAAGTCCAAAGAAAAGAAAGGAAGAGGAAAGAAAGTGGATGATGAAGCAGGTACACTTCAAGCTAACTATGCAGGTAGAGGAAGACGTGGTAGAGGTAGAGGCAGAGGAGGAAGACAAGGCAGGGGGAGATCCCAAGACTCTAATTAATGCTCTATTTGTGGACTAACTAATCATACAACTGAAAATTGCTTTAGGAATTCCAGCAATCAAAGAGACAGAGGCTACAACAGAGGAAGTTATGGCTACTCAAGAGGAAGGTTCAACAATTATCATGGCAATTACAACAACTACAACCATTCATACTATCAAGGAGGCAATAGGGGAAGAAGAGACTTCAATAACTACACAGAAGACTCAAATCAAGAGGACTCATTGCTAATCATGAATATGGCCATGCCACAAGGTAAATTTGATGAGCATGTTTTCTACATAGATGCAGGTTGTTCAAATCATGTGGCAGGAAATGTGGCCCTCCTATCAGATTTAGAAGATCCAAGAAACAAGCATGAGGTACAAACAGGAGATGATAAAAGACACCTTGTGGAGAAAATAGGAAATGTAAAAGCACCTGATGGAAACATCAACTTACTTAGTAAGGTACTCTATGTCCGTACCATTACAAAGAATTTGATAAGTGTTGGGCAAATAGTAGAGAAAGGGTTGCAAGTCAGGTTCACAAACGCAGGAGCATTTGTTGAAGATCCAAGTCAAGGATTCAAAAGAATTGCAAAAGGAGAAAAGACAGATAGATTGTTTACATTTGAATTACAAGACACTACAAACATTGCTCTCTTTAATTATGGTAGTCAGACACTCACAGAATTGGAAGTATGGCACAAAAGGTTAGCACATATTGGTGAAAGATCATTAAAGAAAATTTGTAGGGACCAAAGTGTACTTGGACTCCCTAACTTGTCAAAACAACACATGATTTATAAATGTAGTGCATGTTAATTTGAAAAGTCTCACAGGTTACCATTCATGAAGAAAGGATATATGCATGGAGATCTCTTGGAGTTGGTTCATATAGATGTATGGGGACCTAGCAAGGATGCTTCAATATCTAGATCAAGGTATTATGTCTCCTTCATTGATGATTGCAGTAGGTGGACTATATTATACTTTATGAAACACAAAGGTGAAGTCTTTTCATGCTTCAAAAGATATTTGGCTCTTGTGGAGAATCAAACAGGTAAAACACTAAAAAGGCTAAGTTCAGATGGAGGGGGAGAATACTTCTCCCATGAATTTGACTCCTTTCTTCAAGAAAGAGGAATCAAAAGAGAGATCACTACAAGGTACACTCCTCAGCAAAATGAAGTGGTAGAAAGAAGGAATATGAAAATTGTTGAAGCTGCAAGTTCTATGCTAAATGAAAAGTACTCACCTAATTACTTATGGGCTAAGGCTATATCCACATCCACTTATTTGATTAGCAGGTTACCTTCAAAATCACTTGATGGCATGACACCATGTGAGGCTTGGTATGGAAGAATACCAAGCTTGGATCATTGTAAGATTTTTGGATGTGTTGCTTTTGCTCATGTTCCTTCACAGGTTAGAGGCAAGATGGATCCCGAAGTAAAAAGGTGTGTCTTCATTGGATATGACAACAATCAAAAGGGCTACAGATTATACAACCCAACAACCAAAGGATTCTTGGTGAGTAGATATGTAGTATTTGATGAGAATAGTTCTTGGTATGAAGATTCATGTAGAAAGGTCAACCTACCTTATAATATTGAAGAAAATTTTCCAAATCTTGTTAAGGATAGTTCTTCTAAAGCTGAAGAGCAGGATACCTCAGAAGATGATGAAGCACCTCAGTATGAAAAAATCAAAAAGTGGAAGTCTAAAGGTAAAGAAAAAATACAAAAACTTGGACAAGAGGAAAAATCATCACATCATGGCCTAAGAAGGTCCATGAGGGAGAAAAGAAAGCGAGAAAGGTATGGGTTTGATACTTCTCTAGTCACTAAACATTCAATCTATCTAGCACAAGACATAAATCAAGAGGAACCTTCAACATTTGAGGAAGCAAAGAAGAAATCAGAATGGAGGCATGCAATGGAAGAAGAAATTGAAGCTCTTGAGATGAATAACACTTGGGAGTTGGTTCCCAAGTCTCCATCAATGAAAGTGATAGGCTCAAGGTGGATCTACAAATTGAAGAGGAACTCAGATGGCTCCATTAAGAGGTATAAGGTTAGGCTTGTGGCAAAAGGCTTTGCACAAACGCAGGGAATTGATTATGAGGAGACCTTCTCTCGTGTGGCAAAGATGCCTACTATTAGGGTTTTGCTTAGTACTGCCTCTTCCAAGAATTAGAAGTCACTTCAAATTGATGTAAAAAATGCATTTCTTAATGGATGGATAATAGAAGAGGTATATATGGCACATCCACCTGGTTTTGAGAATCACATGTATCTTGATTATGTGTGTAAACTTAATAAAGCTTTATATGGACTCAAACAAGGCCCAAGGGCTTGGAATCATAGGCTTGTGTCATTCTTGCAGGACAAAGGATTTCAACCTAGCAAGGTAGATCCATCACTATTTATAAAAAAGAGTAATTCTGAAGTCATCTATTTTGTGTGTGTATGTAGATGATATTATACTTATAGGAAATGATACAGATGGCATGAAGAGAATCAAAGAATAGATAAGAGAAGAGTTCAAGATAAGTGATTTGGGTTCACTTACCTACTTCCTAGGATTGGAAGTTGTCTACAAAGATCATGGTTTGTTTCTTACTCAAAGAAAGTACATTAAAGACATGTTGGCAAAATTCCAGATGCAAGATTGTAGGATAGCAGGTACTCCAATGGAGGTTAATCATAAATTGAGCTCACATGAAGGTGAACTCATAGAAGATGTGACAGGTTATCAAAGCCTTGTGGGTAGTTTGAATTATGCCACGTTGACAAGGGTTGATATATGTTATAATGTGAGTGTGCTAAGTCAATTTATGCGCACACCCAAGAAACCTCACATGGAGGCTGCCAAGAGGATACTCAAATATCTCAAAGGGACCATGAATGAGGGGTTATATTACCCTTATGTATCTGATTTAAGTTTGAAATTGTTCTCTAATGCAGATTGGGCTTGCTCCAAGGAAGACAGAAGGAGCACCTGAGGTTATCTTACCTTTGCAGTTTCAAAACTTGTTTCATGGTCATCCAAGAAGCAACCCACAGTTTCTCTCTGTTCTACTGAAGTTGAATACAGAGGTCTTGCCATAGCTACTCAAGAAACTATGTGGATAAAGATGTTGGGAAAGATGGATGGATGCTCCAAGAGACTGAATAGGTACTCCTAAACCTGCTTTGTACCAGCCCTCTTTTGCTTCAGAGTTGATAAATAGACTTCCTTAGCTTTCCAATGACACCATAAAATGTCCTATGTACTTTGGAAATGATGTGTATAATGATTTAATCAAAACAGATAACTTTGGAAGTCACAAACTCAAGAAAACCTTCTATTTATGTCTTGACACCTGCTAGCTATTTTGCTGAGTATGAATAGTACAGTAGGAATTGGAAAACTTCCTTTTAGGGGTATCTAATTAGCTTTGCAAACTACCTATTCCAAGTTGAATGATGTTAAATGATAAACTATGCTAAGAGAAATCAATTTACCAAGTTAAGCTATACCCCCGACTTTTTAGGACTATAGTAGAAAAATCCCAGAGATCACCTCGACGCAGATTTCTCCAAAATGGCTGAATAGAATGTCTCCAAACTTTGAGAAGCATGTAGATTACTTCAACCTGAATCCAACAAGCTTTGAATCACTGATTTTGGTGGAGAATCGACCGAGATATGCCCTTGACAAGTTGACTGACTTTTGAGTAGACTAACAGAGAACTCAGAGATGGACAATATGAATGTATGTATTAATGAACATTTGTATACAACTCCATTGGCATGAGTATCATTGCCAAGTGGTGTAGAGAGGTGTGGGATAGAGTGTAGACCTCACACACACTCAAAAATCAGTAATGCTAGGCTCGGGAGTGCTCTCACTTACCCGTGACTTTTCATGTCCATTTTTATAAGAGATGGGTAAAATTTTGAATTCAAATTCAAACTTTTGGCTCCCTATGATCAAGCTCCTAAATGCTTGGAGATATTCTTTCAATCAAACAACTAGTTTTTCCACGAATCCTTTTGGTAGGTGATTACAAGAGATTCCAAGTCAATTTGACTTTTACAATGAGATAAAGTGGTAATTAACCACTAGCAATGGTTCATATGCTTCTTCACTTATGTAAGATCTTGAAGGTATTTTTCAAGCCAAATGTGTAGGCTTGTGATTTACAGCAATAGCTCCCCCTCAAGCCAAACATTTTGGCTTAAATCTTCATCTTCAATCTTCAAGTATATCGTGCAATCCAATCATGGATTTGAACCTCCAAAGTTTGGTTCCATCCAAAGCTTTAGTCAACAAATCTACACATTGCATGTTGGTTGATACATAGATTAGTTGAATGTCCTTGCTTATCAACTTCTCTCTCACATAATGGTAATGAACCTATATGTGTTTGGTCCTAGCATGATAAATAGGATTAGCTGCAAGGTGAAGAGAACTTGTATTATCCCCAAATATTATTGGAGATCTAGTGAATAAACCCAATTCTGTATACAAAAGCTTAATCCAAATTGCTTCTTGTGTGGCATTAGCCAGTCCTCTATACTCTGCCTTTGTGGAAGACAAAGCAACAGTAGGTTGCTTCTTTGAAGACCATGAAACTGGTTTGTAAATATATCTAGAAGTGCTCCTCCTATCATCCTTGCATCCTGCCCAATCTGCATCTGAATAAATTTTGATATCAATATCTGAAGTGTAAGGGAAATACAAACCATGGTTCTATGTACCCTTGAGATACTTCAAGATTCTCTTGGCAGCCTCTAAGTGAGGTATCCTTGGCTTGTGCATAAATTGACTTAGCACACTAACTCCATATGCAATATCTATCCTTGTTAAGGTAGCATAGTTCAAACTACCTACCATACTTTGATATCCTGTAATGTCTTTGACTTCATCACCTTCATGGGCACTTAGTTTTAGGTTTACCTCCATTGGAGTGCTTGCTACTTTGGCATCCTGCAAGTGAAACTTCTTCAACATGTCCTGTATATATTTTTTCTGAGTAATATATATCCCTGAATTAGTGTAGACTAATTCAAGTCCCAAAAAATACTTTAATAGACCAAGATCATTGATCTTCAACTCCTTCATCATTTGACTTTTGATATATCTGATTCCATTGACATCATTACCTGTAATGATGATGTCATCAACATAAACACAAAGGTATATTACCTCTGAATTACTTCTCTTGATGAACAGAGAAGTATCTGCCTTGCTCATGACAAATCCTTGGTCTTGGAGATATGTAGTTAACCTGTAATTCCATGCCCTAGGTGCCTACTTCAATCCATATAAAGACTTTTTCAATTTGCAAACATATGTTACCTTCTTAGGGTCCTCATAGCCAGGAGGTTGTGACATATATACCTCCTCTCAAATCAATCCATTCAAGAAAGCATTCTTGACATCCAATTGGTACATATTCCAATTTTTTGATGCAGCCATACTCACCAACACTCTGATTGTTGGCATCTTGGCCACAGGTGAGAATGTCTCCTCATAGTCAATGCCTTGGGTTTGTGCAAAACCCTTGTTTACCAATCTGGCTTTTTACCTGTTGATTATGCCATCAGAATTTCTTTTAAGCTTATAGATCCATCTGGATCCTATTACCTTCATGGAGTCCTTCTTAGGTACTAACTCCCATGTGTCATTCTCCTTGAGTGCTTCAATTTCCTCATCCATAGCTTCTTTCCATTCTGATTTGGTTATGGCCTCTTCATATGATCTTGGTTCTTCATTTGACAAATCTTTGGCAAGATAAAGAGAATGTTTAGTAACAAGAGATGTATAAAACCCATATCTGATAGGTTTCTTGATTTCTCTTTGTGATCTTCTAAATGGTTGAGTTGAAGATTCAGGTATGTCTTCAAGCTTCTTCATCTTCATTTTGCCTTTGGACTTCCAAGCTTTGAGTTCTTCAAGATTGATAGTATGTTCATCATCTGAACTTGAGGCTTCATTCTGAGTAGGTTCTTCCTTTGTAAGACTTGGGAATTCCTCTTCCAAATCATAGGGTAATTTAACCTTCCTGCATTCATTCTCATACCAAGAATCATTTTCATCAAAGACAACATCTCTGCTTACCATGAATTCCTTATTGATAGGATTATAAAACCTGTAACATTTTTTATTTAAATCATACCCAATAAAGATGCATTTTTCATCCTTTGGGTCTAGCTTACCTCTTATCTGAGAAGGAATGTGTACATATGCTACACATCCAAATATTTTGCAATTGTCAAGTGAGGGTCTCTTACCATGCCATGCTTCATAGGGTGTCATGCCATCAAGAGACTTAGATGGTAACCTGTTTATGAGGTAAGTGGCAGTGGAAACACTTTCTGCCCATAGATAGTTAGGTAACTTTTTCTCATTCAGCATAGACCTAGCTATCTCAACAATTAGTCTATTTCTTCTCTCAACTACCCCATTCTGTTCAGGAGAATACCTTGTGGTTATCTCTCTTTTGATGCCTCTGTCCTATAAGAAGTCTTCAAATTCATTGGAGAAGTACTCACCTCCTCCATCTGACCTTAGCCTCTTCAAATTCCTTCCTGTCTGATTTTCAACTAATGCAAGATATTTTTTAAAGCAATTAAATACCTCATCCTTGTGCTTCATAAAATACAATACATTCCATCTGCTATAATCATCAATGAAAGATACATAGTACCTTGAACCTGAGACTGAGGGATCTTTGCTTGGTCCCCATACATCTGTGTGGACAAGCTCTAGGTAGTCTTCATGCATGTATCCTTTCCTTGAGAAGGGTAACATGTGAGACTTCCCAAATTGACAAGCACCACACTTATAAATCATATGTTGCTTGGATACATTGGGTATCCCAAGCACACATTGGTCCCTGCACATTTGTTTCAAGGTTCTTTCCCCTATGTGTCCTAACCTTTTGTGCCAAATCTCAAGCTCTGAAAGTGTTTGATCTTTATAACTATATAGTGCAATATTCTTTGTATCTTCCAACTCAAAAGTGAAAAGTCTACCTGATTTTTCTCCTTTAGCAATCCTCTTGAACCCATGCCTTGGATCCTCCACATATGCTCCATATTGATTGAATCTAACCTGCAAACATTTCTCCACAATCTGACCAACACTCATCAAGTTTTTGGTAATGGTTGGTACATAGAGTACCCTGCTCAACAAATTCTTATTTCCATCACAAGTCTTAACATTTCCAACTTTAACTACAGAATGCTTTGTGTCATCACCTGTTTGGACTTGATGCTTACCTTTTGGTTCCTCAAGATCAGAGAGTAATGCTACATTGCCAGCCACATGATTTGAACATCCTGAGTCAATGTAGAATAGGTGTTCATCATTTGTACCTGATTTTGAAGTCATGTTCATGATTAGAAGAGAGTCATCTTGCTCCTCTATGTAGTTGTTGTAATCCTTCCTGGATTTGAATCCTCCTTGGTAGTTGCCATTGTAATTATTGTTGTAGTTGTTGTTGTAGTTATTGTTGTAGCCTTGGTGATGGTTGAATCTACCTCTTGATTGTGAGTAGCTACCTCTTTGGTATCCTCTTCCTCTCTGATTCTTGTAATTCCTGAAACACTCATTTGTAGTATGATTTGATAGACCATAAATATTGCATGGTGAGGAGTTATAAGATCTCCCCCTACCTTGCTTACCTCCTCTGCCCCTTCCTCTTGATGATCTACCTCTCCCTGCATAGTTGGCTTGAGAGGTAGAGCCTTCATCTTCCACCTTCTTGCTTTTGCCTTTATCTTTAGACTTCTTATTAGTGTAAAGGGCAGAAGAGTTATTACCTTTGGATGTATCTCCATTCTTGTTGAGCTTTGCTTCATGAGTAAATAATTGTCCCATGAGAGTTGTAAGATCTGGAGTGTGCATGTCCATGTAAAGATCCATAGCTGTGGTGAAGATTTCCCATTTGTCATCAGCCTTGATCCCATTGATCGCTTGCCTTACAATCTGTTCTTCTTCAATCTCTTCTCCTATGCTTGCTAACTGATTTGCTACATCTTTAATCTTGGTTAGAAATTCTGAAACAACTTGCTTAGGTTGCTTCCTTAATGTTGTGAATTCAATCCACAACTGATTTTTCCTAGCCCTTGTGTTGGAGGAAAAATAAGATGACAAGGTTTCCTAAGTCTCTTGGGATGTCTTACAATTTCTAATATGTGGCAAAAGAAAATCAGATATAGAGTTGAGTAAATAAGACTTTGCCAATGCATCCTTAGCACACCATGTGTTGAGCTTTTCATGTTCGTCCTTGGTTGGTAATCCTCTTGTTTTGAATGAGGGAAATTCCTCATCTCCTGAGATGTATCCATAGAGAATCCTTCCTTGTAAGTAGGTCTTCATCCTTAGAGACCATGCTTGATAGTTGTTCCTGTCCAATTTGTCAATAAATGAAGGAAAAACATCTCCCATTTTACCTTAGTTTGCTCTGATACCACTGTTGGGAAAGATGGATGGATGCTCCAAGAGACTGAGTAGTGTTAGACGGCCGCCGAATAAGGACAGTTGTACTAGGATAGGCGCCTTAAATAGCAAGAGCCTTTCGAGAAACGCGCAGGTAACAAAAGATTCGCGCACCACTGTAAAAATCCTCTATATAATGAAATGAGAAAAGAATGGCAACACACGCCCATATTTGGAACTGTTGTGTCCTGTTAAGGTGTATCGTCTAGTTGATTCTGTCTGTGAAATGCATCTTCGAGTCTATTTGTGAGTACGTCCGATTCGGAACTTATAGTGTCGATTTTGTCTGTGAATATGCCCATTCTGGGGAACTGCTGTGTTTGGTTAAGTGCATCTTCTAGTCTGCCTGCGAGAACACCCATCCGGGGTTGCAGGGTCTTGTTTAAGTTATCCTTCGATTCGGGTCTGTCGGTTAAGTGTATCTTCTATTGTGAAGCACCCATGTTGGGAAGTGTAGCGTATTGTTGAGTGCCTACTTTGGATCTGTATGGTTCTGTCCTGTCCTGCTGTGTTTGCTTAGTAGTTGTTCATATCTTAAAAGGTAGTTACGAACAAGTGACAGTGTGCTACGAAGTTGTTCGGTAATGTTTAAGTGCGTAGTTGAGCATTGTTAAGTGTGGTTAGTATATATCGGCAAGTAGAAGTATGGAGTGATCTCACTGTTGGTCTGTCAAAGTTCTGTGAAGTAATTGAAGTCGATACAATAGTCTGTGTTTTCTGGGGATTCCGTTCCAGGAAGGACTTGTATCTGTGAGGGCCTGTGTGCCTTGGAGCTAGTGATACGATTGTTACGGTTCGGCTGATGTTTACATACAGTAAGTTGTATACTTTTGAGTATAACTATTCGATGTGCCTCCGAGTCAAGAATACGTGCATTCTGTGTAATACTCGGCGAATGAAGTAGAGTAGTTAAGTAGTTAAGTCAGGACCGGACTACTGCTCTCCCGCTATAGCAGATCCAGCTCGGAAATTTCAACGTCCCAATAAGCCGCGTAGTAGCAGTGTTCAGAGACCAGTACTGAGCTAAGACGTGACCGCGTATTTAATACTTGTATGAGAGTTTGGGAAATTAGTACAGGGCCTCTGTCCAACAGACCCCTACCACTCCCAAGAACCCACGTGACTGCGAAGTAGAGTGCTTCTAAGTATCACATTAGGCTAAAGTACTCTAAATCCAGATTTAGAAGCATTGTATCCGACCAACGGCTAGTATTCGGTTAACATTTGGCGCCGTCTGTGGGAAAGTGGCATCAGATTGCCAGTTATCTGTGAAAGTGGCACGGGAATACTAGTTGTTTGTCAAAAGCAAAACGTTAGTTAACAGTCGAGTAACTAGCAGTAGCAACAGGCCCAGATTGTTGCGAACTGCTCAGATAGGGTTATTGCGTAACGATACATGCCGGTTACTCGATCTGGTGAAACATATCCTAAGAACTGTAAGATTGAAGCGAGTAAAGCGATAAAGATAGCCCTGAAAGAAGAAGGTCTAACCCACTCTGACCCAGTGGTTAGACAAACTGAGAACTTCACGATTGATTCCGGTCATATTCCGGTGGAACGATTAACGCCTTTGGTACATTCTGGTGCTACTTCGACCCAGCCTATCGAAGATATAGCAATTTCAGAATCTACCAACATGCCGTTAGAAACTAGTCTAAACTCGGAGTTAGACACGATCAGAAACACTTTAGGAAAAGAGATCGATAAGAGCAAAAAAACACTGCATTCTGGCACAATTTTGGCTCATTCCGGTGATATTCCGATGATAGAATCACCAACTGTAGGCAAAGACTTTGCAGTTTTCGCGAAATCTTCAGCCCAACCAACGTGCTTGGAAGAAAGATTTCGGATATTGGATATCCAGAAGGAACTTATGCAGTTCTTAACCATCCACCGGATCAGGCGTATAAGGCCATTGTTTTTCAATCAACACTGGTAAATGAAGCAGCTAGATGGCTTACGGAATACGATATTAATCATTTCGGCACCTATGATGCAGTTCGAGACGCTTTTTTGCAACGATTCAGGTTAAAGAAGAATCCCGCCGAAATCTTTGATTATTTACAGAACAACCGACAGAAGGCGAATCAGACCGTCCAAGAGTATGCTACACTCTTCAGAACACACTTGCGGCAGATACCACAGGCCCACGCTAACTTACCTGATGAATTCATCACTCAGTGGTTCATCAACGGCTTAACCCCACAACTGAAACAGATCATGATCATAAGATGTGTGGGAGCTATGACGCTGGATGCAGTCATCGCCATGGCTCTGCAACTAGAATCCAAGGTTGGTGGATTTACAGAAGATCTGGAGTGGTTAAAAACGAACAAAACCATGAATGAAGATATAACTAGACAAGTATACTGTATCACATGTAAAAATTCAGGGCATACTAGTACCAATTGTGTGCTAAATCAAACGTTCTACGCTATCTGCAACACTGCCGGACACACCACCGGAAATTGTGTTTACAATGCCAGAATACAGGGAACAGCAACAGTCAATGCTGTTATTCAAGAACATGGACAGGCAGCGAATCACTACGTACCTCCGCAACTGAGAAACAATCAACCGCAAGGATATCAAAACTATCGAGGACAGAGAAACAATAACTATAATGCAAACCGCTGGCAGAACGAACCACCACCGGAAAATCCCAATGTACCACCACCACGCTGTCATTTTTGTGGTGAATACGGTCACATCAGAAGATTCTGCAAAGATGCAGCTGAGTACGATCAAAGGAAGAAGGATCGGCAAAACCCAATGGCCAACATGGTACAAATTACGCTAGTAGAAACGCAAGCTGCTACAGTACAGACTAGATCAGGTAAACAGCTGCAGACAGTAGCAGAAGTATTCGAACCAGGGATACGAGAACAACATAGGATGTATAACAAGGCTAGTCACTGGACCGCAACAGAACCACCAGTATTCCCAGAACCTATTCCGGTGACTCAGGCTTCATCAAAGGAAGGAACGCAACAAAAGGAAACAATAGCAGAGCCATCATCAGCAGTAGACATAACAGCAGAGACTTCTACACCAGCGAAAACCTCAAGTCCAAAGGAGCAGGACAACCAATCTCAACAAGCTTGGGAAATTTTATCCAAGGCATCTATCACTTTGCCTCTCGGCCAACTTCTGGCATTAGTACCTAGGATTCGACAACAGTTCCAGCAACAGTTCAGTCTAGTGCCTTCTTGTATTCCGGCAACAACAGCAGTTCAACCGGAACCTGATTCTATCGTTGATCATTCAGTTCCCTTGATTACAGTATGGTACAAGAATCATAAAATTACGCAGGTATTGATTGATGGAGGATCTGGTGTGAACATTGCAACAGCATCTTTATGCAAAAGGTTAGGATGGACCGAAAGTGAATTAGTACAATTTTTTGTTAGAATGGCAGATCAATCTAGAGTCCACCCTGTAGGACTTGTGCGAAATGTACCCATCACTTTACAAGGTATGACCTTTAGAATGACCTTTGTTATACTAGATTTGCCAGAATCTACTTTGGATTACAACCTTCTTTTCGGCCGACCTTGGCTGAAGCATGCGAAGGTAATACAGGACTGGTCTGCACAAGAGCTCACGTTCAAAGATGCCAAGCGTAGATATGTAGTAAAATTAGATGCTATCCAACCGTGTGAGCTTCACGCTAGAACATACTTTGCTGAACCAGTCAACATGCTAGATGGACTATCAGATGATGAGGAAGAGGAATTCCTGAAGAGTAATGCTGATTTAATGTCTGTAGGGACTGTTGATCTACAGTCTATGATAGATAATTGGAACACCTCGGTATGTACAATCACACCTATTACTAATACAGTTAAGCATAAAGGTAGTGTCCCCACACATGATGATGAATTACAATCACTGTTCAAGTCAACAGACGATGCACAAAAACCGCAACAGTTTTATGTCCGAGAAGATCAGTTGACCACGTACAATCTAGGAGATGAAGAGCATCCACGACCTGTAAAGATAAGGCAAAACTTACCGGAATCATTTAAAGCTGACTTGATTCGACTACTTCGCGAATTCTCAGACGTCTTTGCATGGGATTATAAAGATATGAAAGGGTTAGATCCGCGCATCTATCAGCATAGAGTCATGCTGAAGCCTGAAGCTAAACCGAATAAGCAGCCCAGCTATCGGATGAATCCCAATTATGCATCACAGGTAAAAACCGAACTTGATAGATTATTAAAAGTTGGATTTATCGTACCAGTAGAACATGCTGAATGGATTTCACCAATTGTGATCGTACCAAAGAAAAATAAGCAACTACGCATCTATGTAGACTACCGGAAATTAAACGCAGCAACAGTACCAGATCCTTTCCCAATCCCGTTTCTAGATACCATGCTTGATAGGGTAGCAGGTCATGAAATGTATTCCTTCTTAGACGGATACAGCGGTTACAATCAGGTTAGAATGGCCGAAGTAGATATACCGAAAACCGCATTCATTACCAATTGGGGTGTCTTTGCTTGTACGGTGATGTGGTTTGGCTTGAGAAACGCACCAAGTACATTTCAAAGATGCATGCAGGAGATTTTTTCTCCTTATCTTACTTCGTTTATGCAAGTATACCTCGATGATTTTTCAATTTTCGGTAAGAAGATAGCACATCTATTTCATTTACGGTGCTGCTTTCAGAAATGCAAAGAATATAGACTCTGTTTGAATCCAAACAAATCAGTTTTTGCGGTCTCATGTGGCAAGTTACTTGGCCACATTGTATCTGCCCAAGGTATCCAAGTCGATCCAGATAAGATTTTGGCAGTATTAGAAGCTCCTGTGCCAGTTTCTCCAAAAGAAGTTATGCGCTTTATGGGCCAAGTACGGTGGCATGGAAGACACTTACGGTGGCTTGCTCATCTGGCAATACCACTAAACAAGCTAATCAGTAAAACACCTCGACAATTTGAATGGACCCAGGAATGTCAGATAGTTTTTGATCGTTTAAAGCATTTATTAACACAAGTTCCTATTTTACAACCACCGGACTAGGATCACCCATTTCACATCTTTGTTGATGCTTCAGATATAGCAATAGGAAGTGTATTGATGCAACAAATTGATAAATGGTTCAGACCCGTATATTATGCAAGTTGAAGGTTGGCCCCTGCTGAGAAAAGTTACTCTGTAACGGAAAGGGAATGTCTAGGACTAGTATACTCGGTCAAAAAATTTAGACATTACTTACTAGGCCGAAAATTCACATTTCACGTAGATCACGCTGCACTTCTCTATCTAGTTCGGCAGCAGCATCTAGGAGGCCGATTAGCACGATGGGTCTTACTATTGCAAGAATTTGATTACGAAGTCATTCACCGACCAGGCAGTTCACACGCCTTAGCAGAATTTTTATCCCGTTTAGATTTCGGCGAATCTCCGGTGGGTATAGATGACACGACACCCGCAATTTATGTATCAGAACCAATTACCGAAGAATCTGCAGACCCCCCTATTCCATTTTCATATTATGATCAGATCTTGACCTTTCTCACTGATGGTTGCCTTCCACCTCAAGTTTCAAGACCAGTACGCAGAAAAATTGCAGTCTTTAGCCGCCGATTTCGGTTAGTTGCTGGAGAACTATATTATGTAGATCACACCGGAATCCTACTTCGCTGTGTTCCTCTGCATGAAATTAACTTAGTGATCACAATGGCTCACTCAACACCTGCTGGTGGTCACTTTGCCACAGACTTGACTCACCGAAAAATTCTGCAGAGTGGTCTCTGGTGGCCCACTATGTAAAGAGACGTGGCCCAACTTGTCAAACACTGCGATAACTGTCAAAGGTCTGGACAACCGCTACAACGACACTTCTTTCCCTTACAGCCAATTATGCCATTAGAACCATTTCAGAAATGGGGATTAGATTTTATAGGACCAATTACACCTCCAGCAGTCTTCAGCAACAATAGATATATACTCACCTGTACAGACTACGCAACAAGATGGGTAGAAGCATGGGCTGTACGGTCGGCTACAGCGGTCGCAGTAGCAAAATGCCTGTTGAATGATGTCTTTCCATGTTTCGGCTTACCACTGGAAATTGTCTCAGATCAAGGTACTCACTTTGTAAATCAATTAATGAAGGTACTCACCCAATCCTTCCAGGTGACACACAAACTCAGCTTGACGTACTACCCTCGTGCCAATGGTTTGGCCGAAAGTACAAACAAATCACTACTGAATATCCTCCGGAAACTAATCATGGAAGCACCGGAAAGATGGGATCAATTACTATCGGCAGTCTTATGGGCATACCGAACTACATACAAGGTAACTACAGGCTTGACACCTTTCAAACTAGCTTATGGCTTAGAAGCAATAGCACCCATGGAAGTAGTCATCCCAAGCCTGCGGGTAGCAATCACTCAGAAGATGCTACCGCCCAAAACTCTCCTACAGGTATTAAATACACGGTCACGTTTAGCGCAGTACTGATCTCTAACAATACTATCACACGGCTGGTTGACTCTTACGGTCTGAACCTGCTATGGCAGAAGAGCAGTAGTCCGGTATCGACTTAAACACTTAACTACTCTACTTCATCCACCGAGTATTACACAACATGTACCTATTCTTGTCTCAGAGACATCTCAACAGTTATACTCATCGTATACAACTTACTGTAGGTAACATTGACCGAATCGTAATAATCATATTACCAGTTCCAAGGCACACCGGCTTTTACAGATACAAGTTCCACCTGGAACATAATTCCAGAAACACAGACTATCGTATCGACTCCCAGTACTTCACAGAACTTAACAGACCAGCAGCGAGCTTACTCTATATTACTATTTTACCGATAATTATGAGCACACTCAACTACTCAACCCTTACCGACGAATTCGTGGTACACTGTCACTTGTGCGTAATTACCCTTTAGGATACGAACAATTACTGAGCAAACGCTGCAGAACAGGACATAACCATACTGATTCAAGTAGACACTTCAACAATACGATACACTTCTCGCCAGAGGTACGCCCTAATAAAAGATGCACTTAACCGCCAGTTACGAATCGAAGGTTAACTTAGCAAGAACCTGCAACCCCGGATGGTGGTTGCGCAGACAAACTAGAAGATGATCTTAACTAAACACAGTAATCCCCGGAATGGACACAGTTACGGACAACATCGACACTAACAGTTCCGAATCAGACACACTCACAGATAGACTCAAAGATGAACTTCATAGACAGACTCGACTCAGCGATATAACTTAACAAGACACAGCAATTGCGAAAATGGGCTTCTTCGCCTCTCTCCCTTTTGCCATTCTTTTCTCATTTATATACAGGATTTTTTTACAATGGTGCGCGAATCTTTTGTTACCTGCGCGTTTCCTGAAAGATTCTCTTTTACATTTAAGCTACCTGTCCTCGTACTTGTGTCCTTGTTCGGCGGCCGTCTAACACTGGTTTTACATTTAAGGTGCCTGTCTGAGTACAATTGTCCTAATTCGGCGGCCCTCTAACACTGGCACGCCCGGTGGACTCGAACCCGCAGGTTCCTATGTTTCGGCTACAAGCCCTTCTAGATACATATTACGGGCGAGTCTAAATATTCGGGTGATTCTCTTTTTCAGTGTTTCTATCAGCTGAACGAGGGTGGTTGGTTCTACTAACTGGGCGTCCGTTCTAACGGAGCTCAGGGCGATGGCTTGGGATAACAAAATTTCGGCCTGATTTTGTAGGAAGGCCTCCTGTAAGTAGAAGTCGTTGGATAATGCAGCATCGCGCGATGTCTTCATTTCGGCGACCTTCTGCTGCATATCCATGACCCGATCTTTCTGATTTCGGAGCTGGTTGTCGATCCGCTCGAGCTGTTGGTTCTGAAATTCAATTGTTTTGTAAAAAGCATCTCAGGCTCTTCGAGCATGGGCGAGATCTTTCTGGCTCTGAGCTTCCCGGGTTAGTTGGTGGCGTAGTATTCGGTTGACTTCGTCTGCACACTCCTGGGTGCGTCGTAACTCGTCTTTGAGTTGTTCGGTCTCTCTCTGTTGGTCTTGATTTTTTTGAACACTTTCCTGCAGTTGAGCCTTCATTGCATCGATCATAGCTTCGAGGGAAGAGTTGATGTTGTCTTTTTCTTGGAGCTCGAGCTTCAATTCTCGAATTCCTGCGTTGGCTTCGTGGAGCAGTTGGTCTTTGGCAGCCAGTTGTGCCAAGGCATCGTCGCGTTGTTGTAGGACTGCTTGGTGTGCGATGAGTTGGCCTTGGAGGGCGGCTAATTGGGTGTGTAAGTGATGGTTCTCGGCTTTTACGGCTTCGGCTTCTTCTTGGAGGGGGGTGATATCCGCTTCCAATAGGTCTACCTTGTGCTGGAGGTCTTGTTTAATGGTGTTGGCGATATCGTTGAGTTGTGCGGGAAGGTGCTGGGACAGGGAAATGAGCATACGGCCCATTGTGGCTAGTTCGGAGAAGGCCGGAATGGAGGGGAGGAGTAGTGGTTGTGACGGTGGCGTAGAGGTTCGAGTTTGCAGTTGGGGGGATGTCGGGGGCGAATAGTTGGGGGAAGACGAGGCTTCGGGTTCCAGTGTGGGAATAGGAATGACTGTGGGGGGTCTGGGAGGGGTAGAATCGGGGTTTGTTACCTGTTTCTCGGGAGTGCGTTCGAGGGCGGATTCAACAGCCTTTAATAAGGTGTTGAGGGCATCCTTAGCGGGGTGCTGCTCGTCGCGTTGAGGTTCAGAGGTGGCTTCGGTGGAGATTATGTCGGTTTCGGTACGAGCTTGGTGGTCGTGGTTGTGATCGGTCGAGGATTCATGGTGGATGGAGGTGGCGGTGTCGTGGACTTTGTCGGCAGATCGGTGTGCTTCACTTTCCGAAGAGCTGATACGGATGCGTTTGCGGCGGAGGAGTTGGGTGATGTCTTCCTCTTCTTCTGTGCTGTCGTCTAAGGGTTGTATTGATTCTTCATGTCGGAGGATGGGACCTCGGGGTGGTGGTTGTGCGGCGAGGAGGGTTGGGAAGAGGAAGGAGAGGATATGTGGTAGGCGAGATCGTGGGGTGGTTCCTTTATTGACCTGCTTGACTATGGCGACGCATTCCTTATGGATTCTCTGGAAGAAGTAGGATGCGAAATTAACTGGTTCGTGGGCTGCTAAGTCTATGGCGGAGTAGAAAGGGCGAGAGATACCATAAGTGCGTTTCTGTAAGTTGAGGATGGCGACGAGAAATTGGAGGGCGGAGCGTTCGGGTTCGGGACGGCAAAGGATCGCGAATTCATGGGAGGAGGAGCGAGGGAACAACTCTGTCATGCGGGCGAGGGGGAGACTGGGGCCATTTTCGCGGCCCTGCGGGGTGAGGCGGAAAGCTTCAGCGAAAGCGGGGAAGGTGATGACGGTTCTGGATGGTAACGACGGGAAAACCCACTGTCGTTCGGTGGCAGGGGATTGGGCGATGGCAGAGATTATCTGTGCGAAGAAGGGATGGGCTTCAACTGAGTGCCAGGGCAACTCAGCGAAGTTGGCCAACCCTCGACAACGCAGGTATTCTCCTACCTCGGTAGGGATACCTTCGCAGAACGCAGTATAGTTTGCGAGTGCTTCCATGGCGATTGCTACGACAGACTAGGAACAGGGCTTCAGAATACAAGTGCGCACAATTACTAACATTCACTACAATAGCGATTTTTGACATTGTCGAAGGGGTTAAGTAGTAATACTGTGGGGTGCGAAAGGGGGTTGCGCATCATTGTGCAGTGCGGGAGTGAGGTTTGTTGTCATGCAGGCGGGCGTATTCGAGTGATTGGTAAGGGGCGGCTGATTATAGCAAGGTCGTACAAAACGCGGCTATTTATAAAAGGAAGAAAAAGAAAGAAAAAGGGAAAACAAAACGCGGGCTATTGCCGAAAAATTTAATACGGGCTAGGGGCGTGATGATATGGCCGCAGCTTCGACCCATTGATTACCTTTGGAAGTGGGTGTCCGGTCAACGTAGTCAACCGAAAAGTTGTCGGACCAATTTGTTCTGAGATTTTGAAAGGGCCGAACCATCGTAGTTTGAATTTTCGTGCTGCTCTATCCGATTTTGCGTTATAGAAGAGTACAAGCTGGCCTACCGAAAAGATTGGAGTCTTCAAGTATCGATCGTGTGTTTTGGCTTGCCTGAGTTGTACTTCGCGCATAGTTAAAAAACTGAGCCATCGGTGCTCATCAAGTTCTCTGAGTGCATCCATTCGGGCTATCAGTGAATTTTCCGGTAGCATCTTTTGAGTGATTGCTACACGCAGGCTTGGGATGACCACTTCCATTGGTGCTATTGCTTCTAGTCCGTAAGCCAGTTTAAAAGGTGTCAAGCCTGTCGTTACCTTGTATGTAGTTCGGTATGCCCATAAGACTGCAGGTAGTAATTGATCCCATCTTTCCGGTGCTTCCATGATTAGTTTCCGGAGGATATTCAGTAGTGCTTTGTTTGTACTTTCGGCCAAACCATTGGCACGAGGATAGTATGGCGAGCTGACTTTGTGTGTCACCTGGAAGGATTGGGTGAGTACCTTCATTAATTGATTTATAAAGTGAGTACCTTGATCCGAGACAATTTCCAGTGGTAACCCGAATCGTGGAAAGACATCATTCAATAGGCATTTTGCTACTGCCACTGCTGTAGCTGACCGTAAAGCCCATGCTTCCACCCATCGTGTTGCGTAGTCTGTACAGGTGAGTATATATCTGTTGTTACTGAAGACTGCTGGAGGTGTAATTGGGCCTATAAAATCCAATCCCCATTTCTGAAATGGTTCTAATGGCATGACTGGCTGTAAGGGAAAGAAGTGTCGTTGTAGCGGTTGTCCCGTCCTTTGACAGTTATCACAGTTTTTGACAAATTGGGCCACATCTCTGTACATAGTTGGCCACCAGAGACCACTCTGCAGAATTTTCCGGTGAGTCAAATCTGTGGCAAAGTGACCACTAGTAGGTGTCGAGTGAGCCATTGTGACAACTGAGTTAATTTCATGCAGAGGGACACAGCGAAGTAAGATTCCGGTGAGATCTACATAATAGAGTTCTCCAGCAACTAACCGGAATCGTCGGCTAAAGACTGCAATTTTTCTGCGGATTGGTCTCGAAACTTGAGATGGAAGGCAACCATCAGTGAGAAAGGTCAAGATCTTATCATAGTATGAAAATGGCATAGACGGGTCTGCAGATTCTTCGGTAATGGGTTCCGATACGTAAATTGCGGGTGTTGTGTCATCTATACCCACCGGAGATTCACCGGAATCTAACCGGGATAAAAAGTCTGCTAAGGCGTGTGCCTTTCCGGGTCGGTGAATGACGTCATAATCGAATTCTTGTAAAAGTAGCACCCATCGTGCTAAGCGTCCGCCTACATGTTGTTGTCTTACTAAATAAATGAGGGCAGCGTGGTCCACATGGAATGTAAATTTTCGGCCTAGCAAGTAATGTCTAAATTTTTTGACCGAGTATACTAGTCCTAGACATTCTCTTTCTGTGACAGAGTAGTTTTTCTCAGCAGGAGCTAACCTTCGACTTGCATAATACACTGGTCTGAACCATTTATCGATTTGTTGCATCAATATACTTCCTATTGCTATATCTGAAGCATCAACAAAGATGTGAAATGGGTGATCCCAGTCCGGTGGTTGTAAAATAGGAACTTGTGTTAATAAATGCTTTAAACGATCAAAAGCTATCTGACATTCTTGGGTCCATTCAAATTGTCGAGGTGTTTTACTGATTAGCTTGTTTAGTGGTATTGACACATGAGCAAGCCACCGTAAGTGTCTTCCATGCCACCGTACTTGGCCCATAAAGCGCATAACTTCTTTTGGAGAAACTGGCACAGGAGCTGCTAATACTGCCAAAATCTTATCTGGATCGACTTGGATACCTTGGCCAGATACAATGTGGCCAAGTAACTTGCCACATGAGACCGCAAACACCGATTTGTTTGGATTCAAACAGAGTCTATACTCTCTGCATTTCTGAAAGCAGCACCGTAAATGGGAGAGATGTGCTACCATCGTACCGAAAATTGAAAAATCATCGAGGTATACTTGCATAAACGAAGTAAGATAAGGAGAAAAAATCTCTTGCATGCATCTTTGGAATGTACTTGGTGCGTTTCTCAGGCCAAACCACATCACTGTACAAGCAAAGACACCCCAATTGGTGATGAATGCGGTTTTTGGTATATCTGCTTCAGCCATTCTAACCTGATTGTAACCGTTGTATCCGTCTAGGAAGGAATACATTTCATGACCTGCTACCCTATCAAGCATAGTATCCAGAAACGGGATTGGGAAAGGATCTGGTACTATTGCTGCATTTAATTTCCGGTAGTCTACACAGATGCGTAGTTTCTTGTTTTTCTTGGGTACGATCACAATTGGCGAAATCCATTCAGCATGTTCTATTGGTACGATAAATCCAACTTTTAATAGTCTATCAAGTTCGGCTTTTACCTGTGCTGCATAATTGGGATTCATCCGATAGCTGGGCTGCTTGTTCGGTTTAGCTTCAGGCTTCAGCATGACTCTGTGCTGATAGATGCGCGGATCTAGTCCCTTCATATCTTTGTAATCCCACGCAAAGACGTCTGAGAATTCGCGAAGTAGTTGAATCAAGTCAGCTTTAAAGGATTCCGGTAAGTTTTGCCTTATCTTTACAGGTCGTGGATGCTCTTCATTTCCTAGATCGTACGTGGTTAACTGATCTTCTGGGACATAAAACTGTTGCGGTTTCTGTACATCATCTGTTGACTTGAACAGTGATTGTAATTCATCATCATGTGTGGGGATACTACCTTCATGCTTAATTGTATTAGTAACAGGTGTGATTGTACATACCGAGGTGTTCCAATTATCTATAACAGACTGTAGATCAAAAGTCCCTACGGTCATTAAATCAGCATTACTCTTCAGAAATTCCTCTTCTTCATCATCTGATAATCCATCTAACATGTGGACAGGTTCGGCAAAGTATGGTCTGACGTGCCGTTCGCACGGTTGTATGGTATCTAATTTTACTACATATCTACGACTGGCATCTTTGAACGTTAGCTCTTGGGCAGACCAGTCTTGTATTACCTTCGCATGCTTCAGCCAAGGTCGGCCGAAAAGAAGGTTGTAATCCAAAGTGGATTCCGGCAGATCTAGTATAACAAAATTCATTTTGAAGGTCGTACCTTGTAAAGTGATGGGTATATTTCGCACAAGTCCTACAGGATGGACTCTAGATTGGTCTGCCATTCTGACAAAAAATTGTACTGGTTCGATTTCGGTCCATCCTAACCTATTGCATAAGGCTGTAGTTGCAATGTTGACACCAGAGCCTCCATCAATCAAGACCTGTGTAATTTTATGATTCTTGTACCATACTGTAATCAAGGGGACCGAATGATCGATCGTAGAATTGGGTTCCGGTTGAACTGCTGCTGTCGCCGGAATACAAGAAGGCACCGGACTAAACTGTTGCTGGAACTGTTGTCGAATCCCAGGTACTAATGCCAGAAGTTGACCGAGAGGTAAAGTGATAGATGCCTTGGATAAAATTTCCCAAGCTTGTTGAGGTTGGTTGTCCTGCTCCTTTGGGCTTGAGGTTTCCGCTGGTGTAGAAGTCTCTGCTGTTGTGTCTACTGCTGATGATGGCTCTGCTGTTGTTTCCTTTTGTTGCGTTCCTTCCCTTGATGAAGCCTGAGTCACCGGAATAGGTTCTGGGAACACTGGTGGTTCTGTTGCGGTCCAGTGACTGGCCTTGTTATACATCCTATGTTGTTCTCGTATCCCTGGTTCGAATACTTCTGCTGCTGTCTGCAGCTGTTTACCTGATCTAGTCTGTACTGTGGCAGCTTGCGTTTCTACTGGCGTAATTTGTACCATGTTGGCCATTGGGTTTTGTCGCTCCTTCTTCCTTTGATCATACTCAGCTTCGTCCTTGCAATATCTTCTAATGTGTCCGAATTCACCACAAAAATGACAGCGTGGAGGTGGTAAATTGGGATTTTCCGGTGGTGGTTCGTGCTGCCAGCGGTTTGCATTATAGTTATTGTTTCTCTGTCCTCGGTAGTTTCGATATCCTTGTGGTTGATTGTTTCTTAGTTGCGGAGGTACGTAATGATTCGCTGCCTGTCCATGTTCTTGAATGACAGCATTCACTGTTGCTGTTCCCTGCATTCTGGCATTGTAAACACAATTTCCGGTGGTGTGTCCGGCAGTGTTGCAGATAGCGCAGAACGTTTGATTTAGTGCACAAGTGGAACTAGTATGACCTGAATTCTTGCATGTGATGCAGTATACTTGTCTAGTTATGTCTTCATTCATAGCTTTGTTCGTTTTTAGCCACTCCAGATCTTCTGTAAATCCACCAACCTTGGATTCTAGTTGCAGAGCCATGGCGATGACTGCATCCAGCGTCATAGCTCCTACACATCTTATGATCATGATCTGTTTTAGTTGTGGGGTTAAACCGTTGATGAACCACTGAGTGATGACATCATCAGGTAAGTTAGCGTGGGCCTGTGGTATCTGCCGCAAGTGTGTTCTGAAGAGTGTAGCATACTCTTGGACAGTCTGATTCGCCTTCTGCCGGTTGTTCTGTAAATAATCAAAGATTTCGGCGGGATTCTTCTTTAATCTGAATCGTTGCAAAAAAGCTTCTCGAACTGCATCATAGGTGCCGAAATGCTTAATATCGTATTCCGTAAGCCATCTAGCTGCTTCATTTACCAACGTTGATTGAAAAACAATGGCCTTATACGCCTGATCCGGTGGATGGTTAAGAACTGCATAACTTATCTCGAAGGTACGTACGTGAGCATCCGGGTCATCTCCTGGAAATCCACCGAATTTCGTATATGTTACTCCTGTTGGAGGCGGCCTTGGCTGACATAACTGTTGTTGCTGCTGTTGGCCGTTCATTGTGAGTGTATTTAGCTTTTCTTCTGTCTCTTGATGTTGGTTATCGAAACTTTTGTCGCCGGAGGACGTGCTTTCCGGTGTGCTGTTTTTGCTCAGAATGCGTCGTACTTCTGCTTCAATTTTTTTTTCTTCCTTCTGGATATCCAATATCCGAAATCTTGCTTCCAAGCACGTTGGCTGAGCTGAAGATTCCGCGGAAATTGCAAAGTCTTTACCTACAATTGGTGATTCTATCACCGGAATATCACCGAAATGAGCAAAAATTATGCCAGAATGTCGTGCTTTTTCGCTCTTATCGATCTCTTTTCCTAAAGTGTTTCTGATCGTGTCTAACTCCGAGTTTAGACTAGTTTCTAACGACGTGTTGGTGGATTCTGAAATTGCTATGTCTTCGATAGGCTGGGTCGAAGTAGCACCAGAATGTATCACAGGCGTTAATCGTTCCACCGGAATATGACCGGAATCAATCGTGACGTTCTCAGTTGGGCTGACCACTGGGTCAGCGTGGGTGAAACCTTCTTCTTTCAGGGCTATCTTTATCGCTTTGCTTGCTTCAATCCCACAGTTCTTAGGATATGTTTCACCAGATCGAGTAACCGGCATGTATCATTACGTAGTAACCTTTATCTGAGCAGTTGGCAACAATCTGGTTCTATTGCTACTCCTAGTTACTCGAATGTTAACTAAACGTTACTTCTGACAACACTGGTACTTGAGTGCCACGTTTCCAGATAACTGGCAACCTGATGCCACAGTCCCATCGTGCGTGCTAGTGTTAATCGGTAGTGTTAACCGGAAATTTACCTTTGATCGAACATAGTGCTTCTAAATCTGGATTGGGAGTACTTAGCCTAAGGTGAATACTTAGAAGCACTTTACTTCGCAGTCACGTGGGTTCTTGGGTGTGGTAGGGGTCTGTTGGACAGAGGCCCTATACTATTTTCCCAAAACTCTCCTACAGGTATTAAATACACGGTCACGTTTAGCGCAGTACTGATCTCTAACAATACTATCACACGGCTGGTTGACTCTTACGGTCTGAACCTGCTATGGCAGAAGAGCAGTAGTCCGGTATCGACTTAAACACTTAACTACTCTACTTCATCCACCGAGTATTACACAACATGTACCTA
>CM035417.1:116452143-116659643 GCA_020310875.1 Ceratopteris richardii | reverse complement strand
CTACGCCTTGGCTTATTAGTGATTCTGTTTGCGTTTGCAAAAATGATTCCTGAAGATAAAACTCATTGGCAATAGCAGCATCTCGTCGCAGCTTCATTTTTGCTACTTTTGCATCAATGCACGAGAGCCTGTCCGCCTGAAATCCCAATTGTTTTTCTCTTCGCTCAAGTTCCTGAGATTGAAACTGGATGGTTTTGAAATAAGCTTCTCGCTCCTTTTGCACAGCTACAAGTTCCTTCTTCAACCGGATAGTCTTGGAATCTTCAGTAGATAATTCGTTATCTTTTTGGAACAACTACTCAGTGACCTTATGCAATTCAGCGTAAGCTTTAAGTACATTAGCAGCGAGCGACTAGGAAGCTTCTTCTAAAATACTGAGTGTGTTCCTCGTATTCTGAAGCTCATTGCCTATTGCAGTCATGGCACCATCTTATCAGCAACTTCTTGCTTCATTCCTTTGATTTCTATGTCCTGTTGAGCAATGATACTGTCTTTTTTTGTTACCTATTATTGGAGGCACTGGATTTGAGTATGCAATGAATGAATATCAGTTTTTGCTTCAAGCAATTCTTCTTGGAGGGGGGCAATGTCTGCTTCTAAAAGATCAACTTTGTTCTACAGCTCCTGTCGAAGAGATTGATGGGCCTTCTTCATCTACAGAGGCAAGTGCTGGGAGAATTGTATGAGTAATTGGCCCATGGATGCCAATTCGGTGAACATAACCGCTGGAGGAAAGAAGAAGGAGGCTGTGATGGTGGGGCAGAAAGCAGGTGAGGTGATGATGGTGGAGAGTAGTCGGGAGAGGATAGGAGATTAGTCGATGCCTCATGAATTGCAGTTGAAGGCGCAAGGGGAAGAACTTCAGCATTAGCAAAAATGGTGGTTGGAGGAGGAAGGGGAAGAAGAGAGGTTAGAACTAAGACAATTTTGGTTTCATTTTGGGGCACTGACAGAACGACTTCAGTAATCGCTTCTTCATGATCGATCGATTGCTTGACTATGTCTAGTTGATCATCTACGACTGGTGGAGAAAGAGGATGGCATTCATTGACAACGGTATCTTCCACTGTCTCCTTCAGAGACTCAGCATCCAATTGTTTTGGTTCATTCTACGGTTAGACTTCAACGACATCGTCCATGATTACATCTGGCTCCTGCTGCTTGCTAGGAGAGGAGTGTGTCGATGTGCCCTATAAAGTCGTGGCTGTATCATGGAAGATTTCAACCTCCTGAACTGTGGTTGAATCCTGCACTTGGCTTTGCGATGGGCCAATATGTGTGCGTTTGTGCTGGAAGAAGTGTAGTAGGTCTTCATCATTATCCTCCTCCAGCATCTATGTAGATTCCTCATGTAAAAGCATGGTATTCGTTGGAGGGGGTTGTGCTGCTTGTATCACCAGAAGAAGAAGGGTGAGAAGGTGCGGCGATTGGGTACGAGGAATCTCATGCTTGGATAGTTGTTTGCTAACGAAAGATCTTTTTCCATGCTATGGGTTACCCTTGGAGATAGTAACTGATCAAGGTACACACTTTGCAAATACATTAATGCAAGTGCTGACTAAAACCTTCGAGATTGTGCATAAGTTCAGTTCTCCCTACTATCCACGAGCAAATGGACTCGCTGAGAGCACCAACAAATCTCTGTTGACCGTCTTAAAGAAACTAGTATTAGATTGTCCAGAGAGATGGGATCAATTCCATACCACATACAAAGTGGCGACCGGAAAAAATCCTTTCAAGTTGGCATATGGATTGGAAGCAATTGCTCCTATGGAACTGGTGGTTCCTAGTCTACGTGTGGCCCTCGAACGGAAGTTATTACCGAAAGAATCTTTTCCCTTTTGATTGGAGGCTTTACGATCTCTGGATGAACAACGTCTTGAGAGTTTCCTGGTGCTATAGGAAGTTCAGCTTAGACAAGCCAAACCACATGATCATTTCCTTAAAACCCCAGTGTTTACGGTAAACCAATTAGTACTCTTTTATAATGCTAAGTCTAATAGATCGGCAGGAAAATTCAAATTGCACTTGTTCGGTCCCTATCGCATCGCCGAACAAGTGGGACCTGCAACTTTTTAGTTATCCACCCTAACTGGTACCCTTCTTCCTAAAGCGATTAATGGCTCGAAGCTTCGTCCCTATTATTCACCGTCTACGTCCTCATGATGTGTCATCGGTATTTTATTCCTTTCCTTTTGCCATTTTTCTCACTCAACTTTCTTTTTTTATCTTCGTGTTCCGGTTGACCGACTGATGGTAATAGTTGCATTTTCCTACCTAATCATGATTAGTGGCCACCGTCTATGTCTTTGATTATGTTACTGCATGTATATCGCCATATGTCGGTATATTTCCAATACTGTGTTATGATTAGGGTTCTTGCTACCTGACTTTTCCAATGTTTCTATTTAATCTTGTTCTTCCCGCTATTAGTCGCTATTGTGTCTTTTTGTGTTTGCGACCCTTGTGTGCTTTGTGTATCATCTGTTTCTGAGTGCGCCATGGAAGCTCTTGCGAATATCGTGACCTTCGGTGTGGGTCTCACTCTGGATGTGAGTGAGTTCCTATGTGCTTGAGGGCTCTTGGCCTTCGCTGAATTGCCTTGGCATTCAGTGGAGTGTCATCCCTTCTGTGCGCAGATTATATCTGCTATAGACGCTACGCCTGCTACCGAGCAATGCTAGCCATTAACATCTTTAAACCCTCGTGTCGTCATTACGCTCAGCACTGTCGTTGAGGGTTTTTGTCTCCCTCAGGAGGGGCTGGTTGATGGACCACTCCTCCCCCTAGCGACCATGAAAGAACTTTTTACCCGGCACTCATGTAATGAGTTTTCCATTCTTTGTCATCCTAAACCGGAGCGCACTGCGCTTCAATTTCTTGTAGCAGCCTTAAATCTTCAGAAACGAACTTACGGTATCTCCCAAACATTTAGCTACCACAACAGCTGTAGCTGACGGAAGAGCTCAAGCTTCGGCCCACCGAGTCGCATAATCCATGAAATTCAGAATGTATCGATTAGTGGGAATGGTTGCAGGAGGAGTAATGGGGCCAATGAAATCGAAATGCTAACACGCATCGCACTGCCGCATGTATTTGGTTACATCACGGTACATCGTAGGCCACCATAAACCCCTCTGTAGGATCTTCCGGTGTGTCAGGTCAACCGCAAAATGGCCTCTGGTTAGGGCAGCATGGGCCATGGTAATGATTGAAGCAACTTCCTATGGGGGAACACATATGAGAAGTACTTCGGAGTGATCCATATAATATAACTACCCGATAATTATCCAAAATCGCCGACTATACGTGGCTAACCGTCGTCGAGCAGCTGAAGAGATTGTACCAGGCAGACATACACTAGTCAAGAACAGAAGCAAGGTATCATAGTAAGAAGAGGGTACCGGCAATTCCTATTGATCATCCTGTAGTGTCTCTGCTGCATAGATAGCGGGTGTAGTATCATCAACTCCTTCCGGAATTTCAGCAGAATCCAATCGAGAAAGAAAGTCAGCAAGTGCCTGTGCTGACCGTGGTCGATGTACTACTAAATAATCAAACTCTTGGAGCAGTAATACCCATCGCGCTAACCGTCCTCCTAGATGTTGTTTGCGCACAAGGTACACCAATGTTGCATGATCTACGTGGAAGGTAAAGGGGCATCCCAGTAAATAATGCCGGAATTTCTTCACTCAATACACTAATCCGAGACATTCAAGTTTAGTAACTGAATAATTGTGCTCTGTTGGGGTTCATCTAAAGCTCACATAATATACGAGACGAAACCATTTATCCGTCTGCTGCATCAGCATGCTACCAATGGCAATGTCGGAAGCATTCACAAAGACGTGAAATGGAAGTTCCCAATTCGGTGCTTGGAGAATAGGTGCCTGCGTTAACAATGATTTCAAGCAGTCAAAGGACAACTGACAGGCTTCAGTCCATTCAAATTGGCGAGGAGTACTCGTGATCAGTGGATTGAGGGTGTGGCCAGATGAGTAAGCCACCGCAAGTGTCGTCCATGCCATCGGATTTGTCCCAAGAAACGCATCACTTCTTTGGGTGTCTTTAGAGCAGGAGCCTCTAGTACGGCCTTTACTTTATCTGGATCAACTTGAATTCCCTGTTTTGAAATAATGTGTCTGAGAAACTTGCCACAAGACACCGACAACACTGATTTATTTGGGTTGAAGCACAAACGGTATTCTCGACACTTGGAAAAATAGCACCGTAAATGGTACAGAGGCACCGAAGTATCACCAGATAAAGAGAAGTCATCCAAGTAGACCCTCATAAATGTAGTGACATAGGGAGAGAAAATTTCCAGCATGCAACACCGAAACATACTTGGAGCATTACGCAAACCAAACCACATTATTGTACATGCATAGACACCCCAGTTGGTAATAAATGCGGTCTTTGGAACGTCCTGCTCTGTCATTCAAACTTGATTATAGCCACTGTATCCGTCTAGAAAGGAATACATCTCACGCTCGGCCACATCATCTAACATTGTATCTAGGAACGACAGGCAAAAATGGATCAGACACGATGGCGGCATTTAATTTCCAATAGTCTACACATATGCGCAATTGCTTATTCTTCTTCGGGACTATGAAAATGGGGGAATCCACTCTGCATGCTCGATAGGCACAATAAACCCCACCTTCAACAATCGATCCAATTTTGCTTTAACTTGGTCCACATAGTTAGGATTCATCCTATAGCTTGGTTGTTTGATAGGTCCGACATTTGGTTTCAACACCACCCTGTGTTGATAAATCCACGGGTCCAACCCCTTCATATCCCGGTAATACCATGCAAACACATCAGAGAATTCTCCTAGCAACTACAAGAAGTTATCTTGGAAGGTCTCAGATAGTCGCGCCTTAATTTTTACTGGTCCTGGGTTGGTTTCATCACCTAAATGGTGGGTAACCAATTGATCTTTCGTTATGTAAAACTGTTGGGAATCTCGAAATCGTCTCCTGACTGAAGTAGTTGTTGGAGCATCCTATCATCCAAGGTCTGTTCTATACTTGACTCCTGCTCACCGGTGAGTGGTACCACCGTACAAGCTGCCGGACTCAAGTTATTAGCTATCGTTTGTAAATCCACAGTGCCAAGTGCCATCGGATCCTTGTTGGATTTAAGAAACATTTCCTCTTCATCATTGGAGAGACCATTCAACATGTGTACAGGCTCCGCTAGATATGGTCGTTTATGTAAGTCACAAGGTTTCATATCATCTAGTGGAACAACATATTTCCGATGGTTATTTTTAAAAACTAATTCATGTGCTGACCAGTCCTGCACTACCTTAGCTTGTTTTAGCCAGGGACATCTAAAGAGTAGATTGTAGTCCAGGCTAGATTCTAATAAGTCCAGCACAAAAAGGGTCATTTTGAAGACAGCACCTTGTACAGTAATCAGAATGTCTCGCACCAAGCCCATCGGATGGACTCGAGGTTGATCAACCATGCATACAAAGAATTGAACAGGTTCAATTTGCATCCACCCCATCCATTTGCAAAGTGCTGTTGTTGCTATGTTTACACCAGATCTGCCATTAATTAAGACTTGTGTGATTTTATGGTTTTTGTACCATCCCGTTATCAGTGGTACCGTATGGTCCACCATTGGGTCCAATTCCGGTTGGATTGTGGCTGTTGCTGGAGCACTCGAGTATCCTGGACTGACCTGCTGCTAAACTGTTGACACACTCCAGGGAGCAAAGCCAATAGTTGACCCAAGGGCAATTTTATGCAGACGCCTTCTTTTGGAAATTATCTTTACTTCATGACTTTCATTGATGATTCTTCCAGGCATGCATGGGTATATCCATTGAAGGCAAAGTCGGAAGTATTCATGTGCATCAAACAGTTTTTGGTTTCGGCTGAAAATCTATCAGCATGTAAAATGGGCACCCTCCGTTCTGATCGAGGGGAGTAATATGTGTCTTCTGATTTTAATGCATTTCTGGCTAAACGTGGGATAAAAAACCATTGTATAGTGCCGTATACACCTCAACAGAATGGAGTTGCTGAACGAAAGAACATGTCACTCATGGAGATGGCGAGGTGTATGCTCAAGAGTCAGGCTTTACCATAGTTTCTAGCTTGAGGCTGTTATGTGTGTAGTATATGTATTGAACAGGTGTTCCACTAAAGCACTGCAGTCTATCACTCCTTATGAGGCTTGGCATGATCGCAAGCCATCCGTTGCTCATCTGCATGTTTTTGATTGTTTGGCCTGCATTAGTGCCTGAACAACATCCCAGAAAATTGGATGATAAAGCAGTAAAATGTATTTTTATTGGGTACAATTCTGAAAGTAAAGGTTATCCTTTGTATCATCCACAGACTAAATGCATTCTGGTTAGTTGTGATGTTTTTTTTGTGGAAGTTGCTATTCAGCCATTGCTTTCATGTACCAAGGAGACATCTGTTAGCTCCAAAGACATGTATGATACTTTGTTGCCTCTTTTCATAGGTGGAAAGTCTAGTACTCTTCCTAATGAGGCAACTTCTCAGCCTTTGCAGGTTTCATTTGATGATGCAGATCATTCCATTTCTGATGTAGATTTACATGATGCACTTATTGATGAGAGAGCTGATATTGAGCACGCAAGAACTATGCCAAAATGGTTGGTGCAGACCTTGCGTGACAGCAAATTAGATGCACCTCTGTCATATCGTACTCGATGAGGCTCTTATAGTGCCTCTTTTGCATCAGATTGCTATGCGATGGCTGCGTGTAGTCTCTGTGATGAGACTGAGCCTGTTTCATTTGATGATTGCTATGCTATGGTTGCTATGCAATCTGAATATAATGCAATAATGAAGAATGGTACTTGGTCCTTATGTGACTTGCCTCCTGGCAAGAAGGCCATTGGCACTAAGTGGGTATATAAGCTCAAGCGTAAACCTGATGGTACAATTAACAGGTATAAGGCTAGGCTTGTTGCAAAGGGTTATGCACAGGAAAGAGGCATTGATTTTGATGAGACCTTTGCACCTACATGTCGTATGACTACTGTTCGGAGCATCTGTGCACTTGCAACTCATCATGGTTGGAATGTACATCAGTTGGACATTAAAACTGCATTTCTGAATGGTGACTTGCATGAAGAAGCAGGTCAAAGAAGGCATTATATGGTTTAAAGCAAGCACCACGTGCTTGGTATGAAAAGATACATGCCTATCTGATTGCACATGGTTTTGACAATAGTCCAATTGAAAGCACCTTATATGTTAAGCGTGCTAATGATGTAATTTTGATCATTGTGGTTTATGTTGATGACATGCTTCTCACTAGTCCTCATGAGAGGCATATTGCTGATTTTAAGGCTGATTTGCATGCCTCATTTGAGATGTCTGATTTGGGACATTTGCATCATTATCTGGGCATTCAGATTATGCACGTTGATGGTGGAATGGCTTTGTGTCAAACTAAGTATATTGACACATTATTGCAGCATTTTGGCCTTGAAGACTGTAAGCCTATTACCACTCCTATGGAGACAGGTTTACAATTGAGTCTTCATGATGCTGGAGATCCATTTGATCCTGTTCTCTATCAGTAGGCTGTTGGATGCTTGATTTATTTATACATTACTCGGCCAGATATTCAGTTTGCTGTCTCAGAGATGAGCAGGTTTATGCGTTACCTAGGAGTCAAGCATTGACAGGCGGTTAAGCTTATCTTTCGCTACTTGAGTGGTACTCGGCTACTTGGGTTGTTTTATCCCAAGCGGGATCGCTACCACCAGATTTGCATGCTTTTTTTTACTCTGATTGGGCTGGTTGCTATGACACTCGTGTGTCCACTAGTGGCTTTTGCTTCATGCTTTGTAGCTCATGTATATCTTGGTTGAGCAAGAAGCAACCTACTGTGGCCACTTCCAGTTGTGGGGCTAAGTATAGGGCAACTTTCACAGCGACTGTTGAGTGTGTGTGGCTCAGACGCCTTATGGCTGATTTGGGTGTTGGTCAGTCTTTTGCCACCACCATCTTCACTGACAGTCATAGCGCATTGGCAGTTGCGAGGAACCCTGTGTTCCATGCTCGCACTAAGCACATTGAGGTGCATTATCATTATGTCAAGGAGAGGTTCTCTACTAGGGAGATCAGCTTGGCATATGTGTTCATGCAGGAGAACTTTGGAGACCTTTTCACGAAGGCTCTACCTATGGAGAAGTTTGAAGCTTTTCGCAAAGCTTTGGGCTTACTTCCTTTTGTGGAGTGATTTCCACATAGCTCGGCACTTCCTTATACATGAGTGCCAACTACTTGTGCACCGCATCACTCCCAGGGGGGATTTGTTGATATATTTAGGTAGTGATGTGAGTGAACACTCTAGGACCACCGAGACACTTTTTTCCCTCTTTAGGAGTATTTTTTCCCCCGTCGTGTGTATACGCCTATTTCCCTAATGGGCTACTTATCTTTGTACATTCTCTAGTAATACATTCAATATTGTGTGTTGTGTTGTAAGCTTCTTCTTCTTCCATGTGTTGTTCGTGTGCTTCTGTAGACGTCTATCTCCAACAGTCTCTCCAGAGGTCTGTGAGAGTGTTGGCAAGATAGCGTGACTTGTAGGCATTGCCATTTCATGTCTAAGCATCCATTTTAGATGAAATTTGTGTTGTTAGAAAGCTCCTTAAGTCTATTGTAAGTGGTTAAAATATCTTGGGAAATCCTTGTACTAGCTTTGAGAAATAAGCAGAATACTAGAATAGTGTCCAATTGAGTGTACCTTCGGAGGTGACATTACGCTTCTAGTTGCATAGGGAGTTGCAAAATCTCCCAATAGTGGTATCAGAGCATTTTGAAGTGCTTGGAGGGCATCCATTACAAAGCAAAAGAGCTATTTGAGCTGGAGTTTAAAAGGTTTCTTCACCAAAGGAAGCTCCAAAAAGATTTTCATCAAGGGGGAGCACTCAATCCTCGTCAGGTGAAGCATAATTGAAGTTTATCAAAGGAGATCTAATCTTGGAGGTAACATCAGTTTACTTTTTCATCACTAGCACTTCAAGGAGGTATTGGAAGAGTTTCAAACCTCAGGGAAAGCAAGATATGGCTGAGTTCAATACTCAAATAGAGAAACTTGACAAAGGAAACTATCAGCCTTGGAAGTTTAGGATGTCAAACTACCTCATGGACAAGGGCCTTTGGGGTTTGATCAGTGGGACTCATTTAAGACCTAGGTTGGGGGATAATCCAACCAATGACCAGCTGAGAGCATTTAGGGAATGGAATGAGCGTGACAAAAGAGTTATTTTCATTCTTTCACAACACATTAGCAACAGTATGATAGGACACATTCAAGACCTAGACTCAAGCATGAGAGTTCGGGAAACTTTGGAGAGGCTCTACTCTACTATTACTAAAGCAAGGAAGATTCAAGTTAAAAATGAGTTAAACAATCTAAAGAAGACCTCACGGAGTAGCATCAACAAATTCCTTCTCAAAGTCAAGGAACTTTCAGATGCATTGGGATCTATTGATAGCCACATGGATGATGATGATCTAGTGGCGTATACCCTCAATGGTTTGAGGGATGATGAAAAGTGGAAACCATTCACCACTTCAGTTTATGTAAGGGACACACTTCCAGATTTTGAGCAATTAGTTTCTCTTATGGTAACCAAAGAAATGAATATAAATGGAGGTTCATGAAAGGGCAAGTATGCCCAAGTGTTTTATGTAGGAAAATCAAGGGGCAAAGCACAAAGAGGCAACCAAAGTAGGGGAAGAGGAAGATTTGGAGGAAGAAAAAGCAATCAAAGACATGACCAAGAAGGCTCTTCATATAAAGGAAGAGGAAACACAAGAGTGAAGAGGAGGAAGACATCAACAATCAAGAAGCCAAGATGGTCAAGGATGCTACATATGTGGACAACATGGACATTATGCAAGCGATTGCTACCAAGGGAGCAACCAAAGGAGTTACAAAAAAGCCTCAACATACAAAGGGCAAGGTAACTATGCATCCACTAGCTCTGAGAATGAAAATCTCCTTATGATGCATATGTATGGAAGCTCAAACAATGTAGATATTACATGGTATATCAATAGCAATTGCAGCAACCATATGCGTTGCGACCACAATTTGTTCACTAATCTACATGTTGCAAGTGGTAAAGGGCATGTGGAAATAGGGGACGATACAGCCCATGAGATCACACACATAGGTCATGTGGTTTTGGATGAAAAAGAGCAAAGAAGGTGTCTCAAAGATGTGCTTCATGTACCTACAATCACCAAGAACTTGGTATCTGTGGGACAAATGGTGGACAGAGGCTACCAAGTGAGATTCAACAAAGGAGGATGCTTTGTGGAGAACCCAAAACAAGGCTACAAGCTGGTTGCAAGAGGAAAGAGGCAAGGAAGATTGTTTACATTAGAAGGAAAACCAAATCCTTCAAATCATGTATACTTTACTTTTGGTAATAAGAAGATTGAAGAGTTGGACTTGTGGCACAAAAGAATTGGCCACATCAGCATTCAAAGGATGAAGGAGATGCAGCAAAAGGGGCTAGTAGAAGGTCTACAAAGTTTTCAAGGTCAAGGAATGAAGAACTTATGTGAAGCTTGTCAGATGGGTAAGCAATCAAGACTTCCCTTCAAGAAGAGTGGATACATCAGTCAACATCCACTTAAATTGGTTCACATAGATGTATGGGGACCAACCAAGGAGCCATCCCTAGGAGGGAATAGGTATTTTGTGACTTTTATAGATGATTGTACTCGCACGGTTTGGATCTATTTCATAAACCAAAAATCAGATGTGTTTCAATGCTTTAAAATGTTCAAAGCTATCGTTGAGAAGGAGACAGGTAACTACATAAAGAAGCTAAGGTCCAATGGAGGGGAAGAGTACTTCTCAAATGAATTTTCAGATTTTCTTTGAGATCAAGGCATCAAAAAGCAGATAACATGCAGGTATACACATCAACAAAATGGGGTTCCAGAAAGGAACAATAGATACATTGCAGAGATAGCTAGGACAATGTTGAATGAAATGAATATGCCCAACCCTTTTTGGAGTGATGCAGCCAATACAGCCATATACCTAATGAATAGGGCTCCAACTTCAAGAATACACACCTCAACACCTTATCAAGCTTGGTATGGTAAGAAGCCAAACCTTTTCCACCTCAAAATATTTGGTTGTACATGCTATGTTCATGTTCCTAGTGAGCTAAGGAATAAGTTGCAAGCAAATTCAGAAAAGTGTGTCTTCATTGGCTATGCAAATGATCAAAAGGGTTTTAGGTGCTTCAATCCAAATACAAAGGAGCTCAAAGTATCAAGAGATGTAGCTTTTGATGAGCTACTTCCATGGTACAAGAAGGTAGAGTATTTGTAGGAACATGAAGATGATGGATCTAGGCATGAAGAAGCTCAAAGGCAAACAAGTATTGAACTAAGTGGTCATCAAAGCTCAAGTTGAGAGGATGAAGATCAGATTTCATCACCTTGGAAAGGGGGAGCAAGAGGAAACTTAGCATCAATTCATTCAACAAAAGGGAAAGCAAAGCTTGTGGAGCTAGACGATGATGGAGTTGAAGTGGGCGGTGAAGACCATGGAGAATCTTCACATGTACCAAAGCATAAACCAAGAAATAGAAGGTTCATACCTCCAAAAGGTGAAGAGAGGAAGTCCTTAAGGCCAAGATATCCAGTAGATAGGCTCACATATGATTCATTTATGGCAACTCATTATGCTTATATGAATAAAGTTGTAGAAGATCGTGAACCTACATGTTTTGAAGAAGCAAATAGGTATAAAGAATGGAAGGAAGCTATGAGGCAATATATTGAAGCGCTTGAAGAAAACAAGACTTGGAGTCTTGTGCCCACGAAGGATGGCTTGAAAGTGATAGGAAGCAAGTGGGTCTACAAGGTAAAGAGGAAAGCGTATGGGACTATCTCTAGGTACAAACCAAGGCTTGTTGCAAAAGGCTTTGCACAAACATATGGAGTGGATTTTGAAGAAAATTTCAGCCCCGTGGCTAAAATGAGCACCATCAAAACCTTAATAGCTATGGCAGCCACCAAAGGATGGAAATTATACCAATTGGACATCAAGAATGCATTCCTCAATGAACACTTGGAAGAAGAAGTGTATATGGAGCAACCACAAGATTTTGCAAGTAGTAAATCTCCTACACATGCTTGCAGGTTGAAAAAGGCTCTTTATGGCCTAAAACAAGAACCACAGGTTTGGAATCATAGATTGTTGGAATACTTTATCAAGTGTGGATACAAACAAAGTGATGCAGATCACTCTCTCTTCATGAAGCAAAGACGTGAACTAGCTGCCTACATTTGTGTTTATGTCGATGATCTTATTATCACAGGTAATGACATAAAGGGAATTGAAGATATCAAATCCAAGCTAGGTAAAGAGTTTAAGATCTCAGATCTTGGGGAACTGAGGTATTTTCTTGGCATTGAAGTTGTTTCAAACAAGATGAAATCATGTTGATGCAAAGGAAGTACATTGTAGATGTACTTGAAAAGTTTGGAATGATAAATTGCAAGCCAATCTCCAATCCAATGGAGGTTAATTTGAAGCTCAGCTCTAGTGATGGTAATCCTCTTGAATATGACACTTTGTATAGGTCTATTGATGGATCACTCAATTATGCAACCATCAGAAGACCCGATATAGCTTATGGAGTAGGCGTCTTGTCACAATTTATGCATAGCCCAAGGGCTACTCACTTGTTCGCAGCAAGAAGAATGCTTACGTACTTAAAGGGTACTATAAATGAAGGATTATGCTATGCATATGATGGGGATTTGTGGGTCAAGGCATACTCTGATGCCGATTGGGCCGGATCCAAAGAAGATAGAGAAGCACTAGTGGTTATCTAGTGATGCTTGGAAGCAAAGTTATATCTCGGATGTCAAAGATATAACCGATAGTTGCTCTATCATCTACGAGGCTGAGTATAGAGCACTTGCACAAGTCACATGTGAACTTATGTGGCTTAAGAAGTTGTTTATGGACTTGAATTTGTAGGTTGATACATATCCTATCTATTGTGATAACTTGAGTAGCATACACCTCGCTTCAAACCCTGTTTTCCATTCAAGAACCAAGCACATTGAAGTGCATTACCACTTCATACGGGAAAAGGTATTGACAAAGGAGATTTGAGTGATTCATATAGACAAAAGAACAAGTTGCTGATATGTTTACAAAAGCATTGGATGGCACAAAGCTCATGAAGTTCCAGCAAGGCATTAGCATGAAGGACCTTGGATGAAGATGAAGATTGAAGATTGAGGGGGAGTGTTAAAAAATCAAGCTTCAAAGTACAAATTCGTGGGGAAACTAATTTGTGCAAGTGGAACAATGTATGAAGGCCTCAAGTCATGAGATTTCCCCAAAAGGAATCACTCAAAAACTCCCCAAATCATTCCAATCGATTCCTCTAACTTAGAGAGGAGCAATTTTAGGAAAAGAGGTTCCTAGATTGTAGGAGTCTACTTGCTCTATGACTTTTTGTGTGATCCCGTGTGTTTCTTTTGTGTATTGGAGTGTTCTTAGAGTGCTAGAACTCCAACAAGCAACCCCCTAGCTTAAGAAAGCGCCCTTCTTGCTTCCATCCCAAGTTTGGGTTAGGATATCTCACTGTCTATGCTAGCAGTGAATAGTCTCTATTTCTCTGAGTTGTATCCATTGCTTCTCCTATTGTAGAAATACATTTGTTGTGATTTTACTTTTCTTGCATAGCTAATATAGTCCTCTAATTGTGGCTCAAATCTCAGGATCTGTCTGTGCATATTCTCTAAGTTATTGTATCTGGAGTGAAGGTGTGTCTCTAGAGAGGTCTGTGTGAGTGTTGGCTAAGAAGCCTGACTTGCAAATTTTAGATAAAATTTGTTTTGTTAGAAAGCTCTTTAATTCTACTGTGAGTGGTTAAAACATATCGGCAAATAAGTGTACCAGCTTTGAGAAATAACCAGAACACTAGAACAATGTCTAGTTGAGTGTACCTTGGGAGGTCACATTATGCTTCTAGTTGCATAGGGAGTTGCCAAATCTCCAAACATGTAGTCTCACACAATCAGTCTTTGAATTCGTCCATCGAATCACACTTGTTTGGATCGAGCATTACCAAGAATGGCACAAGAATTGCATGTGGGTTTATCTTCATCTTCTTCTGAAGACTCTACACATGGAGATTATGGGGCTCCCTCATCTCAAGAGACCTCCTTCTTGTAAGTGGGTCAATAGGGGGGTTGTGGAGGACAGTAATGGGGAGGTGCAAAAGTTGCCACTTCTTCACGAGCTTCCTCTTGAAAATATCCTATCTAATCTTATTTTGCTCAATCAGCAAAATCCTAGATGCAACCTCCCCACTAGGGGCAACTATGTCATCTTGAGAGTCCGAACATTTTTCTTGATTCCATATCAGTGGGCTTTCTATGCTTTTTCTAGGGCTTCTTTTGTATGGGCTGCTTACCCTTTGACTTTACATGTGTCATCTTTTGTTGTTGGCTCTACATGATATTCCCTTGTATCCTCAGCAAGAGATCCATGATCAATTTGCTTGAATCCCTGCAACTATGAGCAAGCCTCTCTAGCTCACAACATCTGGACATAGAAGTTCCATCTTCCAAATAGCATTCCTTAATCTTTTTTAAGACTCCACAAGGAAAAGAATGTTATCTAAGTCCTCATCTTTGTTGTCCACCTTGAACACTAGTCCATATTGAGAAACTTGGTTGGTGGTAATCTTTCCCCTCCCATATGCTCTTGCAAATACAAGCAGGGTGACATTCTTCTCTTTTATGTATTGAAGGAACCACTCCAGGTTTGTCATGTCTCAAAGATGTCTATCTTTCCTATTGATTTCAGTGTCTTTGGATTTATCTTTTCCAACTACCTCTTCCTCAATGGGCTTGAAACTACTATGGCTACTTGATGATAGGGCCATTGGAATACTTGCATGCTTAGAGGATAAAGACAAGATGCTCTTATTTGGCTTCATAACATGTCCAATGCTTTTATCTCGAGAACACTCTCTTGGGCTAAGCATCACCTTCAGCATCTTAATGGACCTCCCCTCATGCTTCTCAATGTCCCTAAAGTGATACAATTTACCTTAGCCAAGGGCATGACATTAATCTTGGCCAAGGCCAACTCAATGTCAGGCATCAAATTTGCAGGCAAAGTCGATGCGAGGCATCGACCTTCTAGTTAATTCGACGTGAGGCATTGAGTTTGTAGGCCAAGTTGATGCAAGGCATCCACTTGTGGGCCAACTCGATGCCACACATCAATTTTCTGGGCCAAGTCTTTGCCACACATCGACCTAGCCTACAAACTAGATGTTCGACATTGAGTTGGACCAAAAGTTTGATGCCTCGCATTGACTTGACCAATAAACTTGATGCCTGGCATCACTTTTGACTAGAAAGACGATGTCTTCCATCAACTTGGCTTGCAAACTCAATGCTTGGCATCGAGTTGGACCACAAAGTGGATGCCTCACATCAACTTAGCCCACAAAACCTGATGTGTGGCATCGAGTTGGCCCGCAAGGTTGATGCCTCGTATCAACTTGGCTAGCAAACTCCATGCTTGGCATCGCATTGCATCACTATGAACTTGGACATAAATTTGAATGATTTCAATCAAAATACACAAATCTCTAGGGTTTTACAAAGGAATCTTTTTGGAATCTTTATTTGGTAGGTAAGTTTGTGTTTCCTGTGAGACATTTTCCCAGCACCCTTCTTCTTCATTAGTAACTTTCTATTTTTCCTCTACTTTCTCTACTCATTTTCTTTATGTGCTCTTTTGATCTTTGTGCTCTATCTCAACTGCATGTGAAAAATGAGACTCAATTCCTCTCATCTATTTGTAGACATTTGGATGAGTTGAACTAGGAACTAACTTGATATAACTGAGTCACATTAGGTGTAACTTGATGGCACAATTGGACTATAGTGTTTAAGCAAGAAGCAACCAATTTCAGCCACATCGAACTTGTTTATACCAAATTTGGTTATCCAAAAAGAGTATTGGATATTAGAAAAAGGATTCGGGGGAAAATTATGGCTCAATCTTCTTTTCTCATTCATTGCTCTTAATGGCATGGCTCTCATCATCTTCATCACTTCTAATTTTCTAAGAAACATTGTCTAATTTTCTATGAAACCTTTCTCCTTTGACTCTTTTCTTGAACAACTTCACATGTTTTCATGCAAAAGGAATTTTAAACAATGTGTTATTTACTTCTATTCATTTGGACTCTTGCCCATGCTACACCCTTTCTTGGTAACATAAGTATTAACATGTGCTCATATGCACTAATGTGCTTTGAAAAATCTTTTGTCATTTGATTTGATGTGAAAATTTATCTTACCATGATACCTCAAAAATTCACAAATTTTCATGGTAGAGAAGTCCTTACTACCTCATGATTGTACTTCAATGCACAGTTGGAACAAAGAAATCTTCAATAATAGGTGTTGAGGCTACTCAAAATGGTTTTTATAATCTCTGAGGTGACTCCATTAATAGGCTGAAGCAATATCAAAACATTTTATATGTCCATGGACTCACTTTAATGGTTGGTGGACTTGGACTAAATGTATGTCATGCCAATTGTTGTGGCTATAGGTATTGATTGGTTAGAGGTATATTTTAAAGCTTCAACTAGTTCTTGTCATAGTAAAATAGAAGCATCATAAAGAATCTGAGTTAGTGTGTTGATGACCACTGACTTGATAATAATTTTATGTACATTCACTATCAATTTTTTGATATAGAAGTAAGCCCATGCTTGGAGATTGGAGAGAGTGTAGCACCAAAACTATACTTGTTTGGAATTCATGTATCAAGAAAATCTACATATGGAAGTGCTTTCTCCTACCTTTTTTTTGGCACTCATCTTAACAAAGGTACTTCAAATCAAACTTCTAGAGCTCATAGTATTGCCCCATGAGGAGTTTTTGATTTATTATCACTACTTGCAAGACTTCAAGAACTTAATTAGTATGAACAATCCCGCTTTCAAAACTTTCAAAAAAGACTTTTTCATGCAAAAGGAATTTCAAACAACTAGCCCGCTTGTCAAATGTTATACATACTTGATCACACAAAAAAAGAGTTATCTGATATCAAAATGTGTTTTGGAGATTTCCCATCTTGTTTCCAATTTTACATTCATGGATTGTACATTGATGGATTCTATATTGTTCTCAAAGATTTATGGATTGTACATTGATGGATTGCCTATCATGTCACTCCTCCAATTTTTAATGAGCAATCAAATCGTATCTCTTAATGATTCTTGATTGTGAAATAAATTCAAATCGTACAACCCATAATAATGAGCACAATCTATCTTCATAATTATATAGATACATGAGTTGGGAGATATAATCACTTGATGTTACAGTCTTACACTTCCATTGTCAGTGAAGATGAGCTCTCTCATTTTGGTAGATCCTTGGGTAGCACCTATCTCTAGTGATCTTGATAGACTTTCAAATTCATTGTTTTTAGTGCATCCTTTCATGAACAATGTTCACGGCTTAGAATGTATCAATGATTTTGTGTTCTCAGTTGAGTCATTTAAGTTAGATTCACAATGCAACAATGCTCAATGTAATCCATCTATTGAACCTCATCCACCTATTGATCTCTCTTTAGACTCAAGTGCATGTGGAGCAAAAGATGTAAGCAGAGAGAGAGAGAGAGAGAGAGAGAGAGAGAGAGAGAGAGAGTAAACAAAGCATGTGGCATTTTAAGAAAAGTCCTTGTGAAATAATTTAAAGAATATTTTAAGTCCTTACTTCAGATAGACACATTGCATTGGACATTGTGAAGCATTTTTTTGGTTTGAAATGTTTATATAATTTAGAAATGAAGAAACTAAAGCAGCTAAGAGAGAAATTCTTCCATTTAGATAGTGAAAGCCACGTTATATAACTTGTTTCTCACATGCAAATGATTGAGGATAACATCTCAGTAACACATGTTGCTTTTGAATATTGTTTACTTAAGGCATCTGATGTTGTAGGGTTGGATTTAAAATTGCAATGGGCATGGGGAATTACAAAATACATAAGATTCAGCAAAGGATTATGAGTGGAGATCTCATTTTTTATACATATCACTTAGTGGGGACCAAAGGATCTATTGATATTAATGCAATGAGTTGGATGATGAACATTTTTAGTTTGCATTGTGAAGTTATGCCTAGAAGTGTAAGGTTACACTTGTAAAATAACTTCAATCGTCGAGAAGTATTTCAAGTCTTTAAAGAAGAGATGGAAAGTAAACATGAGAAGTATGTTTTGTTTCAACATTTTACTCGATTATGGAAGGAAGATTTGAACAATGTGAGTATTCCTCATAAAGTTAGAATGGGTGAATGCTCAGTTTGTTTCACTTTGAAAAACATGGAAAAGGGGGCCACAACACCACAAGAAAAATATAATTTTAAAAGTTTTCTAAAGAACCATCATGAGAGTCAAGCTTTGAAAAGAAAGAAAGCAATTCATCGTCGAAGTAAAGCACTGAGAAATCTAGAGTGTTATATGTGTTTGTTGATTGATGCTATGGATCAAAAGAAAACATTTCTGCCCATTTTGCTCACATTCCTAAGGACATTGGAGATGAAGTCCTTGTGCAAATGCATTTGTTTGGTTCCTTGATATACAATGGGGCCATAAAGTCCAAGGTTTTCTTCACATACCCCAATGTGCATATTGATCCAAATCTTACCATTACTATGATTCATAAAGTTTTGCATTCATTGGAGGATTTTTGCCATAAAATTTGTAGATTTAGCTTGCTAATACTGCAAGAGAGAATAAAAATTCTATAGTATTTGGGTATTTATGCATGCTTGTTGATAGAAAAGTGTTTTAGAAGGTTAAGGTAAATTTCCTTTTGGTTGGGCACACTCATGATCATATTGATCAAATGTTCAATACTTCTCTAAGAGGTTGGCATGCCATAATGATTTTACTCTTCCAATGTTATTTGTGTTGGTTTTTAAAGCAGATGCTCCAAAGCTTGAAGTTCAACACCATACATAGGTTTATGAATTTAAGAAGTTTTTCTTAGCAGGTATTGATAAAAATACTAACTGCACAACATTAGTTTCAACCACGTACTCTTGATGAGGATGCTTAATGACATTACTCTTTGATTGGCAAAGAAATATTCATGTTCTCCAGGGTGGGAGCCTAAACATGGATGTAGATGTTTAATACATGTGCCTAATTGTGTATGGATGGTAGAGAACAAACACCAAGTGAAGATAAAAGCAATATGGAAAGATGTGGAAATGTGGTTGAGCAAAGTAAAAGGTGGATGCATGTACTTATTGAGGAAAAGAGACACATTGATCGTGCAAAAGAAATATGTTGGAGATCAAGATGTATCTTGGCGGGTTGAGCTTTTTGACCATCAAGAAGTGATTATAAAGAATACCATTGTAGGGGATTGGCGAATCGATATTCCATTCATATGGGATTTTAGCACACAAAGATCAATGAATGTGGACAAAGCATGTAATGCATATACACTTCAAACCTTTATGCATCCACCAAAAAGGAATATTTATGTAGGCCCAAGGATGACCAAACAGGATGAAGCACAATGGCAAGGAAATTTGAAAGAAATAAATGCTCAAGCACTTCTTGCAGTCCTTGTTGATGGTGATGAGGCTACTCAACCATTTTGGATACCAAAAGAATTAGATGTCTTTAAGGATATTGATCAAAGAAGAATATGAGCTTTGATACTCCATCACTATTATACAAAAAGTAATAAGATATTCACTAGTAAGTATAGCTTAGAAATGGTATGTGACACCGAACAAAGAGGCTCAACAAAAAGGTGCATGATCCTACAGAATTTGTTTTGTACTTGGATGAGGATAGAGCTCTTCTTATTATAGAAGAAGAAGAGAGCTCCCAACAATCTCAGACTGAATCAGATGTATTTTATGAGAGGGGCATAGACAAAGATCAAGAAATTTGAGAGTTAATTTGAAAATCTATGACGTTTTTGGTGATTATACAACTGCTTAAAAGCCCTTTGAATAATGAAACCATGTTCTATTGCATTTTTGAATCACTATCAGAGCTCCTCTATCCAACACCTGTTCAATTTTTATTTTCAATATAAGATTTTTTATCACTTCAATATTTCTCATATAGATTCTAGAGATGTCAGTGCTAAATAGATCTAGATTTTGGGCACATTTTGAGCTCTTATATTTTCAAAAAATGACAGAAAATGTCAAAACATTGCATGTTTTTTTGCTTGAGTTTTTGAATGTATGTATACTCGTGTAAAGGGTTTTCAAACATAAGATGTAATTTGCTTGATTTTCAATGAGGGAGTTCTATATGTATATATATATATATATATATATATATATATATATATATATATATATATATATATATATATATATATATATATATATATATATATATATACATACATATATATATATGGATATACGTCAGTGTGTTTGTATGTATGTATGTACATGTATGTATGTATGTATGTATATTGTCAAAGACACCTTCGTCTTGTAATTTTACAAGAGACAACATGAAGAAGGAGTTTCAAAATCATGAAAATGTTATGCTACTTTTCTCATACTTTGAATATGAAGAATCTTAGTCAATTTGGTTAAGATAAGCCTTTATGATGGGATGAAGTGGTACCTCCAAAATACGAAAATTGAAAAATTTGTATAATTCCATTTTCATGTGTTTATGGGAATGCATCTGATGTGTATGCTTATCATGTGTATGCTCATATGTATAATTTTTGTGTGGTTATTTTGTGTGTGTAATTGTGTGCATTTTTATTTGTGGATGTGTATCCTCAACCCCTTCAATCTAAAAGGAGTATGTATAAATGTGTATTTATCTACACTTATGTGAAGTGCATCCATCTTTTAAATGTGTGTGCAATTATGTACATTTATGTGCATGTGCTTATATATATGTGTGAATGTATGTGGGTATATGCTTATGTATTTGTATGTACCTAAACATGTGTGTGGATATGTGTTTACATGTATATTACCCTATACCAATTATCAAAAATCTTACTCTTAAAGGGAAAATAAATGAATATAAAAAAGTGATTATTTGTATACATGTGTGTACGTCTATTTATGTATATGTGTGAGTTTAGGAATGAGCGTGTGTGAGTGTGATTTGACTGTGCTTGTGTGTATGTTTCAGAAAAGTGTGTGTGTTTTTTTCTTTTTTCTTTTGTTTATAGTGAGGGCTATATTTTTGATATCTCCTCTAGCCATAATCTTATTCTATATATCTAATATGTTATTTATTTTATTTTCCTATGATCTGGATATATATAAAATAAATATGAAAGATAGAAGTCAAGTGGGTCCCACCATTGAAGATATGACTAGCTCTCCCTGGAGTAAAAGATAAATGATCAATATGGAAAGGAAATATAAAGAGATATGGAAAGTCTAGAATCTTGAAGTATTTAAACCTTGTCCCACTCTCTTTAGAATGAAACAAAAGTCTTTCCAAAGGCCCCATAGCCCCACCACACCTTTTTGAATTTTCAACACAGGAAACATTTTGTTTATGCATATATCTTATATTCTTGGGCCCCAAACTCAAAAGAATGATGCACCAAAGTCAACATTCGATGGATTGGACTCCTTTCACGCATTTGGAGGCAAAAACATCATTTTTTTGTAATACAACCTCAAAATATCCAATAAATATGTAAAAACAGGCTAAATATCACACCCTCTTGAGTCTAGAATCTTCTAGATCTTTGTAAACAATTCCTATTCCACCAAAAATGTAAAATATCTAGAAGACTCATCTCAAAATTTCATCGCAAAATATCTCCCCAAAAGGCCTATAAAAGGATCCCTTGGGTTCCCTCAAAGAACAAGAAGAGTTGTATGCAGGTACACCCTATGGGTATAGTGGGCGCTACAAACCAAAGAGAAGGAGTCTACCTTATGTCACTGTATTGAGAGAGCTATGCAAGCTCCTAATTTGTAAGTTCCCCATGTCTTTGTAACATTTTCTATTTCAATCAAGTTCATTTCTCCAATTCCTCCATTTCCATTACCTGAATCTTTGCTTATTATATCCAATAAACCCTCTCTTCTTCTCTCATTTCCTACTCCTTCCATCTTCCTTCCCTCTTCTCCATCAAATTCAAACCCATCAAAGATTCTGGTACCACCTGGCTCCTTGAGAATCTCTTTGATGTGATTGTTTTGTGTTTTTTGTATTGGTACTAAGAGGGCGGTGTGGAAAACCCCTGCTTTAAGAGTACTTGTGTTGATACTAAGAGGGCGGCATAGATCACCCCTGCCTTAAGAGTGCCATTGTGTTGATTGTGTTTAAGTGTACTAAGAGGGCGGCATGGATCACCCCCACCCTAAGAGTGCCATTGTATTGGTGTGACAAGGCGGTGCGAACAACCCCTGCCTTGGTAGTGCTGTGTGTGTTTTCATGTGAATGATTTTGTAGGAACCTGGTGTCCCTCATCTTCAATTCCAGTTTTTGCTTATGAGCTGAGCATTGAGGAAGTGTTAGAGGCCATTTCCTTAATGCCCCTCTCATAACTTGGTGCCCCCATTGAGGAACTCAATTGCATGAATTTCCAACACCCCAACAACCAAAATTGTCCCATTCATCCCAATCAACCTTATCAACCAAGACCCCTTCTTTCTGTCCATATCACATATAGTAGGAAGATATTCCTCCAACAATGCATAGTCTATCACTTCGGGGCAGAGCATTTGGCAGAAATTCTTGAATCTCAAGAACCCTTTATCTTTCCAATTGTAGAGTATAACCTTAGCTTCGACATTTGGAACTTCATTCTTTTGTAAGGAAGCCACTTTCAAGTTCAACCATGGCATCAATCTTCCCACACTTCTATGGAAGACCGAATGAACATGTTTCAAAGTTTTTGGACAACTTGGAGATTGCGTATCTTATCTTAAGAAGGGATCAAGAAGCAATCAAGCTAAAGGCTTTCTCATTGGTCCTAAAGGAGGAAACCATAATATGGTACAACAACCTATCCAACGAAGCAACAAGAAGGTGGGAAGTAGTGCATGAAGCATTCATAGCACGATATGGAAAAAAGGATACACCAGAAGGATTGTGGCAACAATTGCTCTCACTAAGGCAAGTCACACTTGAAGACTTTTCAAATTATGAGTCTAAGTTTCAGTGTGTGTGGAATAATTGCGAAAGTAGCCTAGGGGCAAATGAAGTAGCTCCAGAGTTTTTGAAAAGGGATAGGTTCATCTCAGGACTCTTCCCTTCACTAAAACAAAAGGTGGACTCACAATTTCTAGGTACTTTTTAAAGATCATTAGATATAGCAAGAGTTAAGTGTAGAAAATTAAAGTTTAAGTCCTCAAAAAGTTAAAAAGAAGAACATATGGATATTGCTCCCCTAGTACTAGCCACACAGGTAGAAAATGGAGAAGCTTCACAACAAGATATGTTGCAGAAGCTCACGCAACAACTGGAATAACTAACACTCAACTTGGTGAGGAGCCAACAAGAGAGACCACAAAGGGAACTAAATCAAGGAAAATGATGACAACAACAAGAGTTTATATGCTACAATTGCAACGAACATGGTCATGGTATGTACAATTGCCCTCACCCTCGTAGGAATCTAGGTGATACATATCCTATTAGGAGGCTACCACAATATGCACACAAACAACAACAACCGCAAGCAAATATTCCACCTATCCCAACGGCTCAAGGTGATCAAAGGCAAGTTAATGTCTTAGAGCTAACCAAGGAACAAGAGACCATCGATATGATGCCAATCAAAAGGACAAGGGTGCAAGATAGAGACCGATCTCAAGATGAAGATTAAAGCATGGGTACACAAACAAAGAAAGGTAGAGTTGCAAAAGGTGAAGTTAGTAAAAGAAACAGAATGCCCATGAGGAAGATCATGATCGAAGGCTTTCCTCTAGGTAAGGGTATCGAACCTTATGACCTAATTGAGGATATATCCATACAGAAACCAAATATCACTTGGCCACAATTACTCCAATTATCTTCAAAAACTAGGAGGGAATGGTCCAAGCTAGTAAGCACTAGAAGGGCTAAAAATAAGGAAATTAACCTTATAAGAGAGAATGCATGTGATGATGTGGTACCCATAGTGGATGCATATGTAAAAGTAAAAGGAATTTCCAATGTGTACGTGGATGGCAGAGCACAGATGTGTATCATGATAGAAAAAACAATGCATAGGTTAGGCTTGGACGTGACAGGACCATCTGTATACCAAGCCTAAATGGCGAATAATAGTGTTGTTAAATATGTTGGTGTAATCGAAAATTTAAGAGTTATAGTATATGATATAGAGGTTGCTTTGGATATGTATGTAATTGCAGCCAAAGGGGAGGGCTACCACATCATATTAGGACGTCCATGGTTAATTGCTTTAAGAGTAGATCAGAATGGGATTCTGGCCTTCTAGTTCTCAAAAAAAATGATAGAACAAAGTCAATTACCTATGATTTGAAGGATCAGAAGAAGGAGGATCACAGGTATGAAACAATAGTAGATGAAGAAAGTTCTTGTTATAATAGTGATTCTAGCAGTGAGCAATCGACAACTAAGAATGATTCATCAATACTCAAAGTCATGGGCATAATATTTCAAGGAAAAGAAGATGAAGGCAAAGAGGATGCTCTACAACAACCACAAAGTGAGGACTCAACACCCCAAACAGATCTCCAAAAGATGCTAGCAAAAGATCGCACCTCACAAGAAAAGACCACATACATCAACATGCTCAAAAGGTACCCCAAATTGTTCATTAAAGATTATAATGAGATACAAGGTGTAACTGCTATTCAACATCATATCAAAATGGAGTGAGAATCAAAGCTAGTGGTGCAAAAGCTTAGAAGGATCAAAACACTTCAACAAGAGGCTCTACTAGATGAGGTAAATAGACTCATAAAGGCTAGTTTCATTTACCCTGTATCAAATTGTGAATGGGTGTCTTTAGTAGTAGTTACCCCAAAGAAGAATGATAAATGAAGTGTGTGTCTAGACTACAAACCCTTAAATGCAGCAACAAAGAGAGATCATTTTCCACTACCTTTCCAAGATGAAATTCATAATGAAGTGGCAGTTCATGAAAGGTACACTGTATGTGATGGATACTCAGGGTACTTTCAAATTCGGATAGCTGAGGAGGAAAAAAGGAACAAAACATTCATTACACCATAGCGATGCTTTGCTTATCAGGTAATGCCTTTTGGCCTAACCAATGCACCTGCAACATTTCAAAGGTTTATGAACAATATTTTTCAATCATTCATTTGATCATCAATAAGGGTGTACATGGATGACTCGTGCATATATAGCACTAGAGCTATCCATTGTCAAAAAGTGCAAGAAGGCTTAAAAAGATTGTATGAGCTTGAAGGTCAATTGAATCTTGATAAGTGTCATATTGCTGAGAAAGAAGTAGTTCTCCTTGGACATATCATATAAGAAAAGGGGATACAAGAAGCAGGTCGACAAAGCAACAAGAGAATTTTTGATCTATCCAAAACGCACAGCTCATCTTCAAGAAAGGTATAACTGTTACTAATGCTCATTTAAATAGTGAAGCAGAATATGCAACACTATGTGAGGACTTGCATGAATGTGTTCAACATGGTATCAAAAGGTTGATTTTCAAAGGAGACTCAATGTTGATAATTAAGCAATTGCAAACTGTTTGGTGTTGCAAAAGCCAAAATTTGTTTGAATGGTTGAAAAAGGTAAGACTGATATTGAAACAATTTGATAACACTCAAATATGTCATGTACCAAGGAGCGAAAATAAGGAAGCAGATGCATTAGCAAATGAGCAATTTGATGGTTTCATAGCATCTATGAAGCTGGGATACAACAGATTTATAGGTCAAGAAGGATTCAAAGATATCATTGAATTTCGTGAAACTGGAGATCCACCCAAGCACCTAAACAAGCTACAAGGGCATAGACTAGCGAAGAAGGCTCTACAATACCAACTCATAGGAGATCATCTCTATGAGAAAGGTAAGGACCTTATCCTCAGAAGAGTTCCCTCATCAGATGAAATAAAGAGCATTCTGGAATCATGTCATGATGATGCATGTGGAAGACACTTCTTACATGAGATAACAATAAGGAAGGTACTCCAAACACGGTATACATGGCTGACGCTTCATAAGGATGTTCAATATTGGTGTAAAACATCTAATAAATTTCAAATTACAAGTAATAAGAGGCTTATGTATGAACCAAGGACACGAATCATATCTTATGGGCCATTTGAGAAATGGGGAGTAGATGCAATTGGACCCCTACTAAGGATAAGCTCAGGAAAGGAATACATCATTGTGGCAGTGGAATACATGACTAGATGGGCAGAAGCAACTAACACAAAAAGGACAACAACACAGTATATTGTGAAGTTCATTTATGATTTCATATGTTGTAGATTTGGAATACCTTTAGAGATAGTTTCTGATCATGGTCCAGGTTTTAGATGAGATGTTCTAAATGATCTATTAAGTAGATTAAACATAAGGCATAGATACTCCACACCCTATTATACTCAATGTACTGGGCTTGTTGAAAAGACTAATGGAATTATTTGTAAAATCATTAGTAAGTAGGTAAAGATGCATCCTAAGGAATGGGATAAACACCTCACTACAACATTCTGGGCATATCGCACATCCTACAAGGCATCATTAGGGTTCACTGCATTTCACTTGGTATATGGACAAGAAGCCTTGCTACCAATAGAAGTAGAAATTCCAAGTCCGAGAATACTACCAAAGGAAAGTGGGCAGAATGAGCGAGAGGTAATACAGAAGAGGCTTACAGATCTACAAGAGCTGAGTATGAAAAGGGACCTTGCAATTGATCATTACACGAACCAAGCAGAGAAACTGAGACAAGAATTTAACAAACAACTAAAGGATAAAGGGTTAATAGAGGGAACTCTTGTTCTAAGATATGATAACCGTGTTGATAATAGCCATGACACAAAGCATAGCTTCCAGATATAGAAGAAGGTGACCTAGATGCTTCTAACTGCGGAGATCACGCAGGGTTTTGTATAAACTCGTATGACCTGACGAGTACTATCATTCTTGCAGCTCGACGAAGTTGAAACTGAAAGGATCAAATGAGATGGAGCAGATTAACAGAGGATAAATCTTATATAAACAAGTACAACGCGACAAAGAGAAATCCTCTGAGGCTCAGCACTGTCGTATCGTTCTTATTTAGTCTCTGAGGCATGGACGACACGTGAGCTACGACTCCTCCAACACGTTTGCACCTCCTCTGCGTGCGATGCGTGCTCACCTCCAATAAAAAACTCTTCGCACATGCATAAAGACAGGACACACATATGCATGCATACTCTAGAATAAGAAGGGACGAAGTCGTGAGAGAGCGCTCGGAGCAACCTCCTGAGGGCCTGGAGGTGGACGCACTTCCACAATGACAAGACTCAACTTTTCGATGCTTTTTCCATAAATTCAGCCATAAAGCTCGTTTTCCTATTTATATCTCCTTGTTTACGTTCGTCACTTACATGAATGTTATTTGCATTCATATATTTTCATTTATTTTTATCAATTTGTTTTACTTTCGTTCTTGAAGTTGAAATTTAGCTTCACACTACAAATCTATGCGCTCGAATGCACATTTAATTATCAGCACAAATATATATTCGCATATAGGTAGATGCTCGAGGCATGTTCTTTTTTTTTTTTCTATAGAAGCATGCTATGCAAACTTGAAAAGGGAAAATATTCACTCCAATTATCCTATTTTTCATTCCAATACGTACACAACATATCGATAAATACGAGATTAACCCTCTCAGCTTTTCCATCTGTATATAGTGACTCAATGCTTTTGAACCATAAGTTAGGTATGGACCTATGATAGGCATATTACAATGCTCATCCTCATTATATCTCATTATATGAACTACACGATGTTGCACCCATATGCTTTCATCAAGTGACTAAAGCTTAGCGCATGAATCATGGACGGATGTCCACAGATGTAACACAATATATAGCAATCTATTACAATCATGCGGAACATAAGATAAGTAATTCGCTGTAATCTATTTCTTTTGCGATAAAACGTTATATAAACAGAATCATCTGAGAATCTACAGATAACATATGTAATTGTTATAAACTTTATTCGGCTTTAAAACAGCATCAACAGAGAGAAGTTGTGATACATGATTATCGTGAAACATATGGTTTCAGTAATTCATGTGTAATCATCGTTCTGTTAGTTTTCGAATAGACAAATTTCTTTCATGTTTTAACAAACATGGAGTGGAGAAAAATACATAAAAGCTCCTCCGATCATTAGTTGTCCTTAATACTTAATAATCATAAAACTTCCAACAGCGATCAGTATTCATGCTGCGTCTCTTAACATGTATAGAATCAATTCTGAGTTTATCGTAGATGTTGGAGCGCTTAGCCGTTCAGTTTGTTTTCAGAATCAACAAAGACATAATTGCCCGAATCTCTCACTAGACTCTGCCCCGATATGGGTATGCATGCCTGATGTATCTTCTCTGAAGCAAACTTGGCCCTCGCTTCAATGTCCTCTCTTTCTTGATGAGCTTTTCCCATCCATTCACAGCGTTGGCAGCTTCTAACCTCTGATCAAAAGTTTCCCTATTGTATATTAATCTGCGCCTCCATAAGCCTCCTTCGATCCTTCTTAAGATCAGCCCCTCAGAACTTCGCAGATCAGCGTACTTGGCCAGAACAGTCCTCCTAAGATCATGCGCCCATGGAGCCTCTGCCCGAACAAGAAATGCCCCCCTCCGATGGTTTTCTTCAATGTGCAGCCAAGAGGTCCAATACATGCACGCTCCCCTAGTGGTCGGGATATATTTCGCACCTTCCTCCTCTTCCAGCCCAAATAGATCATAAAGGTAGGCCTCCTTTCACCTCTGTAGCGACGCCTTTTAGAATGTACCCTCACCCTTGAACTGCTCCTTCCACGATCTTCCAGATCACCCCTTTCTTCTTTTAGCTCTTTCTTTGATAAAGTAGTTCCTGGAATCTTCATTACGAGCTTTGTTTTAATTCGAAGTAGGTAGAAGTTTGTGGTTCTACAAATCATATCATGAACCATTAATCCAAACAATGTTCTGATTTGAGGTAAGTTGAAGCATGAGTAGAGATGAAAATCTCTACGACAACGCTGTGGGTGTAGTGGGTGCTCCAAACCTAGGAGAAGGAGTCTACCCTATGTTACTGTATTGAGAGAGCTATGCAAGCTCCTAATTTGTAACTCCCCCATGTCTTTGTAGCATATTCTATTTCAATCAAGTTCATTTCTCCAATTCCTCCATTTCCATTACCCTTAACCTTTTCTTATTCTATCCAATACACCCTCTCTTCTTCTCTCATTTCCTACTACTTCCCTCTTCCTTCCTTCTTCTGCATCAAACCCGAACCCAAGGAATATTGTGGTACCACAGGCTCCTTGAGAATCTCTTTCTTGTGATTGTTTTGTGTTTTGTGTATTGGTACTATGAGGCCGACGTGGACAATCCCTGTCGTAAGAGTACTTGTGTTGATTGTTCGTGTGTTGGTACTAAGAAGGCGGCGTAGATCACCCCTGCCTTAAGAGTACCCTTGTGTTGATTGTGATTAAGTGTACCAAGAGGACAGCATTGATCACTCCCACCCTAAGAGTGCCATTGTATTTGTGTGACAAGGCGGCGCGGATGACCCTTGCATTGGTAGTGCTGTGTGTGTTTTCATGTGAATGATTTTGTAGGAGCCTGGTGTCCCTCATCTTCAATTCCATTTTCTGATAATGAGCTGAGCATGGAGGAAGTGTTAGAGGCCATTTCCTTAATGCCCCTCTCATAACTTGGTACCCCCCACTGAGGAACTCAATTTCATGAATTTCCAAAACCCCAACAACCAAAATCATCCCATTCATCCCAACCAACCTTATCAACCAAGACCCCTTCTTTCTGTCCATATCACATATAGTATGAAGATATTCTTCCAACAATGCATAGTCTATCACTTCAGGGTAGAGCGTTTGGCAGAAATCCTTGAATCTCAAGAACCCTTTATCTTTCCAGTTCTAGAGTACAACCTTAGCTTCGACGTCTGGATCTTCATTCTTTTGTAAGGAAGCCACTTTCAAGTTCAACCATGGCATCAATCTTCCCACACTTCTATGGAAGATCCAACGAAGATGCTGCAGAGTTTTTGTACAACTTGGAGATGGCGTACCTTATCTCACGAAGGGATCAAGCAGCAATCAAGCTAAAGACTTTCCCATTGGTCCTAAAGGAGGAAGCCAAAATATGGTACAACAACGTATCCAACAAAGGAACAAGAAGCTGGGAAGCAGTGCGTGAAGCATTCATAGCATGATATGGAAAAAAGGATACACCAGAAGGATTGTGGCAACAATTGATTTCACTAAGGCAAGTCAAACTTGAAGACTTTTCAAATTATGAGTCTAAGTTGTTGGTGTAATCACAAGCCTACACATTTGGCTTGAAAGATACCATGAAGACTCTACATGCATGAAGAACCATAGGAACATATGCTAGTGATTACTTACCATTTTTACCTCATTGTAAAAGTCAATTTGACTTAGAATCTTTGTAATCACTTACCCAAATGATTCGTGGAAAAGGTAGTTCACTTGATTGAGAGAATATCTCCAAGCTTTTAGAAGCTTGATTAGAGGGAGCCAAGAATTTGAATTTGAATTCAACTTCTTACACATTTCATATAAAATGTGAGCTTGAAAAGTCGCGGAGAGAGACATCACTTCCGAGCTTCATTCTACTGTCATTGAGTGTGTGTGAGGATTACCCCATAGCCTACACCTCTCTACACCATTAGGCAATGCTTGTCATGCCAATGGGATTGTACACAAGTGTTAATTTATAGATACATTTACATTATTCATCTCTGTGCTCACTGATTGTCTACTCCAAAGTCTTTCAACTTGTCAAGAGCATATCTCAGCCAATACTCCATCCAATTTAGTGATCCAAAGCTTGTTGCATTCAGCTCAAAGCCGTCTACATGCTGACAAAGTTTGAAGTGATTTCATTCAACCAATTCAGAGAAAGCATCGTCGAGGTGCTCACTGGTCTATCTCTGCTATAGTCCTAAAAAGTCGGGGGTATACCAAATCTTGCTAAATTAATTTCTCTTAGCATAGTTCATTATTTTACATCATTCCACTTGCAAATGTTAGCTTACTAAGCTAATTGAATATCCCTAGAAGGAATTTTATCAATTGCTACTATGCTGGTCACACTGAGCAAAACATTCAGCAGGTGTCAAGACCAAAATAGAAGGTTTTCTTGAGTTTGTGACTTCCAAAGTTATCTGTTTTGATTCAATCATTTCACACATCATTTCCAAAGGACATAGGCCATTTCTTGGTGTCATTGGAAAGCTAAGGGAGTCTAGTAATCAACTTTGAAGCTAAAGAGGGCTGGTACAAAGCAGGTTTTAGCAGTACCTACTCAATCTCTTGGATCATCCATCCATCTTTCCCAACAGTGGTATTAGAGCAAATAAGATAAAATGGGAGATGGTTTTCCTTCATTCATTGATAAATTGGACAGGAATAACTATCAAGCTTAGTCTCTAAGGATGAAGAACTACTTACAAGGAACGAGTCTCTATGGATACATCTCAGGAGATGAGGAATTGCCCTCATTCAAAGCAAGAGGTTTGCCAACCAAGGAGGAGCAAGAAAAACTCAACACATGGTGTGCAAGGGATGCATTGGGAAGGTCTTATCTACTCAACTCTATATCTGACTTTCTTTTACCTCATATCAGAAATTGTAAGACTTCCCAAGAGACTTGGGAAACCTTGTCATCATATTTTTCCTCCAATACAAGGGCTAGGAAAAATCAGTTGTGGATTGAATTCACAACACTAAGGAAGCAACCTAAGCAAGCTGTTTCAGAATTTGTGACCAAGATCAAAGATATTGCAAATCAGTTAGCAAGCATAGGAGAAGAGATTGAAGAGGAACAAATTGTAATGCAGGTAATCAATGGGATCAAGGCTGATGATAAGTGGGAAAGCTTCACCACTGCAATGAATCTCTACATGGACATGCACACTCCAGATCTTACAACTCTCATGGGTCAACTCTTCCAGACCCTATAATTCATCACCATGTAACATTTGTGGTTTGTCAAACCACACCACAGATGAGTGTTACAGGAATTACAAAAATCAGAGAGGAAGAGGCTATCAAAGAGGTGGATACTCTCAGTCTAGAGGAAGGTTCAACCATCACCAAGGCCACAACAACAATTATAACAACAACTACAACAACAATTACAATGGCAACTACCAAGGAGGATTCAGAAATAGAAAGGACTACAACAACTACACAGAGGAGCAGGATGACTCTCTCTTGATCATGAACATGACTTCAAAGTCAGGTACAAATGATGATCACTTATTTTATATTGATTCAGGGTGTTCAAATCATGTGGCTGGTAATGTAGCACTACTCTCAGATCTTGAGGAACCAAAAGGTAAACATCAAGTCCAAATAGGTGATGATATACAGCATTCTGTAGTTAAAGTTGGAAATGTGAAAACTTGTGATGGTAATCAGAATTTGTTGAGAAGAGTACTTTATGTACCTACAATTACAAAGAACTTAATGAGTGTTGGTCATATTGTAGAGAAAGGGTTGCAGGTCAGGTTCAATCAATATGGAGCATTTGTGGAGGACCCAAGACATGGATTCAAAAGGATAGCTAAAGGAGAAAAATCAGGTAGACTTTTCACTTTTGAGTTGGAAGATACAAAGAACATTGCATTATACAGTTATAAAGATCAAACACTTTCAGAGCTTGAGATTTGGCACAAGAGACTAGGGCACATAGGAGAAAGGACCTTGAAGCAAATGTGCAGGGACCAATGTGTGCTTGGGATACCTAATGTATCCAAGCAACATATGATTTACAAGTGTGGTGCTTTTCAATTTGGTAAGTCTCACAGGTTACCCTTCTCCAAGAAAGGATATATGCATGAAGACTATCTAGAGCTTGTACACACAAATGTATGGGGACCTAGCAAAGACCCCTCAGTCTCAGGTTCAAGGTACTATGTGTCTTTTATTGATGACTATAGCAGATGGACTGTATTATACTTTATGAAGCACAAGGATGAGGTATTATATTGTTTTAAGAAATATCTTGCACTAGTTGAAAATCAGACAAGAAGGAATTTGAAGAGGCTAAGGTCAGATGGAGGAGGTGAGTACTTCTCCAATGAATTTGAGGACTTCTTGCAGGATAGAGGCATCAAAAGGGAAATAACCACAAGGTACTCTCCTGAACAGAATGGGGTAGCTGAAAGAAGAAATAGGTTAATTGTTAAGACAGCTAGATCTATGCTTAATGAGAAGAAATTACCTAACTATCTATGGGCAGAGAGTGTTTCTACTGCCACCTATCTCATAAACACGTTACCATCAAAGTCACTTGATGGTATGACACCATATGAAGCATGGCATGGTAAGAGACCATCATTGGATCACTGCAAAATTTTTGGATGTGTAGCATATGTACACATTCCTTCACAGGTAAGAGGAAAGATAGATCCAAAGGCTGAAAAATGTATTTTCATTGGATATGATTTAAATAAAAAAGGTTACAGGTTTTATTACCCTACCAATAAGGGATTTATGGTAAGCAGAGATGTGATCTTTGATGAGAATGATTCTTGGTATGAGAATGAATGCAGGAAGGTCAAACTACCCTATGATTTGGAAGAAGAATTTCCAAAATTTACAAAGGAGGAACCTACTCAGGATGGAGAGTCAAGTTTAGATGATGAAGATACAATCAACCTTGAAGAGTTCAAGGCATGGAAGTCGAAAGGCAAAATGAAGATGAAGAAGCTTGAGGACATACCAGAATCTTCAACTCAATCAATCAGAAGGTCTCAAAGAGAGAGCAAAAAACCTATCAGATATGGGTATGATACATCTCTTGTTACTAAACATTTAATTTGTCTTGCAAAGGATTTGCTAAATGAAGAACCAGGATCATATGAAGAAGCAATCACAAAATCAGAATGGAAGGAAGCTATGGATGAGGAGATTGAAGCACTCAAGGAGAGTGATACATGGGAATTAGTACCCAAGAAGGACTCCATGAAGGTAATAGGATCCAGATGGATCTATAAATTGAAAAGAAGTTTTGATGGCACAATTAACAGGTACAAGGCCAAATTAGTAGCCAAGGGTTTTGCACAAACCCAAGGCATTGACTATGAAGAGACATTTTCTCCTGTGGCCAAGATGCCAACAATCAGAGTGTTGGTTAGTGTGGCTGCATCAAAGAATTGGAACATGTACCAATTGGATGTCAAGAATGCTTTTTTGAATGGATGGATCTCATAAGAGGTTTATATGTCACAACCTCTTGGCTATGAAGACCCTAAGAAGGTAACTTATGTTTGCAAATTAAAGAAGGCTTTATATGGATTGAAGCAGGCACCTAGGGCATGGAATTACAGGCTAACTGCATACCTCCAAGACCAAGGTTTTATCATGAGTAAGGCTGACACTTCTCTATTCATTAAGAGAAGTAATTTAGAGGTAATCTATCTTTGTGTTTATGTTGATGACATCATCATTACAAGCAATGATGTCAATGGAATCAGAAGCATCAAAAGCCAGATGATGAAGGAATTCAAGATCAATGATCTTGGATTATTGAAGTATTTTTTGGGACTTGAATTAGTTTACACTAATTCAGGGATATACATTACTCAGAAGAAGTATGTGCAAGACATGTTGAAGAAATTTCACTTGCAGGATGCTAAAGCAGCTAGCACTCCAATGGAGGTGAACCTAAAGCTAAGTGCCCATGAAGGTGATGAAGTCCAAGACATTACAGGTTATCAAAGTATGGTGGGTAGCTTGAACTATGCTACCTTAACTAGAATTGACATTGCATATGGAGTTAGTGTGCTAAGTCAATTTATGCACAAGCCAAGGATACCTCACTTAGAGGCTGCCAAGAGAATATTGAAGTACCTCAAGGGTACACAGAACCATGGTTTGTACTTTCCTTACACTTCAGATATTGATATAAAAGTTTATTCAGATGTAGATTGGGCAGGATGCAAGGATGATAGGAGAAGCACTTCTGGATACATTTCTTTTGCAGGTGACAAACCGATTTCATGGTCTGCAAAGAAGCAACCAATTGTTGCATTGTCTTCTACAGAAGCAGAGTATAGAGGGCTAGCTAATGCCACTCAAGAAGCAATTTGGATTAAGCTTTTGTATATAGAATTGGGCTTATATACTAGGCCTCCAATTATCTTTGGAGATAATACAAGTTCTCTTCACCTTGCAGCGAATCCTATCTATCATGCCAGGACCAAACACATAGAAGTTCATTATCATTATGTGAGGGAGAAGTTGCTAAGCAAGGACATTCAGCTGACCTATGTGTCAACCAACATGCAATGTGCAGATTTGCTGACTAAAGCTTTGGATGGAACCAAACTTTGCAGGTTCAAATCTATGATTGGATTGCAAGATATACTTGAAGATTGAGGATGAAGACTTAAGCCAAAATGTTTGGCTTGAGGGGGATCTGTTGGTGTAATTACAAGCCTACACATTTGGCTTGAAAGATATCATGAAGACTCTACATGCATGAAGAACCATAGGAACATATGCTAGTGATTACTTACCATTTTTACCTCATTGTAAAAGTCAATTTGACTTAGAATCTTTTGTAATCACCTACCCAAATGATTCGTGGAAAATGTAGTTCACTTGATTGAGAGAATCCAAGCTTTTAGAAGTTGATTAGAGGGAGCCAAGAATTTGAAATTGAATTCAAATTCTTACACATTTCATATAAACTGTGAACTTGAAAAGTTGCGGAGAGAGACATCACTTCCAAGCTTGATTCTACTGTCATTGAGTGTGTGTGAGGATTACTCCATAGCCTACACCTCTCTACACCATTAGGCAATGCTTGTCATGCCAATGTGATTGTACACAAGTGTTAATTTATAGATACATTTACATCATTCATCTTTGTGCTCACAGATTGTCTAATCCAAAGTCTGTCAACTTGTCAAGAGCATATCTCAGCTAATACTCCATCACATTCCGTGATCCAAAGCTTGTTGGATTCAGCTCAAAGTCATCTACATGCTGACAAAGTTTGAAGTGATTTCATTCAGCCAAGTCAGAGAAATCGTCGCCGAGGTGCTCACTGGTCTATCTCTGCTACAGTCCTAAAAAGTCGGGGGTATACCAAATCTTGCTAAATTAATTTCTCTTAGCATAGTTCATTATTTTACATCATTCCACTTGAAAATGTTAGCTTACTAAGCTAATTGAATATCCCTAGAAGGAATTTTATCAATTGCTATTGTGCTGGTCACACTGAGCAAAACATTCAGCAGGTGTCAAGACCAAAATAGAAGGTTTTCTTGAGTTTGCGACTTCCAAAGTTATCTGTTTTGATTCAATCATTTCACACATCATTTCCAAAGGACATAGGCCATTTCTTGGTGTCATTGGAAAGCTAAGGGAGTCTAGTAATCAATTCTGATGCTAAAGAGGGCTGGTACAAAGCATGTTTTAGCAGTACCTACTCAATCTCTTGGATCATCCATCCATCTTTCCCAACATAAGTTTCAGTGTGTGTGGGGTAATTGGGAAAGTAGCCTAGTGACAAATGAAGTAGCTCCACAGTTTTTGAAAACGGATAGATTCATCACACGACTCTTCCCTTCTCTAAAAGAAAAGATGGAGTCACAATTTCCAAGTATGTTTGAAGAAGCATTAGATATAGCAAGAGTTAAGTGTAGAAAATTAAAGTTTTAATCTTCAAGATTTCAAAAGTATAACATATGATTGTTGTTCCCCTAGTACCAGCCGCACAGGTAGAGAATAGAGAAGCTTCACAACAAGACATCTTACAGAAGCTCATGCAACAGCTGGAACAACTAACACTCAACTTGGTGAGGAGCTAGCAAGAGAGACCAGAAAGGGAACAAAACCAAGGACAACGATGACAAGCACAAGAGTTTATATACTACAATTGCAACGAATGTGGTCATGGTATGTACAATTGCCCTCACTCTCGTAGGAATCCATGTGATATATATCCTATTAGGAGGCCGCCACAATATGCACAGGAACAACAACAACCGCAAGCAATTATTCCACCTATCCCAATGGCTCAAGGTGATCAAAGGCAAGTGAATGTTTTAGAGGTAACGGAGGAACAAGAGACCATGGATACAATGCCAATCAAAAGGACAAGGGTGCAAGACAGGGACCGATCTCAAGACGAAGATTCAAGCATGGGTACACAAACAAAGAAAGGTAGAGTTGTAGAAGGTGAAGCTAGTAGAAGAAAGAGAAGGCTGAGGAGGAAGATCACGATGGAAGACTTTCCTCTAGGTAAGGGTATCGGACTTTATGACCTAATTGAGGATATATTCACACACAAACCAAATATCACTTGGCCACAATTACTCCAATTATCTTCAAAAACTAGGAGGGAATGGTCCAAGCTAGTAAGCACTAGGAGGGCTAAAAATAAGGAAATAAACCTTATAAGAGCCTGTTTGTTATTGATCTTTGGAGTTGTCCTCTCCAATCATTTAGCATAAAGAATCAACAAGACATCTTTATTTTGTCGATCCTGGAAGTATTCTTGAGACCACAGCCCCTTCAAGATGATAGAATCCAAGAAATAAGAGAATAATGGCTGGAATTCTGAGAATAGTGAAGATGAAGAGGAATTTCTAGGGTTTTGATTATCTTGAGCAAATCTCCACCATTTTCTACAATCGTGGTGTCTATTCCATGTTATTTTATCAGCAGAACACAATTATGAAGTCAAAATAAAAAAACATCACCTGTATCATACAGACGAGACAATCGCGATTCTGTGCAAACATACGATTTTCAGCTCTAGCACCATTCTTCATCAACTCATCACACAACACAACAATATTCAGCTCTCTTCATACACATTCTACAGATTTACACAATAGAAACTCACAAATCTCCATGGATACACAAGATCTAGACTCACAAATCAAAGAAACCACATAGAAGAGGAGATACACGATTTTCAGCAGAAAACTCCTTCATTATTCACTTGGATAGCATGTACACAAATGATTAACCAACCCCCTCATAATAGAGGAAATTAGCTTATATACATTTTCAAGTGTCCCTTTTCACACTTGAATTTTGGTCCTTTCCTCTATTATTCTAAAAATATGCTATTTAGGAGTTTCCAAAAATTCTAGAAAAAATACATAAGATTCTATCCTACATAAGGAAGACTCTTCCTTATTTTTACAACAACTGCATAAATATTTTTACAAATTTCTATCATTTTACAATTATTTCTCTTAAAAAAGGTTTCCAAAAATGCAACTTCCAACATCCTTCCCCTCCTAAGCCTTTCGGCTCCTGACGAAAGATTTTCCTGCTCCTCTGCACTGATCACTTTTCTTCATTTCTTCTTTCTTTGATATACTTGTGACAGCAAATCATGACTTTTTCTTTCTGTTATATTTAAATTATTGACCATCTCAAATAATGCCTTCCTCCACTGTATTGCAGCTTCTGGTTTATCTATGAAATCCTTCTTCAAGTACTCTGTATATGCAGCTTCATATGCAGTAAGTTTGGACTTACTGCATATGAAGCTCTGATTCCCTCTCAAAAATCTCTGATTCCCTCTCAAAAAACCCGTAATCCAACTAACTTCTTCCCTTATTTCACTTGCTTGCTCTACCATTACTGCCATTCCCTTCATTATCCTTCTTTCATCTTCCAAACTAAGCTGTTTTTCTACCTGATCCTTAAGTGGTTTCTCATGAGACTTCTTCTTTAATTCCTCAAGTGTCTTTTATTTCTCAGAGGTCTGTATAATGACATTGGGAGTATTTGGTATTGACAAATTTAGACTTTTTAATAGAAAGCTCCCAATATCACTGTCAGAATCAGATGAGAAGTGTGAAGGTCCTCCTTTTTCTGGTTCTGTGGCTCTTGATACTTCTTCCACAAAGGATGGTTTGTGTGTTTCGTCCATGACTACTTCCTCCCTCTCTTTGGTGATAACAGTTTCAGCTATGGATTTACCCTTTCCCTTCTTGGTCAATTTCTTCTTTTGTACTGGTTTCCTTGGAACCTTCTTTTTTACCACAATAGTGGTTCTGGTCTCTAGAGGTCCTTGTAATTCCTTAAAATAAGCTAAAAACTCCACCTCTTTCCTGACAAACACCTCCTCAGTTTCAGCTATCATCATTTGATCATGGAGAGCTTCGTAGTGCTCCACCTCCTCCTGAACCCAGTCTGTAGCTTTGCATGAATAGTCTTCCAACATTTTCTGGTATTGTGCTTCATACATAGCTCTCTTATTATTCCCTTGGGTTAGATAGGTGTATAATTGCTCTTTGCTTGTCGAGGGTGGATGTGGTTCACTAGAGGCTTGAACTTGTTTCTGTGCCTCCTCATGTTCCTCTTTTGTGGCTTCCTCCATTTCTAGTTCCACTTTCCTTGGGTACAACCTTCTTTTCTTTACAGGGATGACTTCCTCAGATATCATTTTCCTTTTCATACCTGTTCCCCTCATGCGGGTTTGTCCTTCTGTTTCTCTTTCAGTCATTTTCCTTGGAGGACTCTTGATTCCAGCCATAAGATTCCTGAAATACTGTGCCTCTGGAGCCAATTTCAGTTGATCTTCCATCCCAAGAACATGATAAATGATTCTTGTTAAGAACTGGGCCCTATTCATGAACTTCTTTTGCTCCCAGTGTTTTGCTGCTTCCTTTAGCTGTTCATGGATGTATGGTGAGACATCCATTACTCCAAAAGGTTTGTTTCTATATTTGTTATTGAACATCAATAATGTCACTGACTTATGCGGCATAGTGTACCTTGGTAGTTTTGGAAAACAAAAATACTGTAAAAACATCCTTACAACATATTCCTCATTCTCCCTTCCTTTAAAATCAGTGAATTTTGCATATCCTGTGTAAGTTTCCTTATTCTTTTTGACAAAACTCGGATCAAGTTTGGTTCCCATTGTGTAGAATTGCAGTGCTGCTCTGATGTGTTCTGCCTTGATAGTGACACCTACTTCCTGATTATCCTTGTTTTTGACTTTGCATCTGAAATAGGCATCATTCCCTCTTCCTATTTCTGTCAAACTGTTCATTACTTGTGATACCCTCTCAAAGTCAATGAAAAAGATAGGCTCCTACAATATTCTGTGCAGTCCTACTGCCTTCCATCTTTTCATGTTGACTGCCACTCTTTGGAACCTGTAGAATTCTTGACACAACATTGTATACTTGTATCCTCCTACCCCCACCGTGAATATGTGCTGGCCAATTATGTTTAGGGTCTCCTTAAGTTCCTTCACCACTTTCTCAGCTTCTGGAATTTTTGATTCTTCCTCTGACTCTAAGTCCACCTGTTCCTCCACAGCTTCACTATCCAGAAACCAATGGCCTCTTGATAGCACAACTGATTCTGCTTTGAAGTCATGAATTGGCAGCTCCTTAGTGTTCACCATTTTTTGAGGAAACTAAAATAAAGAAAAACTCTACCCACATAAGTTGCAAGAACTCACAGAGTAATATGTAGGGATTTATTTTTAGATGCCATGAAATAAGAATGAAAAATCCTAAATAAATTCCATTTCTCCCGGAAAGACTCAAAAAGTGATCATCACAGGTGTAGCAAGATGTCTAGTGCAATCCTTTTTCCTAACCATTCTTTTGGAAAGATAAATCATGTATCAAATGATAGAAAACAAAAAATTAACAAAAAATTAACTAAAGAACTAACTAACAAGAAATAAACATAAAAAAAAAATAGATCTCTACTATTCTTCTCCCTAGATCTTGCTTTGTGACATATGATTTTTGTAAAAAACAACAGAAAGTAAACAATTTTTCACAATTTCTCATTCTTTTTTTTTCAACAATGATTTTTTTTCTCTCTTTTTTTTTCAGTAATGATTTTTTCTTCTTTTTTTTCTCTTCCTCTCCTAATTCTCTTTTTATAAAAGAAAATCAGGTCTAATATGTATTTTTTTCATAATTTCTATGATTTTCTAGATATAGTTCAATCCGGATGATCTTTCTTCCACTGGAACAATTCTGATTTATTAACCGAGTACTTCCTGACTCCAATTGGTCTGGTTCCCAGCAGCCAATCATTCCCTTTGGATAAGTATTTTGTAGGAGCTTTTGGTCTCCATATCCATTTTGTCCTTGATTCCTGTTTTAATGAGTAGACCTGCTGTAGACTTTGATTCCATGTGCTTTTTGCTCTGATGCTTTGATTCTTTGAACCCTGCCATGATTGCCATATTCTTCTTATCTCACCACCCTTCTTTGTTCCTCCAATCCTTTGCTGATTTAGATTATATGAAGCTTGATTATTTAACATTTGTATTGGTAATGTCTGTGTATCCTCAAGTGCAAAAGTGCATCCTTCAAAGTGTATATCATTCACATCTGATGGAATTTCTTGTTTTTCATTACTCAATAGAAATATTAGAAACCTTTTGTCATTTATGTTCAATTTAAGCTTCATTTTTTCAAAATCCAAGATCACTTTACCTTGTTGAAGCCATGGTTGACCTAAAATCACTTTTTCAGTCATCAAATTATCTGGCCATTCTTCACAGTCTATTTTCATATATTGTTCATTAAATTTTACTTCAATAGTCAGTGAAGATATGCTCTGTACTATTTGACCTTCCAATGTTTTGATTAGGGTTCTACTTTCTTTTCTTTTTATGTTAAATTTACTTACCAGGGCTGAACTAATCAGATTTACTTGTGCTTCAGAATCTATCAAAACCCTAATGTTTTCATTTTGAAAATCCATTATCATCACAGGGACATGTTCCTTTGGTTTGAGAGGAGATTCACACAGACAGACTTCCCTAAGCTCATTGATTTTTCTTATCCTTTCCATAGCTTCCTGTTGAGCTTCTTTTCTAATGTCTTCCTCTTCTCTTTTCCTGTTTTGGGCTTGTTGCAACCTTCTCCATTCATCAATAGTTAATGGGCAATCATACCTCTTAACTCTACATCCACTTATAAAGTTTGGCATGTTTTCTCCGTCTATGTTAGCTAGTTGAATGGCTCCACTGTTGCTTATCTGATGTATAATATATGGTCCATGTCCTTTTTTCTGGAACTTTTTCTGATGTTCTCTGACTGTGTAAGCCAGCACTAGATCTCCTACCTGTAGATCTTTCTCTTTTATGTGAACATCATGTTAAGCTTTTTGTCTTTTCTTGTCCACATATAAACTCATAATGGCCTGGAGTCTAGATGCTCCCAACTTTTCCAATTCTATCACTCTTTCTGATAGTTCATGTTCAGTCCAATTATAGTGACTTCCTACTTTTAATGTTGGAATAAGGAATTCCATAGGTAAAACTGCATTTTGTCCATATACTAGATTGAATGGTGTGCTCCCTATTGCAGTTTTATAAGCCACTCTATAAGCCCATAGGACATGATTAAGTTGTAGATCCCAATCATTTCTGTTTGTGTTTACTAATTTTGATAGTACAGTACAAAATACTTTATTAGTACTTTCTGTTAGCCCATTGGCTTGTGGGTGATATGGGGTTGACTTTCTATGGCTAATCACGAAATACTCAGTGATGTTTTTTATGATCTGGTTTATAAAATGGGTCCCCCTATCACTTACTAGTTCAATTGGAAGTCCAAATCTGGTGATAATGTTTTCATACAGGAATCTGGCAGTAGTATTAGCATCATTTCTCTTTGTGGCTTTGGCCTCAGCCCACTTTGTCAGGTAGTCTGTAGCCACAATGATGTGTTCGGCATGGGATTGTTTTGCTGGGGGATGTATAGGTCCAATGAAATCCAATCCCCAGTTACTAAAGGCTCTGGCTGAAATTAATGGAACCAATGGCATATCATTTCTTCTGTTTGGTTGACTTACCCTTTGACAAACATCACACCTTTTTACATAGATTCTTGCATTAGGAAATAGCGTTGGCCACCAAAAGCCAGAATATAAAATGATTTTAGCAGTTCTGTCACTTGAAAAGTGTCCTACTGCCACTCTAGAGTGTGCTATTTCCAACATTTCCAGGTATTTATTCTCAGGAACACATATTCTTAGGTATCCATCCATTCCTCTGTTATACAATTATTCCCCTATCAATTGATATTCTTTAGAGAGTACCTGTAAGTTTTTTGAATCTGTACCAGCTATCACTTGTTTTCCTTTCTCCTTCCTTCTCAATTCTTCAATGATATTTTCACTCCAATCTAGATTTTTCTGGAACCAATATAGAGTTATAAATTCTGAATCTTGCAATGTTTGGCACTTCTTGCAATTGGCAATGTATTTTGATACATCTTGAATTTTATTAGGCCAATGTACCCCCATCCTATTGAGATTACTTAGGGTGACTACCCTAGAAGCATGAGTGCAAGGGTTCCAATGATGAGCTCTCCTCAGGTATTCTTGTTGCTCCTCCTCAGGAGTGCAAGATTCTAATATGCTAGTGTGGTTGAGATGGTATAAATGCCCAGCTAGTAACATGAAGTTCCTTCTTTGCAATACTAGGTGTGCATTATTCCCAACTGTTCTACAAGGTCCCATGGTTAATAATGGTACTAGAGTCATGGCCCACTCAGGAACACTTTCTACCTTAAACAGATAAGTGTCTGGCAGATTGTGATCTAAAGGTGAACTGGGTTCTTCAAACTGGATTTGAGATAAATGATCTGCTCTCAAGTGTGTTTTCCCTTGTCTGACCACTACTTCAAACTCAAATTCCATTAGCAATAAAAACCATCTGACTATTCTCCCAGTGTGACAAGGTTTATTTACCAAATATAACAAAGCTTGATGGTCTACAAAGAACTTAAACTTGTTGGCCAAAAGGTAATGTCTGTATTTTTTTACAGCAAATACCATACCCAATCCCTCTCTTTCAGTGGTTGTGTAATTTTTCTCTGCTAGATTCAATTGTCTACTAGCATAGGCCACTGGAAAATCTAACTTGCTTCCTTATTGGTTGTGCTAACACACATCCCAAAGCATAATTGGAAGCATCCACATGAACATGAAAAATTTTGTCCCATTGAGGTGTATCAGAATTGGGGCTGTTACCAAACAAGTTTTTAGAGTTTCAAAGGCTTGGTCACACTCCTTGGTCCACTCAAACTTTGTAATTAGGGCATATAAGGGTTTTGCTATATCAGCAAATTTGTGTACAAATTTCCTATAGTATGTTGGAATTTGGGGCCCCAGGATCGTTCCAATACTAAAACCTCTTGAGCATACACAACTTAATGGACAAGATGATAAGTGAGATAGAGAAAGAAAGAGATCTTGAGACAAGGATAGGGAACGTAAGCTGGATGCTTACTTCACTAAAAATAATAGATGTCCAAATTACAACATGGGAGTACTACTCAACCATATAAAGTGGTGCACTCACTAATGGAAGAATAAGAAGATGATGATACAAAATTTAGATTATGTCGAAATAATCTAAGTGTGTGTGAAGAGAATGAAGCAACGAAGCTAGCAAAATAGTGTAATGAAATTGTAAATCAACCACAAGGTTAACTCACAAAAGATAGTTACCACCACCTCGTAGAAGACTTCCTGCTGCAATGAGAGTAGCCTCATGATGCACTGGATTTTTAGCTATAGCTATAGCACTTTGGCTATCTGAAAATATCTGAATGGGTTGATGTACTCTTACATCAAGATAAATGAAAATCTTCTGCAACCATACTGACTCTAGAGTAGCTGTAAATGCTGCACGATATTCAGCTTCACACGATGAAGTGGCAATAGTGGGTTGTCTTTTTGAAAACCATGAGATAAGACAATCTCCAAGATAAAAAATGAAATCCACTAGTACTTCTTCTTGTGTCTCTATCACGTGCCCAATTAGAATCTGAAAATCCTTTTAGTAACAAATGTGTAGATTTCGAAAATACCATAGCATAATTTGAAGTTCCCTTCAAATAACGAAAGATCCGCTTTACTACTTTCCAATGTAACATTGTCGGATTCTGCATGAACCTTGATACTTGAGAAACTGCAAACTGTATATCAGGACATGTATTACAAAGATATATCAAGCAACCTACTGCTTGACTATATAGAGTAGCATCAAATGGCTCTGCATCTGCTACCATTTGTAAAGACGTGTTCTGATCCATAGGTGTTTGCATAGGTTTAGAATCACCCATCTGAAACCTTTCCAAAAGTTTCTCAATGTACTTCTATTGTGTCATGTAGATACACTTATCTCGAAACAGAAACTGAATCCCAAGATAATAATGTAGAATGCCTAAATCATTCACATCAAATGATTGCTTCAATTCTTCTTTGAACATCTGCAAATCTTCAATTGCTATAATCATCATACCTGTTTCAGCTTTGACATAAAGAGTTGGAGCCGCATCTGAGTTATGGAAACCAATGGATAAAAGATATGTATGTATCTTTTCATACCATGCTCTAGGTGCCTGTTTTAAACCATACAAAGCTTTTATAAGATTACACACTAAGTGTTCCTTACCTGTCTCTTCAAAACCTTCTAGCTGCTGAATATACACATCCTCGTGTAAATCACCATTTAGAAAAGCAGTCTTAATGTCAAGTTGATATATATGCCAACCAAAATGTGCTGCTATAGTAAGTACTGACCTAATAATAGTCATCCTAGACGTAGGAGCAAATGTCTCATCATAATCAATACCTTTTTGTTGTACATATCCTTTGACAACCAACCTGGCCTTGTATCTATCAATAGTACCATCTGCTTTCCTTTTGATTTTAAAGATCCATTTTACACCTATAGCCTTCTTTCCTTCTGGTAACTCACATAGCTTCCAAGTTTGATTCTTATGAATAGAATCAATCTCTTCTTGCATAGATTTTCTCCAAATAGGAATTTTAAGTGCATCTTTAACTATCGTAAGTGCCAAAATATCATGAATCTCAAAATCTTCAGCAAAACTTACATGATCTTTTTGCTGTCTAGTTTGACTTCTTGTTCTTACATGATCTTGTTGTTGTTGTCTAGTCTGACTCCTTGTTCTTCCAGTAAAAGTCTTTATACCACTATCTTTCCAAGTCTGATATAACCACGTAGGTGTATCCTTGAATAGTGGTGAAACTCTTTCTGAACTTTCAGCTTCCACAGGTTATGGAACTTGTCCTGTCGATGTACTAGGACTTTCTGGAACTTTAACTTCTTCCATTTCTGGAATCAAAGTTTCTTGTGGAACTCACTCTGTAGAAGGTTGTGAAATTCCTCTTTCTTCAACTTTTTCTTGAATACTAGGAATTTGAGGTTTAACTCCCTCCTGATATGGCTGAACATCTACATCCAGAATCTTTTTAAAAATTCCATAGTCATTTTCACTAATGAACTCCGGAATTTCTGCTTCTTTATCATAAACCTTATCTTCAGCAATATAAGCATTACGTGAAAGAATAACTTCACCTGTTTCTGGAACATAAAACCTGTATCCTTTGCTTTCAACATGATATCCAATAAAAACAGCTTTCTTTGCCTTTACATCTAGTTTGCCTCGGTCCTTTCTCTCAACATGTACATAAGAAAGTGATCCAAACACTTTGAAGTAACTCACATTACGTTTTCTACCATAATAAGCTTCATACGGTGTGATTACCTTTAAAGCTTTTGTAGATGACCTGTTCAAAATGTGATTAGCTGTATGTATTGCATCAAACCAGAATTTTGGTGAAAGCCTCTTGGACGCCATCATGCTCCGCATCATTTCAACAAGCACTCTATTCTTTCTTTCTGCAACACCATTTTGCTGAGGAGTATAAGCAATAGTAAGGTGTCGAGTAATACCTTTCTCATCGAGAAATGTCTGGAACTCATTTGACAAGTATTCTCCACCTCTATCACTTCTGAGAATCTGGACAGTTTCCTGACTTCCATTTTCAACCATAGCTACAAACTTCTTGAACATAGGAAAGACTTCTGACTTCGACTTAACACCATAGATCCATGAGTATCTTGTAAAATCATCCACAAATAGGACAAAATACCTGAAACCCTGAATAGAGTGTGCTCTCATAGGTCCATTCACATCTGAATGAATAATCTGCAATTTCCTGGTAGCTGTAATATGACCATGTTTCTTGAAAGGTAGTTTATGCATCTTACCTTCAAGACAACCTTCACATATATCTGAATCATCAGGTAGCTTGAATGAGGGTAAACTCTCAACCATACCTCTATCTTTGATATTCTTGAGAGCTCCAAAACTGATATGTCCAAATCTTTCATGCCATAGCTTCATATCTTCCACTGGTGACGAAGATTTGACTGCATATGCTTGACTGATTTTTGACAAAACAAAGATCCCTCCTTTATGCGTACCTTGCAAAAGACACTTGTCTTCTTTATGTGATAAGATCTTACAAAGATCTTTCTCAAATACAACTTTAAAACCATCACTTAAAAATGCAGATATAGATAGCAGATTTATCTTCATTTCAGGTACATAAAGGACATCTGAAATTTGAAAAACACCACCTTCTCTTGACTTTAGGGTTAGTGTACCTATTCCCACAACATCCAAATCATTGCCATCTGCAATAGTAACTCTTCTACCTGAAGAATAGGAAAGAGAAGAAAATACATCTTTGCAACCGGTCATATGCTTAGTAGCACCTGAGTCGAATATCCAAGGACTTGCTGAAAGAACTTGTAAAGCTGCTTGATCAAAAGCTACTTCCTCAATGGTGATACAGGCATAAGAATCACCTTGAGATTTCCCTTTTTTATCATCTTCTGCAACATTACCTGATGCCTTTTTCTTTTCTGCTGCAATCCTTCTATAACATTCTGACTAAATATGTCCACGTTTCTTGCAAAAAGAACATATTTTTACCTTCTTCTTAGAAGAATTCTCTCTAGATGTCGTAGATACAGAATCTGAAGTAGAAGGTGAGAGGGACCTACTTTCCTTCTTGGATTGTTTTTCCTTCTTCTTATCCTTCTTCTTCTTACCCTTTGATGAAGATGAAAGTGCTTCTTCATTCTCTTCCATTCCCTTCAACTGATCTTCATCTTGAATCAGTAAGAACTATAATTCTTCAAATGTAACCTCTCTATCTCTTGTGATAAGGGTAAGAGTGGTTATGAAAGATTGATATGAAATAGGAAGTGAATTAATCAGCATATTTACCATTTCTTCATCTGACATCTCAACTCCTACATTTAGAAGTTGATCTCTCAAGTCAACGAGTCTTGTAATGTGGGTTTGAATTGACTCACCAGCTTTCATCCTTGTATTTGCTAGTTGTCTCCTCAAGTGAGCTTTTCTAGTAGGATTTTTGCTCTAAAAAAGATTCTCGAGCTTTAACCAAGCTTGATTAGAACTTTTGCAAGATCTGATCTGTGGTAGAACATGCTTTTTGACACTCATTGCTATGAATGAAAGTGCTAAAGCATCTCTAGCATCCCATCTTGCCTGATCTTCAGTAGGAGGAACTCTAGGTAAAGACCTAGCAGTGACTCTGGATGTCGAAGTGGTTACCTCTTCTTCTATTGGTTCTGTAATAGTAATTACAGTACCTCTTGAAGCTTCTGTAGACCCTTCTTCGCCTTCTCGTCTTGGTCTTGTTAAGGATCCATTGACGATACTCCATAAATCCTTTGTCACTAACAAGTTCATCATCATGAAACTCCACATGGGATAATTAGAAGATCCATCCAACTTGTCTTCAATCTCAATTCTAATCTCACTCATCTTATCTTAAGTGTGTATGTCAATTATGTAGCTCTGATACCAAGTGTTGGAATTTGGGGCCCCAGGATCGTTCCAATACTAAAACCTCTTGAGCATACACAACTTAATTGACAAGATGACAAGTGAGATAGAGAAAGAAAGAGATCTTGAGACAAGGATAGGGAACGTAAGCTGGATGCTTACTTCACTAAAAATAATAGATGTCCAAATTACAACATGGGAGTACTACTCAACCATATAAAGTGGTGCACTCACTAATGGAAGAATAAGAAGATGATGATACAAAATTTAGATTATGTCGAAATAATCTAAGTGTGTGTGAAGAGAATGAAGCAACGAAGATAACAAAATAGTGTAATGAAATTGTAAATCAACCACAAGGTTAACTCACAAAAGATAGTTACCACCACCTCGTAGAAGACTTCCTGCTGCAATGAGAGTAGCCTCTCCTTCACCACAACTTCACCTCCTTCAAGAGTGTGAGAACACTCTGTCTTCAAGAAGATCTCCAAGCTCTAGATCTTTGAGTGAGTGATTATACAAGGAGCCAAGGCCTTGTTTATATAGTTGTTCTCCTCCTTGAAAAGCTAAAAGAAAGCACAACGATCGTGATTGATCGCTTACGAAAAAGAAAGCTCTTCCGTAGTCCGTGCGTGTGCGTCTCCTAAAAGCAAAGTTCAATGATTCTCTAAAAGAAACTCTTTCGCTGCTGTCGCGTACGGGATTCGAACCCTGGTGGATGGAGAACGTTTTAGAACATATGGGCTAGACCACATGAGCGCCCGTCGTCACTTGTTGATGAAATATAGAATAAAATCTATATGCAGAGACTGCGCCCGCCTAGAAGAATAGTATGAACTTGAACTATTGAACAATTGTTGGACCATATGATATGGATTCCAACATAGTACCCACAATGTCCCATAAAAGTTTGAATTTCTTTTACACTTGTTGGTCTTGGAAGCTCTATTATGGCCTTTATTTTCTTCTCATCAGTTGAAATTCCATTTTTAGAGACTATATGACCCAGCATTCTTCCTTGTCTCACAAAGAATACACATTTCTCTGGATTTAAGCATACTCTATAGGTTCTGCATTTGCTGAAGATATTTTCTAAATCGTGCAAGTGATCTTGTCTTTTTAATGAAAAAGTACAAAGATCATCTACATAGATTTCCATTACCTTTCTCAGGAACTCTTTGAAGATATGACACATCAATCTCTGAAAGTTGCTGGAGCATTAGTTAACCCAAAGGGCATAACCCTAAACGCATAAATTCCCCATTCTGTGGAGAAGGCAGTTTTATGTTGGTCTTCCAATGCTATAGGAACTTGGTTGTATCCTGAAAAACCATCTAAAAAACTATAAACCTCCTTCCCCGCAACTCTTTCTAGAAGATGATCTGTTATACGCAATGGATAATTATCCCTTATAGTTGCTGCATTTACCTTTTTCAAGTTAATGCATACCCTAAGTTTCCCATTCTTTTTTGGTACCACAACTATAGGAGATATCCATTCTGTATACTCAATTTCATAGATGAAATTGGCAGCTAATAGCTTGTCAATTTCTTCCTTTATCTTAGCAGAGTATTTATCATTAAATGTGTAATGTCTTTGTTTACTAGGTTTTGCTTCAGGTGTAATAGGAATCTTATGCTCACAGATTTTAGGATCAATACCTTTCAAATCCTTGTAGCTATAAGCAAATACATCCCTATATTTTCTTGCCAAGTTTCTTAGTGCTTCTTCTTCTTGAGTTGTCATGTCATCAGCCACTACAATGTGTCTTTCTTCTCCCTCCTCCTGAGTGATCATGATTGTTTTAGTTTCTTCCTCATTATCATAAGCCTCTCCTTTCTTCTTTTCCCTCTTTCGTTTCCTTCTGAGAAGTAATCTATTCTCCACTTCATAGGTCTTGAACTTTTGTGGTACATCAAACTGTTAATCTTTGTTCATTTCCCTTGTCTTCTTCTATTTGTTTGTGTTTATTTTTCTTGTACTTACCCGAGATTTTATCCTTAATCGTATCTTCAGCTTTTACTTCCTCCAAAAATTGTTTCTTTCCTTTTTCTAGTATCATTTCTTCTTCTACATCCTCTTCTATTTTGGATACCTTTATCATTTGTATTCCAATGTGAAAAATATCATATCCTTCTTCATTTTGAAATTCCACTCCTACATATTCATCGCTCGCTAGATCCATGGTAGCCAAGATTTGATTCCACCCATAGGGCTCAAATTCCTCATCCTTGAATTGTTGAGGTACATAATTCTTATCTTGTAACCCTCTTTCTTCCACACAATCCTCTCTTCTTAATCTTCTTTTCCTATTGGTCAGATTTCTTATCATATTGCACCTCCATACAGACGATTCAGCTTCATCCTGGACCTTCATTTTTGATTCCTCACTCAACTCTTGATTCTGATGAATTTTATACCATTCTTGAGGGGGTATGTCACAGTAGTGCCCATTTTTTAGATTTACCTTGGTTATTCTTCCTTTGCTCTGTAGGTATAAGCAATCATTACCCCAATCTTGTACAATTTGCATTTTCCTCATGAATGGTCTTCCTAGGATAATTTCATATGAAGTAGATTGTGGGAGTTCAACTATAGCAAAGGTATGTTCTATCTCTATCCCACATATGTCCACAATCACTTTTTCCCATATCCCTAGGGGTTTTTCAATGTGTCCATCTGCAAGTTGCAATCTCATTTTTGTGTGTAATAATTCACTTTTTCCCCATTTTTCCCAAGTTTGTTTAGTCATGATGGCCACTCCTGATCCACTATCCAAAATAGCTTTGGCCTGGTTTTTACCAAATTGTATTTTTAAAGTTGAGTTTCCCTCTTCTCCCTCACAATATCCTCCTATCTTATCAATGGGAATATACCACAACTCCTCCATTTCCTGTAGTTGTGGGTGAAGATTTTCTGGTGTTGTCTCCCATTTTTTCACTTGGTTCTGTAGGTGAGGCTTTTGTTTTATTAAATCTTCCCATGTGGTGTGATACAGAATTGTGCATCTTTTGTCTGCATTCACTTGGAGTGTTACTTGTGGGTTTTCTTCCTTGATACTCTTTCCTCTTGTTTTTGTTCTCTCAGATTCCTCAACTGTTTTTTGAGAATTGTCTTCTTCCCCCATTTTGAGTTGTACTTCCCGAATGATCTGTTTACACTTCTGCATTCTTTCATGTTCTAAGTCTGGCATAGGATAAGCCATTGTATGATCAGCAAGGCTTGGTCCCTCTTGAATTCTTCCTTTGTATGCTTTTATCAGAGTGTCTAGACTTTTTGAATTTCCTATTTCCAACTGGGTCTGTGTCTTTGGAGGAGAAGTATTGTTTGATTGTTCCCTATTTTCTTCTTCAATATTTTTACTCATTTTTTGCTTCCTCTCCCATTTCCCTTTTTGTCTATTTTTCTTCACCTTTGAGTTTGATTCTTCATTTTGTTCCTTAGTTGTTCTTTGTTGTTTTGTTTGTGACCTTGTTACAGCATTTACATCCACTAAATCAATGTCACTCAATTCTTCCTGTTCCATGATACTGACTGCTTTTAGTGGTATGTTATTAGATGTGTTTTGTTGTTTTTGGGGATTTTTTGGGCAATCCTTTATCAAATGCTCCCTACCACAATCCTTGCAATATGCTCCTTCTATTCTCAATGTAGGAGGTTGTGGACAATCTCTAATAAAATGATCTCCCCCACACCTATAACAAGTTATCTTTGGTCCTCCTTTGAATTGAGGTTTTTGATTGGACATGTTATTATTGGTTATATACATGAAAGTGGCAGTGTCCATCTCAATTCTTCCATTTCCCAAGTCTAAGGCTTGTAATTCTGGCTCTCTTGATTCATAACCTTCCCATTCTTCTTGATATCCCTCATTCCATTGATAATCTTCCTTGTATGGTGACTTTGTTCTTGAGTTTTCTTCCTCTATTGGGATATATTTGATTGGCACCACATTTGTTGGTATAGGAGGTTGTTGCCCCAGCACAGGTCTTGGTTGCTCACTATACACTGATTCTCTTTGGCTCCCATAGTCTCTCTCCTTTATGGGTTGTTTATTATAGAAGCATTCCTCCTTGGTATGGTTGGTCCATTTCCTCTCTAGTGTACAGTATTTGAGTGTCTTTCTGTCTTGCAAATGTGGAGGTTTTTGATATGGGCAATGTTGTATTAGATGACTTTCTCCACAATTGTAGCATTTTTTATTTGTGTTTATCCTGGAGTTTATCAAATTGGTTTTAGTACTTACCTCTAGGGCTTTAGCAATGGCCTGAGCCAACTCTTCTGCTGGAGGAATTTTGTCTTCATATGATTTGGCTTGAACAAATGCTAACAAATCTTGGCCTCTATTGTCCTCCAAATCTATTGCTTCTTTCACACAAGCTCCTAGATCAGGGCATCTCCTGTAGTATACTAGGGTTCTTAATTGAGCACTTCTCAACCCTTCTATGAATAGGGATACTTGTCTAGCCATGGAAGGGACTTCCTCCTTAGGGCATCTGTCAATATATTGTTTAAATCTCCCAGCTGCCTCTCTGACATTTTCATCCTTTTGTTGTTTAAAACTGTGTATCAAAGTGGTTGTGCTATGTTTTATCCCAATTTTTGAGAATTCTCCAATAAAGGCTTCTAGGAAGGATTCAATATCTAGGTACATCTCTTTTCTCAAAGGGATGAACCATGATAATGCTGGTCCAGTTAGGGTTAGACCAAATGCCTCAAATTGAACTTTGTAATCTTCCACCTCCTCAGCTCTAATTAATTGCCTAAACTCTGCCATGAGCATGGGGATCTGAATACCCTTCATATTGATTTTTCATACATTTGTCTACTTGATATGGTTTAAGCATTCTACCCTAAGGTTGCCAATGATGTCTTCTTCTAAGTATATCCTTCTGGTTCCTTGTCAAAGGGATTTGGTGAAGCATGTGTCCTCCTCCCATGTTGTTGTTCAGTATTAGTGTAGTTTTCATGTGGTCTAGGTAAATTTGGTTGTCCCATGTTATGTTCCCAAGGTCCTTTGTCAGCACATTGCCCTAAGTCATTTGAATTTTCTGGGTCTGGGGAGAGATGTACACACACCCTTGCCTATGCTCATACCTACCATCTTTGAACTGGGCTACAAGTGTTATGTTTAGGGGAGCTTCTAAGTTTCTCAATCTAATGAGAAACTTATGCATCCCATCCTGATATACATAGGTACCAAACCTATTTGTATACATGTACTTTAGAATATTTCTGTAATCCCCAGTTTCAATGGGCTCATTTGTTTCATTTAAATTTTCCATGTTGTTTTCTTGCCCTAAATTTCTTTCTTGAGCTTCCCCTACTCCTGACTCTATCTCCTTCCTTCTTAGGTCTTGCTTGGTAAGAGAATTTAGTTTGTTCCCAGACCTAAGGATCATTCGGCTAATTTTCACGATTTTGAACTCAAAATCATGTTTTTCACAATTTTGTGTTCAAACTAGTGATTTTTCACCAATTTCTGTTGAAAATCGTGTTTCCCATGATTTTCTACCTAAGAAAGTGTTTTTTCACGATTTTGTGACTAAAATCGTGTTTTCCACGATTTTGAACTCAGAATTGTGTTTTTCACGATTTTGAACTCAGAATCGTGTTTTTCACGATTTTGTGTTCAAGCTAGTTATTTTTTACTATTTTCTATTGAAAATCGTGTTTTTCACGATTTTCTAACTAGGGTAGTGTTTTTCCACGATTTTGTGACTAAAATCGTGTTTTCCACGATTTTGAACTCAGAATCGTGTTTTTCACGATTTTGTGTTCAAGCTAGTTATTTTTTACTATTTTCTGTTGAAAATCGTGTTTTTCATGATTTTCTAAACTAGGGTTGTGTTTTTCACGATTTTGAACTGAAAATCGTGTTTTTTCACGATTCTGTGTTCAAAATCGTGTTTTTCACGACTTTGTGCTCAAAATCGTGTTTTTCACGATTCTATGCTCAAAATCGTGTTTTTCACGACTTTGTGCTCAAAATCGTGTTTCTCACGATTCTGTGCTCAAAATCGTGTTTTTCACGACTTTGTGCTCAAAATCGTGTTTTTCACGATTTTGTGTCCAAAATCGTGTTTTTCACGATTCTGTGCTCAAAATCGTGTTTTTCACGATTTTGTGTCCAAAATCGTGTTTTTCACGATTTTGTGCTCAAAATCGTGTTTTTCACGATTTTGTGTCCAAAATCGTGTTTTTCACGGTTTTATGCTCAAAATCGTGTTTTTCACGATTTTGTTCCCAGACAATTGTGATTGCTCACAATTGTAAATAACACGATTTTCTGATGAAAATCGTGTTCTGGGAATCGCGATGTTGTTCTTTGTTCAGAAAATCGCGATTTTATGTTGACCTCAGAATCGCGATTTCGAACAACAATTTTTTTTTTTGAAATTTTTGAAGTGTTGATTTTCAGTTTTCTCTTCTTTCTAATAGAATCACCTTATTGATTTTCTAACATGCAATGAAAGAGATTTCTTAAAAAATACTTTTTTCCTACTAGAAACCCAGAAGAACAGAAGATCGCGATTCCGTGATTTTTAGTTTTTTCCTATTTTTGTTGTTCAAAAACCACTCAAATGCAAGAATATGCACTCAAAAATGATGTTCAAAGTCTTCACCTTGCTTGCTTGGTTGAAAGTTTCTCCAAAGCTTGAATTTTGCAGAAAGTCGCGATTTTGGCTGCTCTCTCTCTCTCTCACCCTCACTCAAATGAATTTTTCTTTCAATTACAGGTTTTTATAGTATCCAGAAAATCGCGATTTTGTGTGATTTTCACAATTCTTCACTCTTCCACTTTTCCAATCTTTACTTACCCAATCTTGATGATATCTTTTGCAATTTTTTTTTCTCAAAGCACCCAAGTATGCTAGAAATTCCAGAAATTTTCCTTTACAAAAAATCGCGATTTGGTGCAGAAAATCGTGTTTTTTCTTAAGATCTTATTTTGTGCAAATTTGAGTATTCTTTCTTCTTGTTCTCTTTCAATACCTTCTTTCCTTTGTAATTCACCAAACTCCTGTACTTCTACACCAAAATCACAACCTTACTCAGAAAATCGTGATTTTATGCAGAAAATCGTGTTTTTTCTAAACTTCTGATTTTATGCAATTTTGAGTATTCTTCTCTTTTGTTCCCCTTCAGTATCCTTTACCAACTCCAATTCCACAATCACCTGCAATTTTACCTCATAGTCATAATCAATGGTCAGAAAATCGCGATGTTGTGCAAAAAATCGTGTTTTTTCAAATCTGCTAATTTTTGACAAATTTTTTGCTTTTCTCTTACTTGGTCCTTCTTACTTTTATCCACAAAGCTCCAATGCAACTTCCTTAGCAGAAAAGAAATTTTTTTGGTTGTTTTAGATGAATTTTATGAATTTTTTTAGTATTTTTCCCTAAAATAAAGGTGAACACTTTACTTAGGGTTTCTTGTTTGGTGATCTACTGATCCTATGTTCCTTGATTGGTTATGATTTCTTATGGCTTAGCTATCATATCACAACAGTTCATGAGAAGATTTTTCCAAAGAAAATGTGCTATGAAATGCAAGCAATTTTTGCAAAGATAAACTCAATCACATATTTTTTCAAAATGCAGATCAACTCAAGATTTATGCTCAGATTTGGTTAACAAATGAATCTTTTCTACTTGCATCTAGCTACTTTAACTGACTTTTCCTTAGTGCAACAATGTTATCTTCCCAGGATCCGCATTGGTGCCTAGTACTTGGTCAAAAAGAACTCTAAAAATGCAAGAATAGACTCATGAATCTTTTCTACCTGCATCTAGCTACTTTAACTGACTTTTCCTTAGTGCAACCATGTTATCTTCCCAAGATCAACCATGGTGCCTAGTACTTGGTCAAAAAGAACTCTAAAAATGAAAGAATAGACACATGTTACCTCATCTTCAGCTTTCTTGGCTTAAATCTTCCACACACCTGCACTTTTACTTCCACAATGTAATGAGCAACTATCAATTTATAAAAATTTCAGCACTTCCAATTCTAAAAGATGATCTATTGCTTTCTTTTCCCAAAAGACAAACAAAAGAAATCTACCTTTTCATGTTCACATTTCTTGATTAAAGAGTGTTAGCTTTTCCTTGTGTTTGTTACCATCATCAATAGAAGATCCAGCAAGGTCCAACTTCAATGAAGCTTTTGAATTACTCCCCGGCAACGGTGCCAAAAAATGTTTGCTATTGATCTTTGGAGTTGTCCTCTCCAATCATTTAGCATAAAGAATCAACAAGACATCTTTATTTTGTCAATCTTGGAAGTATTCTTGAGACCACAGCCCCTTCAAGATGATAGAATCCAAGAAATAAGAGAATAATGGCTGGAATTCTGAGAATAGTGAAGATGAAGAGGAATTTCTAGGGTTTGGATTATCTTGAGAAAATCTCCACCATTTTCTACAATCTTGGTGTCTATTCCATGCTATTTTATCAGCAAAACACAACTATGAAGTCAAAATAAAAAAATATCACCTGTATCATACAGACGAGACAATCACGATTTTGTGCAAACAGACGATTTTCAGCTCTAGCACCATTCTTCATCAACTCATCACTCAACACAACAGTATTCAGCTCTCTTCATACACATTCTACATATTTACACAATAGAAACTCACAAATCTCCATGGATACACAAGATCTAGACTCACAAATCAAAGAAACCACATAGAAGAGGAGAAACACGATTTTCAGCAGAAAACTCCTTCACTATTCACTTGGATAGCATGTACACAAATGATTACCCAACCCCCTCATAATAGAGGAAATTAGCTTATATACATTTTCAAGTGTCCCTTTTCACACTTGAATTTTGGTCCTTTCCTCTATTATTCTAAAAATATGCTATCTAAGAGTTTCCAAAAATTCTATAAAAAATACATAAGATTCTATCCTACATAAGGAAGACTCTTCCTTATTTTTACAACAATTGCATAAATATTTTTACAAATTTCTATTATTTTACAATTATTTCTCTTAAAAAAGGTTTCCAAAAATGCAACTTCCAACATAGCCAATGCATGTGATCATGTGGTACCCACAATGGATGCATATGTAAAAGGAAATAGGCTTTCCAATGTGTATGTGGATGGCAGAGCACAGATGTGTGTCATGATAGAAAAAACAATGCATAGGTTAGGATTGGACGTGACAGGACCATCTGCATACCAAGCCAAAATGGCGAATAATACTGTTGTTAAATGTGTTGGTGTAACTGAAAATTTAAGAGTTACATTATGTGATATAGAGGTTGCTTTGGATATGTATGTAATTGCAACCAAAGGGGAGGGCTATCCCATCATATTAGGACATCCATGGTTACTTGTATTAAGAGCAGATAAAAAATGGGGCTGTGGCCTTCTAGTTCTCAAACCAAATGATAGAACAAAGTCAATTACCTATGATTTGAAGGATCAGAAGAAGGAGGATCACACGTATGAAACAAGAGTTAATGAAGAAAGTTCTTGTTATGATAGTGATTCTAGCAGTGAGGAATCGACAACTAAGAATGATTCATCAACACATGAATCATGGGTGTGATCTTTCAAGGAAAAGAAGATGGAGGCAAAGAGGATGATCTACAAAAACCACAAAGTGAGGATTCCACACCTGAAGATGATCTCCAAAAGATGATAGCAAAAGATCTCACCTCCGAGGAAAAGACCACATACATCAACATGCTCAAAAGGTACCCCAAATGGTTCATTAAAGATTATAACAAGATACAAGGTGTAACTGCTATTCAACATCATATCGAAATCAAGCATCAAAGACAGTGGCACAAAAGCTTAGAAGGATTGGAACACTTCAATAAGAGGTTCTACTAAATGAGGTACATAGACTCATAAAGGTTGGTTTCATTTACCCTGTATCAAATTTTGAATGGGTGTCTCTAGTAGTAGTTACCCCAAAGAAGAACCGTAAATGGGGTGTGTGTAGACTATAAACCCTTAAATGTAGCTACAGAGAGATCATTTTCCACTACCTTTCCTAGATGAAATTCTAAATGAAGTGGTAGGTCATGAAAGGTACACTATATGTGATGGATACTGATGGTACTTTCAAATTCGGATAGTTGCGGAGGACCAAAGGAAGACCACATTCAATATGCCATGGGGATGCTTTGCTTATCGGGTAATGCCTTTTCGCCTAACCAATGCACCTGCACCATTTCAAAGGTTTATGAACTATGTTTTTCAACCATTCTTTGGATCATCAATAAGGGTGTACATGGATGACTTCTGTATATATAGCACTAGATCTATGCATTGTCAAAAAGTGGAAGAAGGCTTAAAAAGATTGTATGAGCTTGGAGGTCACCTAGCAAGGAAAATTACAAGATTTAGGAATCATCAATCATTCCTTGAATATACATTGATCTAGCTAATTTAAAGGTGCATGAGATTTTCTGCTTGAGGGATTCTAACATCTCCTTCAAAATTTGAGGTTCAACCAGGTGTGCATCAGTCCGCATTGAGCTGGAAGTGATCACTTGAGAGAGTAATATGTTGGCTTGATTCTACAAAAAAGCTTCTTGAAGATAAAAGTCATTAGCAAGCGCAGCATCGCGTCATAAGTTCATTTCGGCAATCTCTGCATCAACGCGAGATAATCGCTCTTGCTAGGTACCAAGTTGTTTCTCCCTTCGTTCGAGCTCTTCTGACTGATACTGCATTGTTTTGAAAAAATCTTGCCTTTCTTTCTAGATGGCTTCAACATCCTTCTTCAGCTGAAGATTTCGGCCTATTTCCTCTTCGAGGGATCGAGTTTTTTGAAAGATCTCTTCTGTGACTTTCTTTAACTCCGTTTCTGCTTGTAAGGCTAACTCAGCCATCTCTTGACCCTTTTGCTCAATAGTAACAAACTCAGCGGACATGGTCTCTATTAGATTACCCAAAGCCTTCATGGTGTCATCCTTATCAATCACTATCTGAGTAAGTTTGCTAATCTCATCATCATGATCTGAAATGATGGCATTCTTCTCATTCAACTGTTCCTGGAGAATTTGAAACTATTCCTATAGTGAACTCGCTTCTGCTTTAGCTGCTACCACCTCTTCCTGGAGTGGTGCGATGTCCGCTTCAAGGATATCCACGTTTGATTGATACTCCATTTGTAGGGATTGTTGGGAAACTTGTAGGTGGTGAGGGAGATGGTTGAAAAGGTGAATAAGATAATTTCCTATCTGTGCTAGTTGGGCCAATCATTCAAGAACAATGGAGGTGGAGATTGGCTGAGAGGAGTTAGCGGAAGCTGTGGCGGAAGACGAAGGAGGCAAATAATCAGGGGAGGAAGGGAGAGTACGGGCTGCCGAATGGTGCGGTGAAGGAGGAGGGCTAGGCGGCAAATGCACCTTTGAGGGAGAAAGGGGAAGAGGTGGACTTTGGGGTGAAGATAGCAAGGCAAGAGTGATTACCGTAATAGGCAAGATATCCAGTTGCACAATCACCTCCTTAGGTTACGCTTTCTCCACGAGTTGCACAACCTCTAGGACCATGTTAGGTGCTTGCTCTTATGAATGAGGCTATTGTTGCACGATCGTATCACCAAGATGGACATCTTCCATTACAGTGTCAGGAGCGGCTTCATCCTTAGGGGATGGTGGAGCAGATAGAATCTGTGCAGAAGAGGCAGTATCCTACTACTGGACAGTTAAGGACGGCTGTACTTGACTATTGGAAGGGCTTAGTTTGCGATGCTTCCCCTTAAAAAAGTGTAGGAGATCGTCGTCGTCTTCAACGTCCATCACTTGCACTGATTCTTCATGGAAGAGAAGTGTATTCATGGGAGGAGGTTGCGTAGTTTAAATCTCTGGGAGGAGGAAAGTGAGTAGTTGAGGTAGTCTGGTGTGAGGGATGTCACCCTTCGCCGTTTGTCGGGAGACTGCTTGACATTCCCGATGAATACACCGGAAGAAAAACAAAGGAAAATTAACTCATTCATGTGCAGCGGCATCAATCATGGAATAAAATTGTCGAGAAATGCCGTACGTGCATTTTTGGAGGTTAAGTTTGGCTACGAGGAATAGTAATGTTGAGCGCTCCGCTTTAGGGTGACAAATAATAGCAAATTCATTGGAAGAATGATGCGGGAAGAGCTGTTTCAAGGTGTCATCGATAAGAGGGGCCCGTCTACACTACCCTCTTGAGGGAGATGGAATCCCCGAGCGACGATGTTTAGGATGATGACAACATGCGGCTTATGACAGGCGAGTGACCAGCAAGTTTCGATAGCGAGAGTATCAGCAATGGCAGAGATGACCTGCACAAAGAAGGGATGACATTCAACTGAATGTCATGGTATTTCGGCAAATGCTAGAAGCCCGCGGGTGCGGAAAAACTCATGCAATTCCGGAGTGAGGCCAGCACAGAAGGTAGCAATATTTGCTAAAGCTTCAATGGCGAGCAAGAGAGCACAAATATAGGAGATAACACAGAACACTCAAACTCGCAAAAACACAATATTGGAAAAGAGGGAGAAGAACGTGATTAAATCAAAACACCAAATGGAAATGGGGGAAGAAACATAATCATCACCCGGTGTTGGGAATATGCAAACATAATGATGACATGCATGCATTCACGGGAATGTTGCTGTCAGTCGGTCCACCGGAACGCACACACTAAAAAGGGATGTTGGGCGAGAACAGTGACATAAACCGGGTGGAGAACAAAAATACCAATAAATCATCAAGATGAAGAACGCGTGGGATAATAGGGACGAAGCTTCGATCCATTTATGGATTTACGTAAAAGAGTACGAGTTAAAGTTGATAACCAAAACGTAGTGGGTCTAACCTGAGATTCAATATGGTAAGGACCAAACCACCGAAGTTTGAACTTGCCCACTAAACGATTAGACTTAGCATTATAGAGCAAAACTAATTGCCCTTTGGTAAAAATGGGAGTATGAAGAAATCGATCATGCGTCTTGGCCTGTCGTAGTTGCACTTCTTGCAACATTAGAAAATTTTCCCAACGTTGTTTGTCCAAGGACCGGAACACATCCAACTAGAAAGAAAAGGACTCCTCTGGCAAGCGCTTATGATCCAGTGCCACCCTGAGGCTAGGTACCAACAACTCCATGGGTGCAATGGCCTCTAGCGCATATGCAAATTTGAAAGGCGTAGTCCCATTAGCCACTTTGTAAGTAGTACAGTATGCCCACACGACTGAAGGAAGGAATTGATCCCAATGCTCTAGACATTGCAAAACTAATTTCTTGAGCATGTTAAGTAGGGTTTTATTGGTACTTTCAGCAAGACCCTGGGCCTGAGGATAATATGGGGAACTAAATTTATGAACAATCTGCAAGGTGAGGGTAAGCGCTTGCAGAAAGGAATTCACAAAATGTGTGCCTTGATCTGAAACAATCTCTAAGGGAAGACTGAACCAAGGGAACACATCATTCATCAAACATTTGACCACCACTGACGCAGTTGCAGACCATAAAGCCCAAGCTTTTGCCCATCGAGTAGCATAATCCATACAAGTAAGTATATATCGATGATGAGTAATCATAGCCGGAGGTGTAATGGGACCAATGAAATCCAAGCCCCACTTTTGAAAAGGGGAGCAATAGGCTGCAGTGGAAAATGATGCTGTTGTAAAGGCTTTCCCGATCGTTGGCAAGCATCACACATTTTGACATAAGCAGCAATATCACGCTGCATAATGGGCCACCATAAGCCACTGTGTAGAGTTTTCCGCTAAGTAACATCGGCCAAAAAATGACCACCAGAAGGAGTAGAATGGGCCATGTGAATAACCGAAGGAAGTTCATGGGGTGGAATAAACCATGATACTGCACCAGAAGGATCCATGTAATACAACTGTCCTACAATGATCCAGAACCGTCGACTATATATCACCAGTTTACGATGAGCAGAAGTAGAATTATTAGTCGGGGAGCTACCACTCGTGAGAAAGCTCATAAGAGAATCATAATACGAAGGTGCCACCACTTTGCTCCTGACCATCATCTTGGATCGAATCAGTCGCATAGATAGCAGGGGTAGTATCATCAATTCCACGCGGAAGTTCATCGAAATCAAGCCGAGATAAGAAATCAGCCAACACATGTGCTGACCCTGGACGATGTATGACCACATAATCAAATTCTTGTAGTAACAACACCCACCTAGATAATCTACCCCTAAATGTTGCTGGCGGACAAGATAAACCAGAGCAGCATGATCCACATGAAAGGTAAATTGGCATCCCAACAAGTAGCGCCGGATTTTTTTCACCGAATTAACCAAGCCCAAACATTTGTGCTCAGTGACGGAATAATTCCGTTCAGTAGCTACTAATGGTCGACTAGCATAATAGACAGGATGGAACCACTTATCCTATTGTTGCACGAGCATACTACCAATGGCATTGTTTGATGCATCCACAAAGACATGGAACAGAAGCTGCCACTTTGGTGCTTGAAGTATAGGAGCTTGGTTTAAGAGTGTTTTCAGTCGATCAAAGGCAATTTGACACTCCTTAGCCCACACAAACTCTCAGGGATTGCTAGTGATCAATCGATTTAGGGGTATGGCTAAATGTGCAAGCCACCATAGATGCCACCCATGGAAGCGTATTTTGCCAAGGAATCGCATAACTTCCTTTGGTGTTGTAGGGGCAGGTGCATGTAACACGACTTGCACTTTATCTGGATCCACTTGAATGCCTTGCTTTGAAATAATATGACCAACCAACTTGCCATAGGAAACCAAAAAGATCGACTTGCAGGGATTTAAGCACAAATGGAACTCTCCACACTTAGAGAAGCAGCACCGTAGGTGGTAGAGGTGAGATGATGTGTCCCCGAAAAACAAAAAATCGTGTAGATACACTTGCATAAAGGTGGTTAGTTAGGGGGAAAAAATTTATTGCATACATCATTGGAAGGTACTAGGAGCATTGCGAAGATCGAACCACATCACCGTACATGCATATGCACCCCAATTGGTAATAAATGGAGTCTTTGGTATATCCATTTTGGCCATGCGCACCTGATTATAGCCATTGTAACCATCCAAAAAGGAATACATTTCTCGTCCAACAACATCATCGAGCACTGTATCCAAAAAGGGGAGTGGGAAGGGATCCGACACGGTTGCCACATTTAGTTTTTGGTAATCCACAAAGATACATAAATGCTTATTTTCTTTTGGCATGATAGCAATAGGTGAAATCCATTCTGCATGCTCAATGGGGACGATGAGACCTACTTTCAGCAAACGATCTAATTTCGCTTTCACTTGAGCAGCATAATTTGGGTTCATGCGATAACTGGGTTGTTTGATTGGATGTGCATCCGGTTTGAGCATCACCTGGTGTTGATAGATGCGAGGATCCAGCCCTTTCATATCTCGATAATCCCACGCAAATACATCTTGAAACTGTGTCAAAAACTATAATAGCTCATTTTGAAAAGTTTTCGGTAGCCTAGCCTTAAGCTTGACCGATCGCCACGTACCCTCATTTCCCAGATTGCACGTGATAAGTTGATCTTCTGGTACATAAAATTGTCATGGAATGGATATATCCTGAATGCAATAAGTGGTGGAAACTCTAGGCATTTAAAGCTTGATCCATAACTGGGTCCTCTTCTTCTGTAATTGAAACTACCAAATAAACGACCGGAGTCCAATTGTCTGCAACCACTTGTAAGCCAATTGTACACAGGGCGAGGAAATCCTAGTTAGCATTGAGAAAATCTTCTTCTTCATCATCAGAAAGCCCATCCAACATATGCACAGGTTCGGCTACGTAGGGTCAAGCATGAAGGTTGCAAGGCTTCATCTCGTCCAACAGTATGTTAAACATCAAACTGATGTTTAATTGTTATCGAATCTGGGTTCTTGGGATGGTTAGGGGTCTATAAAACAGAGGCCTTGTTTGTATTTTCCCAAATCTACAGATTCATTTGTATGCCAGTACACCGACTTAATGTTCTCAAGTAAAATACCTTTCAATTACTTATCTATCATGCGCATTACACATTCTTCACCATAGTACGCACAACTTCGTCACTTTACCACAATGCCGCTTAACCCAATACTTCATCAAGGACTTAACTAATTGCTGAACTTAATTAACAAAGTAAGAGAATACTCAAAGTACTCAAAATATCAACAATGCACGCTACGCTCCACTTGAGGCATTCACCCAGACCATAGTTTGGCGTCGACCACCCTCTGTTTCACGTACGCTCCTTTTCATTAATCAAAAACATTACAACGGTTATGCTACACCCTTTCAGTGTGCGTGCGTCCTTTCAGGATTACATTTCGGCGGCTCACACTGGCACGCATGGTGGACTCGAACCCAAATGAAAAGTACAAAGATTTAAGAATCATCTATATTGCCCTGTCTATACATGGAACGGGCTAGCTTAAAGGTACGAGCGATTTTTTCCTTCAAAGAATCTAACATATCTTTCAAAATTTGGGGCTCAACAAAATGCGCATCAGTTCTAACCGAACAGGCAGCGACCACCTGACTGGTTAATGACTCAACCTGAGTCTGTACGAAAGCTGGTTGTAAGTAAAGATCGTTTGCGAGAGCAGCATCTCTACGTAACTTCATTTCTACGACTTCTGCATCAATCCTCAACAAATGCTCGGCATGAACTCCTAATTGTTTTTCCCTGCGTTCGAGTTCTTCAGACTAGAACTACATCGTCTTGTAGAAATCTTGTTGTTCCTTCTTAATGGCTTCAATCTCCTTCTTTAATTGGATGTGGTGGCCAATCTCTTCTTCCAAAGCATGAATTTTGTGAAAAAGCTCGTCGATAACTTGCTTGAGTTCTTTCTCAGCGTTTATTACATTCGTAGCTAGTGCCTAAGAAGCTTCTTATAATATACTGAGCTTATCCTTTGTTTCATGGAGCGTTGTACCTAACACACTCATTGCATCTTGTTTATCTGTAACTTCTTGCTTCAATCCATTAATTTTTGCGTCTTGATTAGCGATAATAATATCTTTTTCTATGAATTGTTCTTGCAATCGCTAAATTTGGGTTTTCACTGAGTGAATATCTGTTTTCACCTCAAGGAGTTCTTCTTGGAGAGGCGCTATATCTGCTTCCAGGATGTCTACTTTAGTTTGCAGTTCCTGATGAATAGCTTGGTGTGTCATCTGTAGTTGAAGGGGTAATTGGTGGGATAATTGTAATAAAAACTGGCCCATGGATGCCAATTGGGTGAACATAACAGGGGTGGGAATAGAAGGTGTAGACTGCGATAGTTGGGAAGAAAGGAGCGAGTGCGTGGTATTTCATTCTTGGCCAAATACTTAGAAATGACCTGGCATTCCCGGTGCATGCGCTGGAAGAAGAAGGAAGTTAAGTTAACTGCCTCTCATGCTATAGTGACAATCATCGAATAAAAGGGGTGAGAGATGCCATAATTGGGTTTTTGGAGATTCAAGGCAGCGACTAGGCATTGAAGTGCGGTGCGCTCCGGTTCAGGACGACATAAAATGGAAAACTTGTTAGACGAGTGCCTAGGAAAGAGTTCCTTCATTGTCGACATGGGAAGGAGAGGTCCGTCGACCAGACCCTCATGAGGGAGATGAAATCCCTCAGCGACTGTACTAAGTGTGACGATGACGTGGGGGTTAAGACATGGCCAGCATTGTTCTGTAGCAGGCGTATCAGCAATGGTAGAGATTATCTCACACAGAATGGATGGCACTCCACTGAATTCGAAGGCAATTCAGCGAAGGCTAGGAGGGACATGCAGATTTCCGGACGAGACCAGCTCGGAAGGTGACAATGTTAGCTAGAGCTTCCATGGCGCAAATGCAAACATACAAAGGTACAGGTAACACAGTGTTTGCAAGCACACAAGGACACAATAGTAGAAAACAACATGACAAATAGGATTAAGTAGAAACACTAGAAGAATCATACGAAAAGAAACCTAATCATCACGCAGTGTTGGAAATATACAGATATAATGGAGACATGCACACATTAACATATTCGGAGACATAGAAGGCGGCTACTAATCATGGTTAGGTAAGAAAACTAAAAGATTACGATCAATCAATCAATTGGAATTACGCAGAAAGGAAAGGAACATCGAGTCAAAATAGTGGAAAAGAAATGGGTGGGAGGTAAAAATAATGATCAAGCATCATGAGGGCGAAAATGGTGGATAATAGGGATGAAGCTTCGATCCATTGATCGCCTAAGGGAGAAGGGTACCAGTAAAGGTGGATAACTGGAAAGTCGTTGGGCCCACTTGTTCGGCAATATGGTAGGGACCGAACCAACACAATTTGAGCTTTCCTGCAGATCTATTAGATTTATTGTTCTAAAAAAGCACTAATTGGTTTATCATAAAAATGGGGGTTCTAAGGAAACGATCATGAGTTCTTGCTTATCTGAGCTGAACTTCCTGCAGCACTAGAAAACTCTCAAGTCTTGTTCATCCAGAGATCGTAAAGCATCCAATCGGAAAGGGAATGATTCTTTTGGTAGTAATTTCTGCTCTAATGCCACTCACACACTAGGAACCACCAGTTCATAGGGGCAATCGCCTCCAATCTATATGCCAACTTAAAGGGAGTTGTTCCGGTCGCCACTTTATATGTTGTACGATAAGCCCATAATACTGCAGGTAGGAATTGATCCCATCTTGTCGGGCAATCCAAGACCAGTTTCTTTAAGATGTTCAACAGAGATTTGTTTGTGCTCTCGACGAGTCCATTCGCTCGTGGGTAGTAAGGAGAACTAAACTTATGCACAATCTGGACGGTATTAGTAAGCACTTGCATTAATGTGTTAGCAAAGTGCGTACCTTGATCAGTCACAATCTCCAAAGGTAAACCATAGCATGGAAAAATGTCTTGCATCAAACATTTAGCGACCGCAACAGTTGTGGCTGATCGTAGAGCCCAAGCTTCGGCCCATCGAGTCGCATAATCTATGCAAGTAAGGATATATCTGTTACTGGTAAGTGTTGCAGGAGGTGTAATTGGTCCTATAAAATCCAAACCCCATTTTTGAAAGGGTTTGAGAGGCAAAACGGGTTGGAGCTGAAAGAAATGTCTCTATAAAGGTTGACTGGAACGTTGACACTCATCACACTATCACACATATTTGGTCACATCACGGTACATAGTAGGCCGCCATAAGCCAGTCAGACTGCAAAATCGTCCGATGGGTCAAGTCAACTACAAAATGACCTCTAGCTGGGGCAGAATGAGCCATTGCGATTGTCGAAGCAGTTTCATGTGGTGGAACACATCTTAGCAGTACTCCCGACTGATCCAAATTATATAACTGTCCTACAATTAGCCGGAATCTACGACTATACATGTCTAGTTTTCGTCGAGCAGCAGGAGAGGTTGTATCGGGAGGACATCCACTATTCAAGAAAAGCATTAGTGTCATAATAGGAGGATTTTACCGACAATTCTTACTGATCATCTTGTACAGTCTTAGTTGCATAGATAGCGGGTGTGGTATCATCAACTCCTTCTGGAAGTTCACTGGAATCCAACCGAGATAGAAAGTCAGCAAGTGTGTGTGCGGACCCTGGTCGATGTGCTATTGAATAATTGAACTCTTTGAGCAACAATACCCATCTTGCTAACCTTCCTCCCTGAGGCTGTTGGCGAACAAGGTATACCAAGGCTGCATGATCGACATGGAAGGTGAAGCAGCGTCCCAGTAAATAATGCCAAAACTTCTTCACCGAATACACTAATCCAAGACATTCATGTTCGGTGACTGAATAATTGTGCTCTGCCTGAGCTAATCTGTGATCCGCAAAGATGTGAAATGGGAGTTCCCAATTTGGTGCTTGTAAAATAGAGGCCTGTGTTAACAATGATTTCAACCAATCGAAAGACAACTAACAGACTTCAGTCCATTCAAACTGGCAAGGAGTACTGGTTATTAGTCAATTTAGCAATGTGGCAAGATGAGCAAGCCAGCGCAAATGTCACCCATGCCACCAGATTTATCCCAAGAAGCGCATCACTTCTTTGGGTGTCTTGGGAGTAGGTGCCTCCAGTACTGCCTTCACCTTATCTGGATCAACTTGGATCCCCTATTTTGAGATGATGTGCCCTAGCAATTTGCCACAAGATACATAGAATACAGATTTATTTGGGTTTAAGCACAAATGGTATTCTCGACACTTTAAAAAACAGCACCATGAATGATAGAGATGCACCGAAGTGTCACCGGTTAAGAGAAATCATCCAAGTAACTCTCATGAATGTAGTTAGATAAGGAGAGAAAACTTCCTGCATACAACACTGAAATGTACTTGCCGCATTTCGCAGACCAAACCACATCACTGTACATGCAAAAATGCCCCAATTTGTTATAAATGTTGTCTTTGGAATGTCCTGCTCCACCATTCGTACTTGGTTATAGCCACTATATCTGTCCAAGAAGGAGTACATCTCTCGACCTGCCACATCATCTAACACTGTGTCCAAAAACGGTAGAGGGAATGGATCAGGTACTGTTGCTACATTTAATTTCAGGTAGTCCACACATATCCGTAATTGCTTATTCTTCTTGGGGACTATGAAAATAGGGGAAATCCACTCCGCATGCTCGATAGGGAAAATAAACCCAACCTTCAGCAATCAATCCAATTCTGCTTTGACCTAGGCCGCATAGTGAGGATTCATTATGTAGCTAGGTTGTTTAATAGGTTGAGCATCTGCTTTCAGCATAACTCGGTGTTGATAGATAAGCGGGTCCAACCGCTTCATATCCCGGTAATCCCATGCAAACACATCAGAGAATTCACATAGTAACTGCAGTAAGTTATCTTGAAAGGTCTCTGATAGTCCCGCTTAATCTTCACTGGCCGTGGATTGCCTGCAGTGCCTAAGTTGCCAGTTGGTCTTCCCGTATGTAGAATTACCGGGGCCTAGCAAAGTCATCGACTGGCTGCAGCAATTGTTGTAGCGTTGTATCATCGAAGGCTTGTGCTATACTTGGTTCGGGTTCACCACTCAGGGGTATCACCATACAGGTCATCAGACTCCAGTTATCGGCAACCGTTTGTAAGTCCACAGTTCTGAGTGACATCAGATCCTTATTAGCTTTAAGAAATGCTTCCTTTTCATCATTCAAAAAACCATCCAACATGTGCATAGGTTCAGCTACATATGGTCGTGCATGCAAGTCACAAGGCTTCATGTCGTCTAGTGGAATGACATATTTTTGGTGGTTATTCTTAAAAATCAATTCATGCGCTGACCAATCCTGAACTACCTTAGCTTGCTTTAACCATGGTCGTCCAAAGAGCAGGTTATAGTCTAGGCTGGATTCTGGTAAGTCCAGAACAACGAAGGTCATTTTAAATACAGCTCCTTGAAGAGTAATAGGAATGTCTCGCACCAATCCCATCGGATGAGCTCGAGATTGATCAGCCATGCATACAAAAAATTGGACAGGTTCAATTTGCATCCATCCCATCCATTGACAAAGTGCTACTGTTGCACTGTTTACTCCAGAACCTCCATCAATTAATACTTGTGTTATTTTGTGATTCTTATACTAGACCGTAATCAAGGGCACCGTATGATCCACCATCGGGTCAAGTTCGGGCTGGATTGTTGCTGTCGAAGGAGCACATGAAGGCCTTGGACTGACTTGTTGCTGGAACTATTGGCGTACGCCAGGAACCAAAGCCAATAATTTTCCCAATGGTAGTGTAATGGAAGCGTTGGATAAGACATCCCACATCGGATCAAATTTTGTTGTTTTCGATATGGTGTCTGGTGGGGACTCTGATATTGTTTGGGTCAGATTTCTTCCTTCCAGTACTGGCTGTGGGATACTTTGCTACGTCACTGGAATTGGTTCAAGAAAAATTGTTTGTTCCTGGGTTGCCCACTTGCTTGTGTTAGTAAACACCTTCTGCTGTTCACGAATTCCAGGTTAAAAAATCTCCCCAGCTGGTTATAATTGCTTTCCCAAGCGTGTTTGCACCATTGTCGTTTGAGTGTCTACTGTTGAAATGTACACCATGTTCGCCATCGGGTGTTGTCTTTCCTTTTTCCTTTTATCGTACTCAGTCACATCTTTATAGTACCTACGGATATGCCCTATTTCATCAAAAAAATGACATTTAGGTGGTGGAGGAGATGCACCTTCACCTGATGGACCCGCATTCCACCGAGTTTGTCCAAAGTTATTTGACCGTGCTCCTCTACAATTCTTGTATCCTTGGTAAGGAGTATTCCTCATTTATGGTGGTACATAGTGACTGGCCGGTTGCCCTTGTTCCTGATATAATGGCATTGACAGCCCCTCTGCTATGTACCTTTGCATTATAAGGACAAGTCTCTGTAGCATGGTCTGCTGTATGGAAAATGGTGCAGTACATCTCATTCAGAGCGCATGCTGTGCTACTATGTCCTGTTTTTTTACATTTTGTACAATAAATTTGTTTCAGAGGATCCTCGTTTGAATGCTTGGATGCCTTCAGCCACTCTAGATCTTTAGTGAATCCACCCACTTTATTTTCTAACTGTAACGCCATAGCGATTACGACATCCAAGGTCATTCCTCCCACACATCGTATAATCATGATCTGTTTCAATTGGGGATTCAATCCGTTTATGAACCACTGAGTAATGACATCATCTGGTAAATTGGCATGCGCTGGTGGTAACTACCCTAAATGAGTCCGGAATAGAGTGGCATAGTCTTGTACATTCTGGTCTAGCTTCTGCCTATTATTCTGTAGGTAATCAAAAATTTATGTTGGGTTTTTCTTTAAGCGGAATCATTGTAGAAATGCATTCTTCACGTCATCATAATATCATAAATGATTCAAGTCATAGTCGGTCAACCAGCGCGCAGCTTCATTAACCAAAGTTGACTAGAACATAATGGCTTTATAAGAAGGATTTGCTGGGTAATTCCAAAGTGCATAATTAATTTCAAATGTCTGCACATGCGCATCGGGATCATCTCTCAGAAAACCTCCAAATTTTGTGTATGTGACTTCGGCTGGCACCGGATGTGGTGGAATAATCTGCTACTATTGCTGTTGTTGTTGTTGTTGTTGTGAACTACTCATGTTGCCTCAATTTTGGGGAAGTATTTCGTGATGTTCCTGGGCCATATGGTCACTTTTCCTACTTTTTGGTCCTAAGATGTCTCTGAACCGGCTACTTAGCTCAAAATCTAACAGTCCTTTCTCGGTTTTAGCGTCAAAATTGGCTAAACTTGCACCTAGAAACGTTGAATACAGTAAATTCCTGCCGAACAATAGTGCACTATCATTGAAGATCACCGAATTGTCATTGGAGAATAGTGAACTCTCACTGAAAATCCTCAAATTCGCACCGGATAGTGCTAAACTGTCACTAAAAGTTGTCAAATTCTCCCCGGATAACACTAAGCTATCACCACACTACGCCCAAGTACAACCAGAAACGTTAAACTGATGTTTAACTATTATCGAATCTGGGTTCTTGGGATGGTTAGGGGTCTGTAAAACAGAGGCCCTGTTTGTATTTTCCCAAATCTATAGATTCAATTGTATGCCAGTACACTGACTTAATGTTCTGAGTTAAAATACCTTTCAAATACTTATCCGTCATGCGCATTACACATTCTTCACCACAATACACGCAACTTCGTCACTTTACCGCAATGTCGCTTAACTCAATACTTCATCAAAGACTTAACTAATTACAAAACTTAATTAACAAAGTAACAGAATACTCAGAGTACTCAGAATATCAACAATGAACGCTACAATCCACTTTAGGCATTCGCCCAGACCATAGTCTGGCGTTGACCACCCTCTGTTTCATGTACTTCCCTTTTCATTAATGAAAAACGTTACAATAGTTACGCTACGCCCTTTCAGTGTGCGTGCATCCTTTCAGGATTACATTCTGGTGGCTCACAGGTACTACATACTTCCACTGATTACTTTTGAAAATAAGTTCGTGTGCTGACCAGTCCTGCAACACTTTGGCTTGTTTCAGCGAGGGCCTCCCGAATAGCAAATTATAATCCAGACTTGATTCAGGTAATTCTACGACCACAAAAGTCATTTTGAACACCGCTCCTTGCACAGTAATGGGCATATCCCGCACCAAGCCCACTGGATATACCCTTGATTGATCAGCCATTCTCACAAAAAACTGAACAAGTTTAATTTGAGTCCATCCTAATCTTTTACAAAGTGCAGCCATAGCAATATTCACATCGCAGCCTCCATCAATTAACACTTGAGTGATTTTGTGGGTTTTGTACCATACCATAATTAAAGAAACAGCATGGTCCACCGTAGAATCAATTTCTGGACTAATAGTGGCCGTTACAGGTGTACATGAAGATCCTGGACAAACTTGTTGCTGGAATTGTTGTCGTAAACCTGGAACCAAGGCTAACAGTTGCCCCAACGGTATTGTAATAGAGGCCTGGGATAGAACATTCCACATCGAGTCAAAATTCAAAGTACCCGTTACTGAATTCGGTGGACTCTCCGACGGCACTTCCACCGGACTCGATTCTTCTAGTGGTACATTTAGTGCGGACTGCTGGATCACAGGTACTGGATCAGAAAAAACAGTTGGTTCTTGATCGGCCCACGTACTAGCTTTAGTAAAAATTCTCTGTTGTTCTCGGATGCCAAGCTCAAAAATCTCAGCAGTTGGTTGTAATTTCTTGCCGAACTGTGTTTAAATTACTTCCACTTGAGTATCTAGTACAGAAATATATACCATGTTGGCCATTGGATGATGTCACTCTTTTCTTCGTTTATCATACTCGGCCACCTTTTTACAATATCTTCGAATATGTCCAATCTTACCATAGAAATGACATTTGGGTGGTGGCAAAGATGTTCCTTCACTCGATTGACTAGAGTTCCACCGTGTCTAGCTGAAGTTGTTTGCTCGTGTTCCTCTATAGGTTTTATAACTTTGGTAGGAAGTATTCCTCAACTGCGTTGGTACATAGTGGGCAGCCTATTGTCCTTCCTCCTATATTATAGCATTTATGGTTGGCGTGGCTTGTACTTTGGCATTATATGGACACGTTTCGGTGGAGTGACTTGCCATATCACAAATAGCACAGTACATTTGGTTTAGTGCACATGTAGAAGTAGTGTGTCCCGGGTTCTTACATTTTGTGCAATACACTTATTTCAATGGATCCTCACTCATACCCTTGGTCGCCTTCAGCGAGTCCAAATCTTCAGCGAACCCACCCACTTTATGTTCCAACTGTAATGCCATGGCTATGACCACATTCAAGTTTAAGTTGAGGGTTTAATCCATTAATAAACCACTAGGTGATCACATCATCCGGTAGGTTAGCATGCGCCAGCAGCAGTTTCCGTAGATGAGTACGAAATAAAGTTTCATACTCCTACACATTCTGGTGTGGTTTTTGTCTATTGTTTTGTAGATAGTCAAAGATCTCAGCCGCATTTTTCTTCAACCGGAATTGTTGTAAGAAGGCATCCTTAACATCATTGTACTGACCGAAATGATTAATGTCATATTCACTTAACCACTGAGTAGCCTCATTAACCAGCGTAGACTGGAACACTATAGCCTTGTATGTCGGATATATTGGATAGTTGAGTACAACATAATTAATTTCAAAGGTTCTTACATGTGCATTCAGATCGTCACCGGAAAATCCTCCAAATTTTGTATATGTAACTCCAGCCGGTATCGATCGTGGTGGTATGCATGCTGCTACTATTGTTGCTGTTGCTATTGATGTTGCTGTTGATGTTGCTGTTGGCGTTGTTGCTGCTGCGAACCACTCATGGTGTTTAATCCAAGAGGAAATGTTACTATCGAATGATTTGAACCAGTTAAACCTAATTGTTGCTGTGTTGTCTCGAGTTCTTACACGTTCTCCGATAACTGGATATTGTTAAGCCGTTCCCACATGCCTACACCCAACTCCCTTCATTGTAATGGACTTTTGAAGTGAGCTTTTCACCAAAACTTTCATCCAACATTACACTAGTTCCCTCAAAATCAGAACCCATAGTAGAACTTTCACCGAAATTCTACAAACCGACCCCATAATTATCCGACGTACCATCGTAACTCCACAAGCTGCTACCATAAATTTCCACACTATCACCAGAACCAGTACCTACTTCACCAACCTTACTTTCTGCAGATGGGGTTGGTTGCACTTCTAGTATACCCTATAATCCTTGCAAAAGAAAATGCTGAGGTGGTACTCCGCTAGCCCAGATTTCTCACTTTCCTTCTAACGATTGTCTGTCACCACTACTACCCGGAGGTGTTCCCAATGCACTAGGAATTTTCTAGGTATGGTGATCCCTTTTGTACTTCGGGTACGATTCTTGGGAATGTGTTACAGGCATATATCATCGGATTCTTTCTCAACTCTTAATCTATGTGCCGACTGGCTACTCCATGCCCCATGGCCGGCACCAATGTTAATCCTTTATGATTAATTTAAATTATTAACCAATCTTGATGTGGGTTCTTGGGATGATCATGGGTCGGTAATACAGAGGCACTATATGTATTTTCCCAATCACTGATTAACTTCTAATTATTACCGTAGATTCAACTACAACTTCCAGTGCAACCATCTTCTTAACAATCACCGTACCCGCGTATGACAAAATTCTACTCTTCATTGGTTATTATTGTTATAATTGTGCTTCATTCATGACATAATGAAATGTTAGCACAGTACCTTATTCATCCAATACTCAATCTTTAATAACACACACGACATCAAAGTTTAATTAATATGCGATAGGATCAACTCCAGTCGATCGCCCAGACAAGAGAGTCCGGCGACGCGTTTGTCATTTCTTCCCCCACATTGTTTCTATTAACCAGGAAAACGTTACAACATTTGTGCGACACCCTTTCAGTGTGCGAATTTTCTAATAACAAGTAATCTTCGAGATAATATTCTGGCGGCCTTAACAAAACTATACTTTTGTAGTAGAGGAAAGCACAAGAGCCTGTCTTCTAGACATACTCACCTAAAGGAAGTGGGAGAGGAAAATATCCAATGAGAGGGACACGGGAGCAACCTTGCATGAGGAAGATATTGAAGATGCACATACTGTACTTTTTGATGGTGCATATAAGAAGCATGTCGACAAAGCAATAGGAGGATTTTTTATCTATGACCAAAACAAACAGCTCATCTTCAAGAAAGGTATAACTCTTCCTAATGCTTATTCAAATAATGAAGCAGAATATGCAGCACTATGTGAGGTCTTGCATGAATGCGTTCAACATGGTATCAAAAGTTTGATTATAAAAGGAGACTCAATGTTGATAATTAAGCATTTGCAAAATGTTTGGTGTTGCACAGCCAAAATTTGTTTGAATGGTTGAAAAAGGTAGGAGTGTTATTGAAACAATTTGATAACACTCAAATATGTCATGTACGAAGGAGCAAAAATAAGGAAGCAGATGCATTAGCAAATGAGCAATTTGATGGTTTCATAGCATCTATGAAGCTAGGAGATAACAGATTTGTAGGTCAAGAAGGATTCCAAGATATCATTGAATTTTTTGAAACTGGAGAACAACCCAAGCACCTAAACAAGGTACAAAGGCATAGACTAGCGAAGAAGGATCTACAGTACCAACTCATAGGAGATCATCTCTATGAGAAAGGTAAGGACCTTATCCTCAGAAGAGTTCCCTCATGAGATGAAATAAAGAGCATTTTGGAATCATGTCATCATCATGCATGTGGAGGACACTTCTCACATGAGATAACAATAAGGAAGGTACTCCAAACAGGGTATACATGGCCAATCTTCATAAGGATGTTCAATATTGGTGTAAAAAATGTAATAAATGTCAAATTACAAGTAAAAACAAGCTTATGTATGAACCAAGGACACCAATCATATCTTATGGGCTATTTGAGAAATGGGGAATCGATGTAATTAGACCCCTACCAAGGACAATCTCACGTAAGGAATACATCATTGCGGTAGTGGAATATATGACTAGATGGGCAGAAGCAGCTAGCACAAACAGGACAAAAACATAGGATATTGGGAAGTTCATTTATGATTTCGTATGTTGTAGATTTGGAATACCTTTAGAGATAGTGTTTGATCATGGTCCAGGTTTTAGATCAGATGTTCTAAATGATCTATTAAGTAGATTTAACATAAGGCATAGATACTCCACACCCTATTATCCTCAATGTAATGGGCTTGTTGAAAAGACAAATGGAATTATTTGTAAAATCATCAGTAAGTAGGTAAAGAAGCATCCTAAGGAATGGGATAAACACCTCACCACAGTATTGTGGGCATATCACACATCCTACAAGGCATCATTAGGGTTCACCCCATTTCACTTGGTATATGGACAAGAAGCCTTGTTGCCAATAGAAGTAGAAATTCCAAGTCTCAGAGTACTACTAAAGGAATGTGGACAGAATGAGCAAGAGGTAATATAGAAGAGGCTTATAGATCTACAAGAGCTGAGTATGAAAAGGGACCTTGCAGTTGAGCATTACACGAACCAAGCAAAGAAAAGGAGACATGAATTTAACAAACGACTAAAGGATAAAGGGTTAACAGAAGGAACTCTTTTTCTAAGATATGATAACCGTTTTGATAATAGGCATGACACAAAGTTTCAACCACGATGGGAGGGACCATTTCTGATCAAGGCAAAGTTGAAGAATGGAAGCTACCAACTTATGGATCTATCAGGGAAAGTGCACAAGACCAAGGTCAATGGATGGATGCTGAAGAAGTACAAGCAAAGGATAGAAGACATTGATTTTTAGCAAGAGCAATCAAAGTAGAAGGAAATATTGATGGTAGTACAGGAAGACGACCCACCCTGGGACATCAACAAAATATTCCAAAAGCTAGAGACATGAATGTCTCTAGCCTTAGGGGAGGGCTAAATATGAGGGCTATATTTTTTATACCTCCTCTAGCCATAATCTTATTCTATATATGTAATATGTTAGTTATTTTATTTTCCTATGATATGGATATGTATAAAATAAATATCAAAGATAGAAGTCAAGTGGGCCCCACCACTAAAGATATGACTACCTATCCCTGCAGTAAAAGAGAAATGATCAATATGGAAGGGAGATATAAAGAGAGATGGAAAGTCTAGAATATTCAAGTATTTAAACCTTGTCCCACTCTCTTTATAATGAAACAAAAGTCTTTCCAAAGGCCCCATAGCCCCACCACACCTTTTTAAATTTTCAACAAAGGAAACATTTTGTTTATGCATATATCTTATATTATTGGGCCCCAAACTCAAAAGAATGATGCACAAAAGTCAAAATTCGGTGGATTGGACCCCTTTAATGCTTTTGGAGGAGAAAATGTCATATTTTTGTAATAAAACCTCAAAATATCCAATAAATATGTAAAAACAGGCTAAATATCACACCCTCTTGAGTCTAGAATCTTCTGGATCTTTGTAAACAACACCTATTCCAACACAAATGTAAAATATCTGGAAGATTAATCTCAAAATATCATCCCTAAATATCTTCCCAAAAGGCCTATAAAAGGACCCCTTGGGTGCCCTCCAAGAACAAGAGGAGTTGTATGCAGGTACACGCTGTGGGTGTAGTGGGCACTCTAAACCTAGGAGAAGGAGTCTACCCTATGTCACTATATTGAGAGAGCTATGCAAGCTCCTAATTTGTAAGTCCCCCATGTCTTTGTAACATTTTCTATTTCAATCAAGTTCATTTATGCAATTCCTCTGTTTCAATTACCCTTAATGTTTGCTTACTCTATCCAATACATCCTCTCTTCTTCTCTCATTTCCTACTCCTTCCATCTTCCTTCCCTCTTCTCCATCAAACTCGAACCCATCAAAGATTGTGGTTCCACTTGGCTCCTTGAGAATCTCTTTCTTGTGATTGTTTTGTGTTTTGTGTATTGGTACTAAGAGGGCGGCGTGGACAACCCCTGCCTTAAGAGTACGTGTGTTGATTGTTTGTGTGTTGGTACTAAGAGGGCGACATAGATCACCCCTTCCTTAAGAGTACCCTTGTGTTGATTGTGTTTAAGTGTACTAAGAGGGCGGCATGGATCACCCCCACCCTAAGAGTGCCATTGTATTTGTCTGACAAGAAGGTGTGGAAAACCCCTACTATGGTAGTGCTCTATGTGTTTTCATGTGAATGATTTTGTAGGAGCCTACTGTCCCTCATCTTCAATTCCATTTTCTGCTTATGCGCTGAGAATCGAGGAAGTGTTAGAGGATATTTCCTTAAAGCACCTCTCAATAGGTACTCTAGAGAGAGAGAGAGATGCAACAACATGCAACGGAGGAAGATTCGAGGGGGAGGGGGAGAGAGAGAGAGAGAGAGAGAGAGAGAGAGAGAGAGAGAGAGAGAGAGAGAGAGAGAGAGAGAGAGAGAGAGAGAGAGAGAGAGAGAGAGAGAGAGAGAGAGAGAGAGAGAGAGAGAGAGGGAGATAGAGAGAGAGAGATCTAAAGAGAGATAGAGAGACCCATGTGTAGGAGAATGGTGTAGCAATAATACCAAAGGTGCGAAGAAGATGGAGAGAAAGAAGGGGAAGGGGAGAGAGAGAGAGAGGGAGAGAGAGAGAGAGAGACAGAGAGAGAGAGAGAGAGAGAGAGAGAGAGAGAGGGAGGGAGGGAGAGAGAGAGGGGGAGAGAGAGAGAGAGAGGAGGAGAGATAGAGAGAGAGAGAGGGGATAGAGAGAGAGGGAGAGAGAGAGAGGAAGAGAGAGGAAGGTAGAGAGAATGGAAGGGGGAGAGAGAGAGAGGTAGAGGAGAAAGAGAACGAGAAGGAGAAAGAGAGAGAGAGAGGGGGAGAAAGAAAGAGATGGAGAGAGAGAGAAAGAGTGAAAGTGTAATTAAATCTATATTGTTATGAGGGTATATGATAAGCTTCTTTTTTCGCTTTTGTTTTCCATAGATCAAAGAACAAGACTAAAGAAGAAGAACAAAGAAGATTAAAAGGTGAACAAAACGGACAAGATTAAAGAAGAAAAAAGACACGATCAAAGATAAAGGAAGGATATCAAAGAAAAAGGGAGATTAAAAAAGGAAAAACAAAGTAAAAATGAATGTGAATTATGTGTGAAGAAAAATAAACTGATTTGTTAATTTATTTAAAGCATTTGTGCTTATTGCTTCGTATTCATTTATTGTCGCTATATTGACAAATCGCTTTGAGTGAGATGTGTTAGACATCACTTCTAGATAGACTTGATACATCCAGTTTGAGAATTTAATGACATTTTTCGAAAATAAATAGTGGTACATAGTAAATGTAACCCAAAAGTAGAGATAAGGAAAAAGCATGAACGATTTCCTCCACTATGTTCGTCATTACTCGTTCCACCAAAAGTTAACGCTCTTAGCATCACTACGTTTCAAGAGATTTCTTACATCATTATTTCAATTCCATTTTAGTAAATCATCTCTCGAGTTGTAGTTTTATACTTATCAGTTTTTGAAATCATTTAAGAACTTAGTAAATCTTTGGCACTTGATCTTGATCAAAGCACCAGCGTTTACTCTGATTTAGAATACATCACACTTATACTTTATCAACCCAACTAGCTCCATGAAAACCTACCACACAAGGTTCCATGAGAAGCATGCTTGCATCAATATTAATACATGAGTTATTCGGAAACTAGGAGGTAATACAATCCATATGTCTTAAGATCCTAATAAACAATATTTTGTTTCCATTATAATCATTTTCTCTCATATCGTACCTTTTGCCTTGATTACGATCTCAACTAATTTCCTTCTATGATGGTAAGAACCTTCATTTTTTTTAAGGATTCCATATGGTACATTTGCTTCATTGTAATCCATTGCAATATCTACATACGTGAGTCACATAGGAATTCCATGTATCAATATCATTGAAATGTAGTCTCTTTTTAGAAGAAAAGTTCTTTTTGGAAATGCAATGCTATTGAATGGAGTTTTTATTTGGTCTTAATAGTAATCAAATATTTTAGAACAAGTTCATATGTGTGACCATTAAATTGTTAGATGTAATCAATGCTCCACCCTTGAGTTACCACAAATGATCCATGGTGCTCTAAGTTGTAAGGGCGGCATTATGACAAGAAGCCATAGTGAGAGTGCAAACATTTGTGGAACCCTAACTTCCAATTTAGATAAGGCCTAAGTGTGACTGTTGATGGTAATAGATGATCCTTCTGAGCCTAAACAAGAGGTTAGATAGGACATAAACTTTTAGGCCATTGGGTTTCCATTGAAGGGGAAAATAAAGGCTTTGTGGCATCACCCAATTTCCCCATAAACCCTTAATGGGGGGAATGTAGAAGGGGAATTTACTCCTTTTTTGGGGTTCGTGGGGACTATCCCCTCGGCCCATAGGGCTGAGATTGTAGAGCTTCTAGACATTGAGATATTGTCGGGTTGTATGTTTTTTTGACTAGTTTGTATCTCCACACTACATTTATCTATATCAACTCATTTTGTAGAAGATATATATACATGGTGCACATCTAGATTTACATATCATTGCGCACTAGCAATCCCTTTATATAGAGTTTGTCTAGATCACCAGGACCACACGAGTGGACAACTCCATCGTTGTAGCTGCATTACTCTTAGGAATTTGAGAGTTTGAGTCCTCTATCTAGTTGTGTGCATCTCTCTTTTTTTGTATTTTTTTTCCTCAAACACATCTACTACTATATTCAGTTGCACTATTATTTCTTACATGGTATCGCAGCTCAAAAGGCTTGGTGGAGAAGAAAAATTATAGTGGTCCTAGATGCTTCAAGGACAAAAGAGAGGAGATGTGAAGTGGTCCATCATGATCTACAATATCGAATCAAGGTATTTCATCAATAAGAGTAGGTGGAGCACAAGCAAGAGTAACAATGATGTTGGTCATCAAAACCTTGCAAATGTGAGCACCAGCCTTCATGGAAGGTAAGCTAGATGGTATGAAATACACCTTGGGGAGATTTAAAATCACTTATATCCTTCATTCACAAGAGCTTCTGGAGACTATTTTTGGGGTTGATCATGAGTCCCTAGAACACCTACTCCAAATAATATTGGTCGATTGACTCTTCATGATGTTGGTCTTCTATGTGCTTGAAAACATGAAAATGAAGATGAACTATGTGCTCTAGTTCCATGCAATACTAGTAGTGTTTTGACTTTCATTAAGCACACTACCAAGGCTTGTGAAGCATGGAACATAGTGAGAAATCAATGTGAAACTCGCAATCAACACTACTTTAGAACTTGGGAAATCAAGTGGCAACAAAAATGTTTGCCTATGGGGAGAATGCACATGTGTTTATTGCTCACATAAAGAGTCTATAGGATCAAATGGAGGGAGAAAGTGTGCAAAATTCAAGCGGGGAGTGTTGGAGATAGATGTCTGCGGAAGCACGCGAACAACACAAGGAAGAAGAAGAAGCTTGGAGCACAAACACACAATAGTGAGTGTATTACTAGAGAATGTACAAATATAAGTAGCCCATTAGGGCAATAGGCGTATATACAAGCCGGGGGAAAAAACCTCCTAAAGAGGGAAAAAAGTGCCCTGGCGTTCCTAGGTGTTCACACACATCACTACCTAAATATATCAACAAATCCCCCCTGGGAGTGATGCAGTGAACAAGGAGCTGGCACTCATGTATAAGGAAGTGCCAAGCTATGTGGAAATCACTCCACAAAAGGAAGTAAGCGCAAAGCTTTGCGGAAAGCTTCAAACTTCTCCCTAGGCAGAGCCTTCGTGAAAAGGTTTGCAATGTTCTCCTGCATGGGCACATATGCCAAGCTGATCTCCCCAGCAGAGAACCTCTCCCTGACATAGTGATAATGCACCTCAATGTGCTTAGTGCGAGCATGGAACACAGGGTTCCTCGCAACTGCCAATGTGCTCTGACTGTCAGTGAAGATGGTGGTGGCAGAAGACTGGCCAACACCCAAATCAGCCATAAGGAGTCTGAGCCACACACACTCAACAATCGCTGTGAAAGCTACCCTATAGTCAGCCTCACAACTGGAAGTGGCCACAGTAGGCTGCTTCTTGTTCAACCAAGATATACATGAGCTACCAAGCATGAAGCAAAAACCACTGGTGGACACACGAGTGTCATAGCAGCTAGCCCAATCTGAGTTAGAAAAAGCATGCAAATATGGCGGTAGTGATCCCCCCTTGGGATAAAACAACCCAAGTAGCCGAGTACCACTCAAGTGTCAATATATTTCGTTTGACACAAAGCCATTCCACCATCAACTTGCATAAACTGAATGCCCAAATAGTGATGCAAATGCCCCAAATAAGACATCTCAAATGAGGCATGCAAATCAGCCTTAAAATTAGCAATATGCGTCTCAATAGGACCAGTGAGAAACATGTCATCAACATAGACAACAATGATCAGAAGCACATCATTAGCACGCTTAACATATAAGGTGCTTTCAGTTGGACTGTTCTCAAAACCATATGCAATTAGATAGGCATGTATCTTCTCATACCAAGCATGTGGTGCTTGCTTTAAACCATATAACGCCTTCTTTAACCTGCACACCTAGTTTTCATGCCCTTTCTGCACAAAGCCACGGGGCTAAAAAACATACACTTCTTCATGCAAGTCACCATTCAGAAATGTTGTTTTAATGTCCAACTGATGTACATTCCAACCATGATGGGCTGCAAGTGCACAAATGCTCCGAACAGTAGTCATACGGCATGTAGGTGCAAAGGTCTCATCAAAATCAATGCCTCTTTCCTACGCATAACCCTTTGCAACAAGCCTAGCCTTATACCTGTCAACTGTACCATCAAGTTTATGCTTCAGCTTGTATATCCACTTAGTGCCAATGGCCTTCTTGCCAGGAGGCAAGTCACATAAAGACCATGTACCATTCTTCATTATAGCATCATATTCAGATTGCATAGCAGCCATCCAATTTTTTGAATTTTGTGCTTCATCAAAAGAAACAGGCTCATTCTCATCAGAGAGGCTAGACGCAGCCATAGCATAGCAATCTGATGCAAAGGAGGCACTATGAGAGCCTGAACGAGTTCGATATGACAAAGGTGCATCTAATTTGTTGTCACACAAAGTCTGCACCAGCCGTTTTGGCATAGTTTTTGCCTGATCAATATCAGTTCTCTCATCAACAAGTGCATCATGTAAATCTGCATCAGAAATGGAATGATCTGCATCATCATATGAAGCCTGCAAAGGAAGTTGCCTCATTAGGACCAGCACTAGACTGTCCACCTGTAAAAAGAGGCATCAAAGTATCATACATGTCTTTAGAGCTAACAAATGTCTCATTAGTACATGAAAGCAATGGCTGAATAGCATCTTCCACAAAGACAACATCACGGCTAACCAGAATGCGTTTAGTATGTGGATGATACAGACGATAGCCTTTACTTTCAGAACTATACCCAACAAAAATACATTTTACTACCTTATCATCCAATTTTCTGCGATGTTGTTCAGGCACTAGTGCATATGCCAAACAACCAAAAACCCGTAGATGAGCAACAAATGGCTTGCGATCATGCCAAGCCTCATATGGAGTGATAGACTGTAGCGCTTTAGTGGGACGCCTATTAAGTACATATGCTGCACACATGACAGCCTCAAGCCGGAAACTATGTGGTAAAGCCTGACTCTTGACCATACACCTCGCCATCTCCATGAGTGACCTGTTCTTCCGTTCACCAACTCCATTCTGTTGAGGTGTATACGGCACTATACGCTGGTGTTTTATCCCACGTTCAGCCAAAAATGCATTAAAATCAGAAGACATATATTCCCTCCCTCGATCAGAACGGAGGGTGCCCATTTTACATGCTGATAGATTTTCAGCCAAAACCAAAAACTGTTTGAAGCACCAAAACACTTCGGACTTTGCCTTCAATGGATATACCCATGCATGCCTGGAAAAATCATTAATGAAAGTCACGAAGTAAAGGTAATTTCCAAAAGAGGGTGTCTGCATAGGACCACAGACATCACGACCAAGTAGGTATTTCATCGCATGGTGGACATTGTGGGGGGGTGTTAGATACACTAAATAATCCACCCTCAAGTGACCACAAATGATCCATGGTTCCCTAAGTTGTAATGCCCCCATTGTGAGGAGAAGCCTTTGCGAGGGCCCTAACATTTTTGGAACCCTAACTTCTATGTTAGATGAGGTCTCTGTGTGACCATTGATGGTAATATATGATCTCTATGAGCCTACGCATTCGGTGAGGTAGGGCATAAGCTATCAAGCCATTGGGTTTCCATTCAAGCGGTAACTAAAAGCCATGCGGTGCCATGTGGTTTCCCCATAGAAACGCAATGAGGGGAATGTAGAGGGGGGCTTGCCCCAATCTCAAGTGTCCGATAGGACTTCTGGTCATGCAAAAAATATCACATTCTAATTCTTTGCTATTGAATATTTTTACACTTCAAAAAAAAGCTAGTACTTATAATGTGATTACTATGAATCCTTCCTTTCTTCCAAAATCACAAAACATATTGTCTCTCTGTGTCTCTCTCTCTCTCTTTACTAACCTATCACATTTGTAGATGTAACACATAATTTTCTCACTTTTGTTAAAAGTGGAACTTCCACCACATCCGCTTTTAATCTCTTTTGGGTTCTTGGGGATGGTAGGGGTCTGACAAGGCAGAGGCCCTTTATCTGATTTTTCCAACTTGACTATCAAATTAAGCAGCACGCTACTATCCAGTATAACTTCTTCTACACCGTATTACTGTTCATATTTCGGTTATTCCTTACACCATATTTAACGCACGAAATAATGATCACAGTTGCACAGACTTATTAACGTGAACATAACATTACTGTGTTAATAAAGAATTACTGTGAGTCAACATAGACAGAGTGACAGTACTCAGAATATCTATAATCTGCACTACGACGTCTCCACAAGGTCGCAAATCACCTAGACAGACAGTCTGGCGATCCCGTCTCCTCTACCACCAGAGAACCCGTACTGTCTCTTCATTAATAGGTAAAAGGGTTACATCACTTCGCTATGACCTTTCAGTATGTGAGGTATATGAAAAATATAAAATTACTATGTGCCAATCCGGCTGCCTAACAATGGCACGCACGATGGACTCGAGCCCGCAGAGAAAAGAAAACTAAGGCTCATCTACAATGCCTTGTATATACATAGTTGGGGCTAATTTAAAGGTTCTAGAGATTTTATGTTTCAATGAATCCAGCATCAACTTTAATGTCTCCGGCTCCACCAGTTGTGGGTCAGTTTGGACTGAACTTACCGCAATCACCTGACTCATCAAAAGATCTACTTGTGTCTGCAAAAATGCTTCTTGTAAGTAAAAGTCATTAGCTAAGGCAGCATCTCTCTGCTGCTTCATATCTCCAATCTGAGATAATCTTTTGGCTTGAAATCCCAACTGTTTTTCTCTGCGTTCCAGTTCTTCAGATTGAAACTGCATTGTTTTATAATACGCTTCTCTTTCCTTCTGCACACCTTCCAGTTCCTTCTTCAATTTGAGATATTTACCAAGCTCTTCCTGTAATTCTTCATCTCGTCGGAACAATGTTTCACAGGTATTATGGAGCTCTGCTTCTGCTTTAAGCACATTAGCGGCCAGAGATTAAGATGCTTCTTCTAAGATGCTATAGGCCTCACGCATACTATGAAGTTCAGTGCCTAACGATGTCATCGCATCTGTCTTGTCAATGATTTCTTGCTTCAGCATAGTAATTTCTGTATCCTTTTGACCTAGCAAAACATCCCTCTATGTTAGTTGATCTTGAAGTTGTTGAACCTGTAACTTCGAGGGAGGTCACCCTTAGTGACCTTTTTGATAACCGCGACACATTCTCTCTGAATGTGCCGGAAATAAAAAGAAGCAAAATTGACAGACTCCCAAGAAGCCATGTCTATCATCGAATAGAAGGGGTGCGAGATACCATAAGTGCATTTTTGCAAATTCAAAATAGCGACTAAAAATTGCAGAGCAGTTCGCTCTAGTTTGGGTCTACACAAAATGGCATACTCATTAGATGAGTGTCGGGGAAACAGTTCGATCATGGTGGCGACGGGGAGGAGAGGACCATTCTCCAATCCTTCCATAGGTAGGCGAAAAGCTTTAGCAAACGAAGCTAAAGTAATAACAACGCGGGATGGTAAACAAACAATGGGCCAACTCTGCTCTCTAGCAGGTGTGGCAGCAATAGTAGAGATAATTTGCGCATGGAATGGTTGACATTCCACTGAATGCCAGGGCAATTCAGCGAAATTCAACAAACCACGAGTGTGCAAATACTCACTCACTTCTAGAGTGAGTCCTGCACGGAAAGTAGCGACATTCCCTAAAGCTTCCATGGCACGCACAAGTAAGCACAAAAATACAGACGACAACAAACACGCACAAGCACACAAACGCAGTAATGATTATCAGTAAAAGAAACAAGATTAAGTTGACACACGAGCATCATGAAGCAATCGAAAACCCTTATTATCATGCGGTATTGAAATGATACCCTTCATAATTACGGCATGCATATAGAAATAGAAACAATAACACAAGGTGGCGATTAATCATATTGAGATACCAGAACGTGGAGATTACGGTCAGTGGTCAACCAAAATACGAAGATAAACAAAAAATAAGTGAAACGCGGAAAAAACAAGGAACACGTCAGCGGTGATTAGGCTGTTGGTGATATGGGCGTAGCTTGGAACCATTAATCACTTTTGGGAGGGGAACTCCGGTTAAGGTGACCAACCAAAAAGTTGTGGGTCCGACTTGGTCAGCAACCCAGTATGGACCAAACCATCGTAATTTAAATTTTCCAACAGATGGATTTGCTTTAGCATTATAAAATAGCACAAGTTGGCCCACCATAAACACAGGGGTCTTGAGAAAACGATCATGAGTACGGGCTTGCCGAAGCTGAACTTCCTGAAGAAGCAAAAAACTTTCCCAGCGATGTTCCTCCAACGATCTTAGGGCATCCAACCGAAATGGCAAAGAGTCGTCCGAAAGCAATTTCTGAGTTAAGGCAACACGTAGACTTGGGACTACTACTTCCATCGGTGCAATAGCTTCCAACCCATAAGCAAGCTTAAATGGGGTCATACCAGTAGCAACTTTGTATGTAGTCCGGTAAGCCCACAAAACTGCAGGTAGTAATTGGTCCCATCGTTCCGGACATTCCAAAAGCAATTTGCGGAGCATATTCAACAGAGTCTTATTGGTGCTTTCAGCCAAACCATTAGCACGTGGATAGTATGGTGAGCTAAATTTATGTACAATTTGAAAAGTCTGAGTCAGTACTTGCATTAAATGGTTAGCAAAATATGTTCCTTGATCTGTCACTATTTCCAGAGGTAATCCATAGCGCGGGAAGACATCCTTCATCAAGAGTTTTTCCACTGAAACAGCTGTGACAGACCGTAAAGCCCAAGCTTTCGCCCACCTAGTGACATAATCAGTACAAGTTAGTATTTAGCGATTGTTGGTGAGGGTCGCAGGTGGTGTTATTGGGCCAATAAAAGCTAGACCCCACTTCTCAAAGGGTTCCAAGGGTAAGACAGGTTGAAGAGGAAAGAAGTGTCGCTGTAATGGTTATCTAGACCGTTGACAGGTATCACACTACTGCGCAAACTGAGTCACTTCTTTGTACATTGTAGGCCACCAAAGCCCATTTTGCAGAATTACGGTGAGTAAGATCAGCTGCGAAATGTCCGCCTGAGGGTAATGAATAAGCCATAGCAATAACCGATTCTGCTTCATGTGGTGGGATACATCAAAGTAAAACACCAGTATGATCCATGTAGTACAGTTGACCTACAATCAACCGGAATCTGCGACTATAAACTGCAAATTTCCACTACAGAGCAGGGGGAGTATGAGGAGGAACACACCTGTCAGTTAGAAAAGTCAGTAACGTATCGTAGTATGTAGGGGGAACAAGAGGTTCTGTAGATTCTTCAATAGTTGGCTCAGTAGCATAAATTGCCGGTGTAGTGTCATCAACCCCCACGGGAGCTTCCCTGAAATCCAACCGAGATAGAAAATCCGCCAAGGCATGTGCTGTGCTAGGTCGATGAATAACTTCATAGTCAAACTCCTGTAATAATAAAACCCATCGAGCCAAGCGACCACCTAAATGTTGCTGCCGGACCAAATACACAAGTGCGGCATGATCCACATGGAAGATGAATTTTTGGCCCAACAAATAATGGCAGAACTTCTTCACAGAGTACACCAACCTGAGACATTCTCTTTTGATCACTGAATAGTTCCTTTCAGCAGGGGCTAATCAACGACTTGCATAATATACAGGCCAAAACCATTTGTCAGTTTGTTGCATTAGAACACTTCCAATGGCTATGTCCGATGCGTCTACAAAGACATGGAACGGACGTTCCCAATCAGGGGGTTGCAAAATTGGGGCCTGCGTCAATAAGACTTTTAAACGATCAAATGCAATTTGGCTCTCTGGAGTCCATTTGTACTGCCATGGAGTACTAGTCATAAGCCGATTAAGTGGTGTTGCTAAATGAGCTAACCACTGTAAATGTCTGCCATGCCACCCGATTTGGCCCAAGAAGCGCATAACTTCTTTCGGTGTTGTGGGGACTGATGCCTCCAACACGGCTGTTACTTTATCCGGATCGACTTGTATTCCTTGTTCAGAGATAATATGTCCGAGTAGTTTGCCACAAGAGACCGCAAAAATAGATTTTGTCGGATTCAAGCATAATCGGTATTCGTGGCATTTTTCAAAGCAGCATCGTAAATGATACAGGTGCGCCGCAATCTTGCAAAATAAGGAAAAGTCATCCAAATATACTTGCATAAAAGTAGTCAAGTAGGGTGAAGAAACTTCTTGCATACATTGTTGAAATGTACTTGGAGCATTCCTCAACCCAAACCATATTACCGTACAAGCATAAACACCCCAGTTCGTGATAAAAGCTATTTTAGGTATGTCCTGTTTTGCCATCGTCACCTGGTTATAGCCACTGCAGCCATCGAGAAATGAATACATCTCGTGTCCGGCCACCTTGTCGAGCATTCTGTCTAGAAAGGGGAGAGGAAATGGATTCGGTACAGTGGCCGCATTCAATTTCCGGTAATCAACATAGATACGTAGCTATTTATTTTTCTTCGGAACGATCACTATCGGAGATATCCATTCAGCATGCTCAATTGGTACAATGAATCCAACCTTCTATAATTGATCGAGTTCTGCTTTGACCTGTGCTGCATAATTGGGTTCATTCGGTAACTAGATTGTTTGATTGGCTTCACCTCTGGTTTGAGCACTACCCTATGTTGATAGATCCGCGGATCCAAACCTTTCATATCTTGATAGTCCTAAGCAGAAACATTAGAGAACTCACACAAAAGTTGTATCAAATCATCTTGAAATGTCTCTGACAATCCTGCCTTAATCTTAATTGGTCGCGGGTTAACCGCATCACCCAAATTATATGTTACTAACTGATCTTCCGGTACATAAAATTGTCTAGGTTTTACCAAATCATCAGCTGACTGCAAAACTTGATGTAAGGTGGCTCCATCCATAGCGACACTATCATCTGCGTCTGCATCTCCGATCACTGCTACCACCGTGCAAGCGGCCGGACTCCACTTGTCTACGACCAACTGGAGATCTACAGTACCTAATGAGATCAGATCCTTATTGGTCTTCAAGAACACCTCTTCCTCGTCGTCAAATAAGGCATCCAACATGTGGACCGGCTCTGCTACATATGGTCTTGCATGAAGCTTGCAGGGCTGCATGACATCCAATTTAACTACATATTTACGGTGATTATCTTTGAAAGTTAACTCCTGCGCTGACCAATCCTGTACAACTTTGGCTTGTTTCAACCATGTTCGACCGAAAAGTAGATTGTAGTCGAGGCTGGATTCTGGTAGTTCGAGAACTACGAAAGTCATTTTGAACGTGGTACCCTGTAAGGTAATCGGAATATTCCGTATTAGTCCCACTGGATGGACTCCTGATTGGTCTGCCATTCGTACAAAAAATTATACGGGTGCGATTTGGGTCAACCCCAATTTCTTGCAGAGAGCTGCAATTGCAATATTCACACCTGAACCGCCATCAATTAGCACTTGAGTAATCTTTTGGTTTTTATGCCAGACAGTGATTAGTGGGACTGAATGATCCACCGTAGAATCAGTTTCCGGTTGTATTGTTGCAGTCATCGGAGTATGGGAAGATCTGGGACTAACCTACTGTTGGAATTGCTGCCTGACTCCTGGCACCAAGGCGAGCAACTGTCCCAAAGGGAGTGTAATTGAAGCCTTAGATAGGATATCCCATACCTGATCTGTTTGGATTGTACTTCTTACCGATTCTGATGATTGTTCTACTATTGCTGGGGCAGAATTTTGTTCATTCGATCTTGCCTTAGGTAGGGGAACCTGTGTTACCGGAATTGGATCAGGAAACACAGTTGGATCTTTAGCTCTCCATTGACTAGCCTTTGTATACATCCTCTGCTGCTCACGGATACCAGGCTCAAACACCTCAGCTACGGGTTGCAATTGCTTACCCGATCTTGTCTGAACCACTGCTGCTTGTGATTCAACTGGTGAAATACAGACCATGTTGGTCATTGGATTTTGTCGCTCCTTCTTCCTTTTGTCGTACTCTGCTGCATCCTTGCAAAATCTATGGATGTGGCCAATCTCGCCGCAAAAATGACATCGAGGTGGTGGAAGAGAAGTACCTTCCGCTGATGTACCCGCCTGCCATCGATTTGAATTAAAATTGGTGTTTCGTTGACCTCGATAATTTCTATATCTTTGCGATTGATTGTTTCGCATCTGTGGCAGCACGTAATGGGTTGCTGGCTGACCTCGTTCCTGTATGATGGCATTATAGCTGCTTGCCCCTGTACCTTGGCATTATACGTGCAAGTTTCTGTTGAATGTCCTGTTGTGTTACAGATGGCATAATACATCTAGTTAAGGGCACATGTAGAACTGGTGTGCCTTGGATTTTTGCACTTGGTACAATACACCTATTTAAACGGATGGTCAGCTATGTTCTTACTGGCTTTCAGCCATTCCAGGTCTTCTATAAATCCTCCAAATTTATGCTCTAGTTGCAGGGCCATCGCAATAACACCATCTAGTGTCATTGCACCCACACAGCGGATGATCATGATTTGTTTAAGATGCGGGCTCAGTCCGTTAATGAACCATTAGGTTATAACATCGTCTGACAGATAAGCATGTGCCGGAGGTAGCTTTCTTAAGTGAGTTTGAAACAATGTTGCATATTCCTGAACAGTCTGGTGGGGATTCTGCCGAGTTATGAAAATAGTCGAAGATTTCGGCAGGATTCTTCTTCAGCCGGAACCTCTATAAAAACGCGTCTCTCACATCATCATAGTTAGCGAAATGGTTGGTATGATACTCTGTTAGCCACCTTGCTGCTTCATTGACCAATGTAGCCTAGAATACGATGGCCTTGTATGTCGGGTTGGGTGGGTGGTTTAATACTGCATAACTGATCTCAAAGGTGCACACATGTGCATCAGGGTCATCACCCCGAAATCCACCAAACTTTGTGTAAGTCACTCCTATTGGAACCGGTCGAACTGGTATAATTGGTTGCGGCTGCTGCTGTTGCTGAAACTGCGGTTGCAGTTGTGGGGGTGTCTGCTGCTGCCACTGTGAATCACTCATGTTGCTATTATGAGTAGTATTGTTGTTATCTGTAGGGTGAGGAGGTGTCTCTGGTCCTTCAAATTTTGTATTACCAGAAGGCTCATCTTCCGTCTCGAAAATAACATTGAATCTCTTACTTATCTCCAAATCAAATAACCTATCCTCAGCTTTGGTATTGAAACTAGAGAGGCTTGCACCGAACAGTGGCGAACGTAACAAGGATCCACCAGGTAGTACTGCGGTGTCACCAAAAAACTTCAGACTCCCACTAAATGGCACCGAACTCCCATCGGAACTTGTCGAATATTCACCGCACCAGGTTATCTTTTCATCGGAAACAGTCTCACTTGGTAACACAACGTTATCACCGAAAATAGTCGAATTCTGACTAGATAATGTCAAACCAACTGTGCACTATGTCTCTATACACTCAAAAGTCACTGTACCTGCTTCAGAAAGTACTACAATCACACCGGAATCTACCGAAATATCATCATGGGTCACCGCACTGGTACCGGAATCACTGCTAACTGGCTCCGATCCTTCTACAACTGGGCAAAAATGGCCTGCACTTCTACCACCTAGGGGTGTCCCTAATAGATTTGGAACTACCCAGGGATGCTGGTCTCTCCTATACTTCGGATAAGACTTTTCGATCTGAGTAACCGACATATATCACCTCTGCACCGCTTTCCTTACATACTGCTCTACCTTACTGATTATTCTCAATCTATTGCCATCTTCCCACATATGGCACCAGTGTTAAAAGGGGAACTTCTACCACGTCTAATTTTAATCTCTTTCGGGTTCTTGGGGATGGTAGGGGTCTGACAATGCAGAGGCCCTTTATCTGATTTTCCCAACTTGACTACGAAATTAAGCAGCACGCTACTATCCAGTATAACTTCTTCTACACTGTATTACTGTTCGTATTTCGGTTATTCCTTACACCGTATTTAACGCATGAATTAATGATCACAATCGCACAGACTTATTAACGTGAACATAACATTACTGTGTTAATAAATAATTACTGTAAGTCAAAGACAGAGTGACAGTACTCAGAATATCTGTAATCTGCACTACGATGTCTCCACAAGGTCACAAATCGCCTAGACAGACAGTCTGGCAATCCCGTCTCCTCTACCATCGGAGAACCCGAAATGTCTCTTCATTAGTAGGTAAGAGGGTTACATCACTTTGCTACGACCTTTCAGTACGTGCGGTATATGAAAAATATAAAATTACAGTGTGCCAATCCGGCGGCCTAACACTTTTCAATTCTCATTTGAATGAAATTAATTCCTCGTTCTAAATAACATCCAATCCATTTCAATATTCAATTCTATTCCATAGATTCTATGCATGTTTTCATAAGAAGCATTTAAAATTTTTTGGATGCACATTTATGAAGATCTTTGAATCCATTCGGGCCTAAAGCACCCCATGGAAGGATTTTTGTTTTTGTGGAATTCACCCTTGTATATTGCAGCCCAAGAGCATCCCAATGTATCACTTGCATAAAAACAAAAACGTGAAGAGAATTTGGGACTCACGTAGATTAATAAGCTTTTCATCTTGAATGATATTATTCACAAGGCTTCATTAGATGGGGTCATGAAGAGATACTAGAATATTCTAACCTATCATCGAAACATTGGTACACTATTCTTAGATCATCATTAGTACAATAGTATTGTACATCCATGAGTAATAGCAATCAATCATAAGACATTTACTATGAAAAGTCCTTCTAAAAGAAAAATACAAAAAAAAAATGTGGGATCGCATAGCATAACACAAGCTCTCCTTTCAATGTATTAATTAATCCCACATGAAGATGAGCTATGAAGCTTAGCCTCTGTTGGAGTTTGAGGTCTATGCAAGCACATGAAGACCATAAGGAAGAAGAAAAAGCTTGAAGCACAACACAATACTAAAGGAAATATCAAGTGAATGTACAAAGATAAGTTATCCATTAGGGTTATAGGCATATATGCAAGCCAAGGGATAAAACCTCCTAAAGAGGAAGAAAGGTGCTCATGGAGTCCTAAGTGTGTTAACACACATCACTACCAACATAAATGAACAAAGCCCTTGTGGAAGTGATGTACTTAAAAAAGGAGCTAACATTCATGTATAAGGAAGTGCCAAGCTATGTGGAAAGAGACCAATCCACAAAAGGAAGTAAGCCCAAAGCTTTGCAAAAAGCTTCAAACTTCACCCTAGGCAAAACCTTTGTCAAAAGGTGTGCAATGTTATCCTATGTGGGCACATATGGAAAACTCTTCTCTCCATTAGAAGACCTCTCCTTCACATAATGATAGTGCATGTAGTGTTCCTCATCAATCTAATTGTGTCCAACATTGGGAGATACAAAAGACATACGCAAACATTCGTATCACTATCAAAAGAACAAAACAAATAAAGTTTATATATATATATATATATATATATATATATATATATATATATATATATATATATATATATATATATATATATATATATATATGTATATATATATATATATACATATACATATAAAGAGAGAGAGAGAGGTAGAGAGAGAGAGAGAGAAATCTTATCTTCTAAATCTAAAGATGTTAGATTCCAAATACAATCAATAGCTTTTGGATGAAGCCTCAACCTCCCAACCACCCCCAAGCTATCACAATCCCATTCATACTTGCACTCTCAATCACACTATCACTCACAATCTCGATCTCAATCACAATTGTAATTATATGATTATACAATTACAACTGCAATCTCATTCTCATTCTCAATGACACTCTCACTCTCACTCTCAATCTCATTCTCATGGATTATTCTTCTAGATCTCCTTCATGGATTATTCTTCTAGATCTCCTTGAATGTAGATAGAAGGTTCTTGCAAGGTCAATTCTTCTCAATGTGGATCTCGACATCTACATTCACTCGTGTGAATTGTTCGAAGCTTTTGCTTTCAGAAAATTCTTGTTGAGCTCACAAAGTTCTGTCAAATTTCAAACCGTATAAGTTTGTTTCTCCAATCCCTACATCCAAATAATGCCCAACATCTCCAATATTAGCCTCCAATCAGATAAATGAAGTATCTTCATATCGTTATGTCAATATTTTTCAATATGCATGATATATCCTTCAATACTCTAAAATCTCCATAATAAATTCTCCCAAGTATAGGGTAGTCCTCCTTCAAAGTGTGTGTGTGCAGCCTCCTTCATCAAGTGTATAATCACCTCCTCCTTGTCCATCACTCTTCAATGTTAGCTACCTCCTCCTTGAGTAATCTTCGATGATCAATGCATGTTCCTTGAGATGATCAAGTTTCCTCCTCCAATCTTCAATGATTGATGATGTTTCATGATGTCTACAATGAAGTTAGCATTATATTTGTATAACAATAGCTAGCAAAGCATAATATTAAAAGCATGAAAGGTTGACATAAAATATATTCGCATGTCCAAATAAAACTTTGATAAAAAAAAGTTACGATCTAAAACTTTATCGCTTAATTTTTCTTTTGTTTATAACTTTCCTTTATTTGTTTTACGCAATGATTTTCAATTCGTTTGTTTTATGTTGTTTTAGTTTAATTCTTTTACTCTATAATATACGTTTCACATTGTAATCTTAGGTCCATATGGTATGACTTTTAGGGATATGTAATGGATATATAATCACCACATTAAAACAATCAAATTCTCAAAGTGCCTTCTCTAGTTCTAATTGTTGGGAAAAATTCCAAATTAGGGATTTTCACCCTTATGAAGCAAGGTCTATTACAGTGCACGAATGTGCTCTAAGTGTTAGTGATGATGCTGGAGGTAGAAGACTAACCAACGGCCAAATCAACCAAAAGGCATCTACGCCACATGGAATCAACATTTTTTGTGAAAGATTCCTTATACTCAAGTTTACATATAGAGGTGGCCATACTAGGATGCTTCTTGCTCAACCAAGATATGCATGAGCTATGAAGCATGAAGCAAAAAGACACTAGTTAAAACATGAGTGTCATAGCAACCATCCTATTGATAGTCATTAAAAACATGTAAATCTAGTGCTAGTCATCCTCCCTTGGCATAAGACAATCCAACTTGTCAAGTACCATTCAAGTTGCAAAAGATGTGCTTAACCACCTGTCAATGCTTGACACCTAGGAAATGCATAAACTTGCTCATATTAGAGACTGAAAATTGAATATTAGGTTGATTTATGGATAAGTAGATCAAGCATCCAACATTGTAATGTTCAAAGCCAAAATGATGAAATAGTGTGTCAATATCTTTTATTTGTTTGGTCCATAGTTGGCTCAGATCATGTTAGAAGGTCATGCTCTAGATGTGGAGAAAGAGAAGGAAACACAAGTTATGGATACAAACATGGAAGGCTTGACGTTAGTGATACAAAGAAGGAGAAGCAGCCCTAAGGGGATTATTGGGAGGAGTCCCTCTTGCATGACTCTAGAAACAAACATTTTTTGGAACTTGGAGAAGGAGGACAATGGCTTCAATTACCCAAGGATAATGAATCACTATGGCTATTGGAATGATGGGAAAACTCTAGAGGATTCAGCTTGTAAGAAAGACAACAAAGAAGGATACACCACTAGCAAAGAGGATGGATTCACCACCAATAATGAAGATAACCAAGAGAGAGAATGCTCGATCATTGGATCCACAATTCCCAAAAGGATATTGGACTCATTTTCAAAAACGACTCCTCGAAAAGGGAAACAACCAAGTAAGATGCCATGGAAAAGCTCCCTTAAGAGTAGACTCCTATGTCAGAACTCCTTCACATGGAAGAAAAAGAATGATAATAAAAACAAGAAAGAAAGGGAAAAGACCTCTCCCCACAAAGTACATAACCTCTGATAATGAAATCCTTTTGTTCAATGTTATAAGGATGTCTAACCCCTCAAGAGTGACCATTATTGGCAAGTAGATTTGTGATAAAAGCCTAAATTTGGAATTCACCAGTCTTCAAGAGAACAAATTGATGAGGGTGAACAAATTGTCATCCCATGTTTGGCTCTCCATCATGCACCCTAGGGGAAATGGTGGCTCGGCTATTAGCATTTGTAGAAGTTGCTACACTAGGCTTGTAGATTCCCAAGATTAGTACCATCAATTGATTCGTTCTTTCTTTCGGGGGCTTCTTTAGTTCACCATTATCTCTGTGCATGCTTCTAGTATGGATTCAGAAAGAATTGTCACTTAGCAATCGTTGGACTCTCTACCCCTCAATGTAGTTCTTTGTGGGGAATTAATATGGTGGAGGCTCTTTCCTACAAATGGGGGGATAGAGCAAGGATAATTGACGGACATGAAAGGGACATTTTGCACCAAGTCAAACTCCACCTAGAACTAGTGGAGATCAAAGATGAGATTGGTTTCTCGTGGTCGAACCTCTAGTGTGGAGTTGATTTGAGTAAACTATACTTGACTGGAGCTATATTGCATGGAATATAATCAATAGGTGGGGTAGGAAAGTCTAACTACACTAGTTGCTGCACTTGAGTCAATCAATGCTCGCATAGTTATTTTATGTGCTGAAACAATCCCCTAGAGCTTGGTAGGAATGAGTAGATAAGTTAGTCTTGGATATAGGTTTCAAAAGATGTGCTTTTGATGCTACCTTGTATGTTCTAAAAAGTGAGGGAAGAAAATTATGTTTGTGGTCAATGTCGATCACCTTGTAATTATAGGAAATGATGATGTTCTTCTTCAACAAATGAAAGCCTTGAGTTTAGAATTTGAAACAACATAATTTGGATTAATGCATTCCTACAAAGGAATCAAAGCTTGGAAGGAAGCAAAGAAGATTTTCCTGTCTTAACAAAATTATGCAAGAGATATTTTGAAGGCATTCCAAATGCAGGATTGCAAGAAAATCCCTAGACCTATTGAGCTCAACATAAAATTATCTATTGAAGCTACTTCACCTCTAGCGGATATTGGAAGATATAGGAAATTAGTTTTTAGTCTCATCTAGTTTTGCAATAGTAGACCAAATATCTCTTATGTTGTTGAAGTATTAAGAAGGTTCTCTGATAAGCCTTTCCAAAATCATTGGAAGGCGAGCTTGCGGATACTGAGGTATATGGAGGAACCACTTGTTATGGTATTCTGTAAGAACAAGGATCATCTATGGTTGGATACTATGAATCAGATTGAATATTGATACTAGAAAATAAATTTTTGGATATTGCTTTTCTTTAGGATCAAGGATTTTCTCTTCAATCAGTAGGAAGCAACCCACTATATCATTATCTTCTACTGAAGCTAAGTACAAAGCAGCATATGGTGTAGCATGTGAACTAGTATGGTTGAGAAGGATCCTATGGCACATAGGGATACAAGTAAATGAGGTTACAGGGTTGAATTGTGACAACCAAAGTGGCATGACCATCACCAAGAATATTCTTTTCCATTCATGTACCAAGCACATAGAAATTCAGTATCACTATGTGTGTAAGTTGATTAAGGATGGGGTCATGGAGATAATCAATTGTCCAACTCAAGAAAATGGAGTAGAAATCTTCCCCCATTCTCTTGGGAGAGAGAAACTTCAGACACTTCTGGAAGCTTTGCATTGGACCAAGGAGGTAGTTCACCATAGGGTGTTCCTTGAGGGGCGAGTCAAGTGACCACAAATAATCCATGATGCTTTACATTGTAAGGCCCCCATTATGAATAGAAGCCATTGGTGAGAGCACAAACATTTATGGAGCCATAACTTTCAAGTAAGATGAGTTATAAGTTTGACTATTGATGGTTATAGATATCTTCGTGTGGCTAGCCATTAGGTCACGTAGGGTGTAAAAATTCAGTTCATTGTGTCATCATTCAAGGAGAAAATAAAGGCCTTGTGGCACTGCATGGTTTTCCCATAGAACCTTAATGGGGTGAGTGCAGAGGGGGGATTTCCACTTTATGGGGTTGGGTGGGGGCATGAGGGAGTTAGTCTTGGAAATTCAAGAATTTGAGTTCTCTTTCTCTTAGTTTGAAAGTATCTTTGTCTACATTTTTCTCTCAACTCTATCTACTAGTGTATTCCATTCTGTTGTCATTTTCTTATAACAAAACATATCAGCCATGGAAGTTTAGGATTTTTAGCTTTATCATGGGCAAGGGTTTAATGGGGCCTTGTTAGTGCAATAGATTCCAAGGCTAGATTAGCAGAAATCTAGCTCTAAATGAGTTTAGGATCTTCAAAGAGTGGAATGAGAGAGATAAGAGGGTTATCCTTATCCTATTTAAGGATATTTGCAATGCAATGATAAGACATGTTTAGGATTTATACAATTCATTGAAAGTGTGAAAAATTCTAGAGAGGTTATACTCTACTTAACCAAAGCTGCAAAGAATGAATTGAAAAAATAGCTGAATAATATAAGGCACACTTAGTAGAAACATAAATGATTATGTTTTGAATATCAAGGACGTGAATGATGCATTGGGATCCATAGGTTTTCAAATAGATGATGATGACCTAGTTGCATAGACATTGAATGGACATAGGGTTGATGGAAAGTGAAAGGACTAAACTACTTATGTTTATGCGAGAGATAATCCTCCCAACTTTGATACATGTTATCTTTAATTGAGCATCCATCATTGAAAAGAGACCTTAATATGGAGGTACCATCAAACAAGGGTTGTGTGGAGATGGGGGATGATACCCCTCATGCCATTAGACATATAAGTGATGTTTTGTAGAATGGTCCCCATAAGGCTAAGTGCTTCAAAGATGTCCTTTATGTTACCACACTTTCAAAGTACTTTTTTCTATGGTTAAAATGGTTGAAAGAGGATCGTAGGTTCAATTACACAATAAGGGATGTTTTTTGGAAAACCCTAAAGAGGGGAACATATTTTTCTCCAAATTTAGAAAAGAGGAAATTCCATTCACATTGGATATGAAGCCAAGATTCACTCACACAACATATTTCAATATGGAAGCAGGAAGGTTGCAAAAGTTTATCTTTGGTATAAGAGGTAAGGATGTATCAATACTTAGAGGTTGAAAGCCATGGAGAAGAAGAGGTTAGTACTTGGATTACTAAACCTTCAAAATGAATATCTCACGAATTTGTGTGAATCTTTCCAATTGGGTAAGCAAACAAGTTAAAAACTTAAGAAGAGTAAAGATGTGATTTATCATACACTTGATCTAATTCATTTAGATGTTTGTGGACCAACAAAGGAGAACTTAAATGGAGGTAGAAGATACTTTGTAACCTTTCATGGATGAATTTACAAGGATTACTTGGATTATTGCATGAAGTATAAATTAGATATCTTTTATTACTTCAAGAAGTTTAAAGCTCATGTAGAGAAGCAACATGACGTGTATATCTAATGTTAAGGTTAGATGGAGGGGGAAAATATTTCTCCCATGAGTTCTCTAATTTCTTAGAGTTTAATGCTATCGAGGGACAAGTTGGATGCAAGTACACACCTCATCAAAATGGTGTAGCAAAAAGAAAGAATATCTGTGTTCTAGAATGTGCTAGGGCAATGATGAAGGAGATGGGAAGGCCAAAGTCCTTTTGGGCTGATGGAGCAATCACTATCATGTACACCATGAATACAACACCTACATAAGGTATAGATGCTTCAAATACTGATGAAGCTTTGTATAATAGAAGACCAAATGTATCACACTTAAGAGTGTTTGGTTGTACTTGTTATATTTTAATACCGAGTGAATTAAGAAGAAAACCTAAGGATAGATAAAGGATATGGGTATTTATAAGGTATGTAGGTGAGCAAAAGGGGTATACATGTAATCCTACAACCAAGGAACAAAAATAACAAATAATATCAGATTTAATGAGCTTTTCCCTTAGTATTATTCAAATGCATCCATGCATGCAAGCCATGATGATGAAGGAATGACTTCAAGAGGACATGAATAATAAAATGCATGGCTCTTAGTAGAACAAATAAGTTAAGTAGACACACATTTTGGAGAGGAGATAGTCCTATAAGTAAACTAACTGATATAAGGAACAAAGGCAAGGTAAAGGCCATAAAACTTGAAGAATATGAAGACCTGTGGATAGAATGCAATGGAACGCATCATGCAAAGAAGGGGGAGAACTTGATGGAAGGAAAAAAGAATATCTGGATCAATGGAAAGGTGAATTAACAAGGTCTAGTAGGGTGAGGTAGCTAGTTGAGAGGAATAAATATGGCTCATTTATGGCTATTCACTTTTTATATATGAGCAAAGTTATTGAAGGACGCGCATTCTTTGAAGAAGAAAATACATGCAAGGAACGAAAAGAGGCTATGCAGAAGGAGCTTTAAGCCTTCAAGGAAAACAACACTTGTAAATTTGTTCCAAGGAAGAAAGAAATGAAGATCACTAGAAACAAGTGGGTGTATAAGGTAAAGAAACACTCGGGTGGTAGAATTTCTAGGTATAAATCAAGGATTCTAGAGGAAAGGTTTTTCTCAGACATATGAGGTGGACTATGAAGAGACCATACCATCAAAACAATCATTTCGATTGCACATATAAAGCATTAAACGATGTACCAACTTGATTTAAAGAATTCTTTCCAAAATTGATAGCTAGAGGAGGTGATCTACATACACCAACCATTAGCAGTTGAAAATAAAATGAAAGATAATTCTATTTGCAAGTTAAAATAGGCACTCTATGGTCTCAAAAAAGTCCCAAGGGCACGAAATCAAATGCTTGTAGACTGTTGATATATGTGATGTGTGTGAACACACTAGGACCATCGGGGCAATATTTTCCCTCTTTAGGAGTTTTCTTCCCTAGCTTGTATATATGCATATAACCCTAATGGTTCACTTACCTTTGTACATTCTAGCGGTAATACTTTAGTATTGTGTGTTGTGCTCCAAGATTCTTCTTTTTCCTTGTGATGTTTGCCTGCTTCTGTAGACCTCTTACTCCATCAATTCGTATCACAACAGGTCCCTGTTTCATTTAGGGCATCATGAACACCCCTCTAGTCACAGTCATTGAATTGCATGAAATTTGGTGACTTGTGTGATTAGGAGTTCAAAAGGGCTTCGCTTTATGGTGTCGGGATCACAATATGAGCTTGTTTCAGCCTTCGAATGCACTATCACAATGCTTGTGCAGACAATTTTATCTTTTTGTGTGAAAGATATATATAGGTTTTGTTTTTCTTGTATATGTGTCTCGAAGTATGCTACATGTCTAGCGGAACTTGATAGGGAAGTTCTCTTCAACTTTTAGAGATACACTCATTTTCTGCATCATGGTATTTTAGTCAATGGCCATGGCTCAAAGAAGTGATGTAATCCATATGTTGGTTGTTGAGGATAAGTTGGATGGTTATGGGCTTATATGATGCATCATGTATTGGTTGCAAAAGGATTGTTGAATATTGTGCAAGGTGTTGGAAAACTTCCTATTACACTTGCAAATACAGTTACTAAAGGTGATGTAGATGGCATTTAAGATGGAAATACTCTTGATATTCCTATTGATGCTACAGTTCTTCCTACACTTACTATAGAGAAAATTTGTAGGGATGGCAAAGATGGTGAGGCACATGCATTGATAGCCTTGTCTGTCAAATGTGCCATTATTCCTAACATTCACTCTTGTAGAACAACAAAGGATGCTTGGGATACACTTACCACCTTATAGTAGGCAAGGAATGAGGCTCCTGTTTCTTGCCTCCAAAAATATTTGGAAAGTGAGAATATGTATGAAGGAGATTCCATGGACACGTTTTTGACAAAGATCAAAGATTTGAAGGAGTAGTTGAATTCTATTGATGAAGTCTTGCATGACAACTCACTTGTGCAGACTGTTCTGAATGGTCTTCCAGATTCATATCAAAGTTTTGCTTCTACTCTCCGGTTCATGATGAAAGGCAATCCTAATGCCTTAACATTTGAGGATTTAGTTCTTTGTCCGATTGTACAAAGATCAATCTAGGCAAAAGAGGTCCATTATGCATGTAGTAGATCAACCTTTCCTAGTTATTCAGAAGGGCAAAGGTAAATGGAGCTCCTCTACTGGTAAGCAAAAATTTGCTAAATTTTCACAATCAAAGAAGGATGATAGAGAGGACAAGAAAACAAAAAAGCAAAAATGATTTTGCAAATACTGTAAATCAAATGATCATGTAGTAACGAGTTTTCCAAAACTAGTTGCAAAAGAGGCAAAGAAGAAAGAGGTTGGAATGGTTGTTGTAGAGGCCTCTACATGGAAAAAAGAGTCTGCTAATCTTGTGCAGAATGAAGAATGGGCATTTACTACTGTTTGTAGTTTTGACCCATCTTTTCATAAGCAGTGTATGTCTATAGTAGACTGAGATGTTTGGTACTTTGATAGTGGGGCAACCAAACATATTACCTCATAACATAATTTCTTCACTTCACTTGAGACTACCTCTATAGGGAATATTGTCACATGCACCAAGAACTCCTCTTATCCTATCATGGGATTCGGTAAAATCATTCAAATTATTGTTGAAGGTAGTTCTTTTACATTCTCAGATGCTTTATTTGGGCCAAGGATCAAGAAAAATGTGTTATCAATTTTAACGTTAGCCAAAATTGGCTTGGTTGTGAAATTTGTTGATGATAGATGTACAACTCATGATCTATCAAATGGTTATGTGATTATTGCTTCTTGCATTTTATATCATAGGTTGTATAAGCTCATACACTATGAGAAATCTATGAATGATTCAGCATGTGCAGTACATGTTTCTCAAGCTATGTGAGATGCAAAGCTTTGGTTATTTGAATTTTGCTATTTTGCTACACCTGCAGAAATATGAAATGGTGCCCTCTTTGCCCAAACTTTAGGCACTTGGTAAACATATTTGTGAAAGCTGTGTTTTGGGCATGATGCAATATTCCTCCTTCCCAAAAGATGATTCACTTTGAGCTACTCAGAAATTGCAGCTTGTCCACAGTGATGTCTGTGGTCCTATATAGAGAGCTTATTTTGGCAACTATCTTTACTTCATGACTTTCATCGATGAATGCAAAGAGTAGTCAAGAAAATGGTGTTGAATAATGCCGATGCCAAAATATGCCCACCGTGTTTAAGGAAAATATTTCCCCAATGAGTGCTACACATCTGCTTTTATAGACTCCAAGAGACCAGGAGTGGCCTTGCAGAATACCATCATTCACTTAATACGTGCCAAAGGTGTTTGCCAAAAATGGAGGGGTGGGCCAAACATGGATCTAACAACTAACTTTAATTAGGTTCTCAAATTAGCTTCTGACACTACGAGGGCTTGGTGGCTTGCATACTCTAATAGTTTATTGAAAAAAATGTGCTGCTCTTGGTTTTCTCATTTTCCCACTTCAGGGGTGGAAATCCTCCATCATAGACCCAAGCAACAAGATTCCCATGTTCCATAATTTTTAACACAATAAAAAGTCCCTTCTCAATGCAGTAGCCAACCAACGGAGTGATATTTGGATTTAAGGCATGACATCTCATTCCAATTTCTATCAAGAAGTCAATTGTTCTCTATTCATCCACATTGAATCGCATCACTGTCCTTACTGCAACCAAGTTACCACCACTCATAGATCCTCTATAAAGCTCTAAATGTCCACCCTTTCCCACTAGATTATCTTTACTCAATGAATTCATGGCTTTCAAGACCTCATCATATGTAAGAACTTTCCATGAGTTTCAAATTACAGCAACTCATATGCTTGGTCTTCCTCCTCTTGAAGGCCATGATAACCATATATTATTCATGAAAGACTTCAAATGGAATTTCCATGCTTTGAACCTTTTATGTCACCCACATGATAAAAACATGGGTGTGAAGTTGTTGCCTTTCACTCCTCCTTATGCACAGAAAACTACAGGGTTGACTACTGCTATCCTCTTCCCAATGGGAAGGTGAAGAGCATGACATTAGGGTTTCCTTAGTAAAGAATAGCTCAATGCCCTATTATCACTCAAAGGGCTCCCTTAAGAGTCATAAAACACATTTGAGTTGTCTCAAACTGTCTTCTGGTAGTACATCAGACCAATTTTTGGAGATAGTATGCTTGACGCAGTAGATATATCAAATCCTCTAAGGCTTCGGCATGTCCTTATTGGAAAAAGGGTGGAATGGAGTCCTTGAGATGCAACTTCCTTTGCATAACCTTGTGCTTTACTAACAAAACCAAATTAAAACTTATTTTCCTTGTATGAGAGGATTTTGTAGTACTCAATAACTACTATTGAGCATCCTAATGGTACTTATTTGGATAAGAAGTTTTTTGTTCTTTGTGCATGCCTCTTCAAGTTATGGCCCAATATAGTCATAACCTACATATTAGCATTTTAAAGCTACCACCTCCTCTATCAAGAGCTTGCCACCAACATCGATGCTTGCATATTTCATCTCTAAGCCCACCTGTTTAGATTACATAACTTTTCCAATGGTTTGAAATGATTTGCAATAGCTTGGCCTTTATAGAAATTTCCAGTAGTAAATTTTTGTACTGTATCGTAGTCCCCTTTACTAGGTCCAACAATAGCATCTCCTAGACATGCACCCTTCTTGATTTCCAGCAACAAAGGTCAAAAGCATGATCATCTTCAAGTGGTAGTGCACTAATGGTCTCTACTAACCATGACTCTTTGTCGAATCCATGACGAGATTGTAGAAAGTGGTTCTATTTTTGCCATCAGAACTTCCTTTTCACCATTTTATCTACCCTTCCTCTCAATACTGTTGGTGTTTGGAACCTTGAGAATGCTTCTTCATTCTACCTTTGCGTATTCAAAAGGATCTTATTGTAGGGAGAGGCAGGCTATGGGTGTTGGAGGGTAGAGCTTTGCGATGAGGGATATATATATATATATATATATATATATATATATATATATATATATATATATATATATATATATATATATATATATATATATATATAGAGAGAGAGAGAGAGAGAGAGAGAGAGAGAGAGAGAGAGAGAGAGAGAATAGGGGAGGGGGTTGTGGGTGGTGGAATGGAGGGATGGAGGCTCAGGGGTGGGCATTGCAGGGTAGCTATGGATTGAGGCTTGAAGAGGGGTTTGGCAGAGAGAGAAAGTCCTACTACCTACGAGTGGGGTTTGGCAAAGAGAGAGAGGGGAGAGAGAGAGATAGAGAGAGAGAGGATGACAAGGAGGAGGAGGGATGGTGGAGCTGGGATCCCAGTGGGGGTTGTGGGGTTGCAGGTTGGGGGGAGATGGAGGGTGGCGGGTGGAAGAGAGACACATAGATCGGGGTGCAAGGTTGTGCTTGATCCCGACATGCTTCCAAGGTGACGGGAGTCCAAAAAGGGCTCAACACTGCACGATCACAGATAAACAAGGCCAAAAGATCATTGATGCTCAATTCCCAAATATGAGCACATAGAGAGTGATAGGAAGTTGCACATGTGGTCCAAAATATGAATAGCTTCTCCTTGAAGAATGAGGCAATGACCATGAAAGGGGATCTTATGAAGAGCTCAACCCCTCCATCAAAGACGCATAATAGGTCAAACTTGTGTATCCCATAGTATAGCATGGAGACGACAATAGGAACTACTCATAGATCCTAGGTGAAACTCGTGTATCCCATAGTATAGAATGGAGATGACAATAGGAACTGCTCATAGATCCAATACTCTACAGACCCCCACGTCAAGCCTTTGCAATGTCTTGATGCAACTACTCTTTTATTTTCTTATTCTCTCAAAACAAAATCGAATGCCACTTAATGGAATAAACTGCAATACAATATGTACAGTGAGTGAATCGAATCGATTTGAATTAATTCACGTATATCTTCACCCTCGAGATGTTTATCAGTGGCATCATCTCACCATGCAAGTCCTCTAGATGTAATGCTCCTTGTGGTACTAGCTTCAACACCCTGTGTGGTCTTGTCCATTGAGGTGCGGTCCCAATTTGGTTGAAATTGGTAGGATTTGATACACTAGAACCAAAGACCCTTCGTATACTTCATTAGCCCTAAGATACCTTTCATGTAGTCTTTTGTGCTCTTTTTGTGTTACCTGTAGTTTTTTTCACATCTCCTTCCTTGTATTCTTCTAATGCCACCAATCTCCTAATGGGAGGTTCAATTCCAATGGTTCTAGCTCCAAATTCTTTACAAATAATAAATTCAACAGGTGCCAATGCCTCTTTACCATATACTAAGAGAAACATTCTTTCATTATTGGTCCCTCTTCTAGTTGTATGGAATGCCCATATTACACCAATCAGAGCTTGTGGCCAAGAGCTTTGGTGTCAAAATCCAATTTGCCTAGCAGCCCAAATCAATATTTTGTTAGAGCTCTCTACCTGACCATTTGCCATTGCATAGTAAACACATGACTTTTGTGAAGGACCTTGTACCTATCAAACAAAAATTTGAGCAATTGATTTACAAAGTGTGTGCCCCTATCACTATTGATTTCAAGTGGGCACTAAACCTTGAGAAAATAAGTGTGAACAAAAACTTAGCCACCATCAAGGCTGTTCAATCTATCGTGGCCTTAACTTTTATCCACTTAGTTGCATAGCATGTGGCCATCATAATGTACTTCTTGTCCCTCCATTAACCAGTTGGACTTATCCGACCAATTGAAATCAAGACCTCAACATTTGAAGGGTAGCCATCCTATGGAGATGACTAATGGTTGAAAATTGAATGTGGTTGGCCTAGGAGCACATCTCTAGTAGATGTTGCACTCTTTAGCAAACTTGATTGCACCTTTGTAGATATGAGGCCACCATAGTAATTTGTCGATGATTTTGTGAGTCAATTCCTCTTCCTTGAGATGCCCTTCAGTGTGTGCTACTTCAAGCAAGAAATTAACCTCATATGGATAAACACACTTTCTCAAGATCACATCCAAATGGTATTTATATAGATTTCCATTTATAAGTGAGTAAGCTTTAGCTTTAAAGAGTAATCTCCTCTTTTCTATTGGTGTTAGGTGTTCTAGAAATTTTCCAAAAGTGAGGAAATGTAGAATTCCATCATACCAATTGGTTTGAGTTAGTACCAAAAAGAGACTACTATTCACTAGTTCATCACTAATACATGTTTCCTTTTCACTCATGGCAGTCCTTGACACCTTATCTTCCATCTAGTGCTCTCTTTCATGCTTAATATGAATATCAAAATCAAATTCTTGAAATAGTAGTAACCATCACCAAACCCTTGTAGCTACTATAGGCTTGTTAATTAAGTACTTCAAAGTATAATGATCAGATATGACAATAAAATGCACACCTAGGAGGTAGTGCTAAAAATTTTGAAGAGCCAATACAATAGCCAAACCTTCCCTTTCAGTGGTGTTGTAATTTCTTTCTTCCTTGGTAAGCAATCTGCTAGCATAGGTGATAGGTTGGTCTATTGTGTGATGATGGGTGAAGGAAGACTGCTCCAACTGCATGAAGACTAGGATTTGTATGCACAGGGAACTCTAATGGAAAGTTAGGAACAATTAAAAGTGGAGTGGTACATAGCCTCAACTTTAGTTCACAAAATGCTTTCTTAGCTTCAAGGTTCCACGAGAAAGGAATCTTCTTATTGGTAAGCCCTGACAAAGGCTTAGCTATTTTTTAATACATGCAGATGAATCTTCTATGATATCCTGCATGGCCTAAAAAGCTTTGCACTTCCTTTGGTGTTCATGGGATAGGCATGGAAAGGATAGCAGTGACCTTTGTCAAATCAATAGTTATCCCTTTGACCGATACTATGTGACAATGAAGAGTGCCGTTAGTGACCAAAAAATGACATTTAACAGGATTTAACTTCAAACTTGTTCTAAGACACTACTCAAAGATTTCATTCAAAAGTTTCCAAGTGATCATAGAAATCTTAGACTACTCCTCTCCTTTTGTGCGTGAAAATGCTGAACATCATCCATGAAAATGCACAGAAATGTTATTAACCATTTTCCCAATATTACATACATTGTTCTATTAAATGAAGCCAGTGCATTCTCACGCCAAAAGCCATGCATGTATAAACATAGGTCCCCCATGCAGTAAGAAAGGCTGTTTTGTCTCTATCACCAAGATGAATTAGTATCTGGATGTAGCCACTAAAACCACGAGGAAAACTATACAAAGTGTGTCAGGCTACTTCTTCGAGTACCTATTTTGTGAATGGTTGAGGAAAGAAATCTTGAACAGTCACCTTATTTAAAGCACGAAAAGCAAGACATGCTCTTATTTTTCCATTATTTTTCCTTGGTACAATAACCATGGAGGAAAGCCACCGTGAATGTTCTACAGGAACAATAATACTTGCCTCCTCTAGTTTTGTTATTCTAGCTTTATTGCCACTACATATTTCGGATTGAGTTGATAAGGCCTACTTCTTGCAAGTGTAGCTCCCTCAACTAAGAGTATATGATGTTGGAAAATGATGTTGGATAATGCCAATGCAAAAATATGCCCACCATGTTCAACGAAACATTGTCCCCATTGAGTGTTGTACATTTGCTTTTATAGACTCCAAGAGGCCAAAAGTGGCCTTGAGGAATCCCAATGATCACTGAATATGTGCCAAAGGCGTTTGCCAAAAAATGAAGGGGTAGGCCAAATATGCATCTGACAGCTAACTTTAATTAGGTTCTCAAATTAGCTTGTGACACTGTTAGGGCTTGGTGACCTGCATACTCTGACACTTTATTGAGAAAAATGTGTTTCTCAACACTCTATTTCTTAAGACCTTGATTATGAGGAGAAGCCATGTGGGAGTGTTAGAAATTGGTAGATTCTTGACTTTGAGGTCAAATAAAGTCTACCGCACTTCATAGATGAATAGTTAGGAGGATTACTTCTAAGCCAATGGATACAAGATTTATGCTATGTAAGAATCAACTTCAATGAAGGGTGAGAAACAAAGTTGGCTTTCTTAACTTAGGGAAGGGAGTATTTGATGTAGGATATTGCATCTACACTTGATTTTAGATGTGGATTAAGCAAAATAAAAAGGTAAAAAACAAATGGTTTCTAGCTTTCTTTGTCTATCATTGGATTTACCCCATTGATCATTGATGGAGATTATTTTTGGCATGGATCAAGCTACCATGACCCTGGAACATGAGTAGGCCGAACTAGGCTTCAAGGATCTTATACAAATGGTCCCCTCCTCATCTAGGACTATAGTTTGTGGTATTTGGATGAGTTTGAGTTCAATTGAGTTGAGTTCATCTTGATTCAAATTTCTATGCGGCCCATGATGAAGAATATTTCTATTTCTCTCTCACCTATATATACATGTACACACACACACACACACACACACACACACACACACACATATATATATATATATATATATATATATATATATATATATATATATATATATATATATATATATATATATATATATATATATATATATATATATATATATATATATATGTGTGTGTGTGTGTGTGTGTGTGTGTGTGTGTGTGTGTGAGTGTGTGTGTGTATGTATCTATGTATGCATGCACACACACACACACACACACACACACACACACATATATATATATATATATATATATATATATATATATATATATATATATATATATATATATATATATATATATATATATATATATATATATATATGTGTGTGTGTGTGTGTGTGTGTGCATGCATACATAGATACATACACACACACATACACACACACACACACACACATATATATATATATATATATATATATATATATATATATATATATATATATATATATATATATATATACATATATATATATATATATATATATATATATATATATATATATATATGTGTGTGTGTGTGTGTGTGTGTATGTGTGTGTGTGTATGTATCTATGTATGCATGCATATATATATATATATATATATATATATATATATATATATATATATATATATATATATATATATATATATATATATATATATATATATATATATATATATATATATATATATATATATATATGTGTGTGTGTGTGTGTGTGTGTGTGTATGTGTGTGTGATTGTGATGTGGTAATGTCTACATGGTATTGGAGTTGCACTACTAACTATAATTTATCATTTTCTTTTCTTACAAAGCATGGATGTGCCTTGCAATATTAGAAGTGAGACCTTGTCCACACTACAATGGTTGTCAACCTTTCCAAATTTTGGAACGAAACCAAATTGATGTTCAATTAGAAACCTAAAGGGATTTACTAGAAATCAATCATATGATGGGGGAATTTACACGTTCCCCATGCATTCTAAAGCATGAATAGCCACACAAGTATGCTTTGAGATACGTTTGTTCACGTAAATTAGTGGTTATCAAAGTTCATGTAGAATCAACCGAAGAATGTTTGACAATTAAAAATAGACTAAGGGAACTTTCTAATGCAAGTTATCCCACTAAGAATACTTTATTTTACTATGAGAACCGATGCCTCCAAGAGGCTATTCATCGCCTTCACGAGACATGCATATGGATACCAATGCTCAATCGAGACCTGTTTTCTGTTTGAATCTGCCCAATTGAGACTTGCGATTCACACTAACTTTTGATGCCCATATTAGCTTTCTAACAAGCCAAAGATTACAATAAATGGATAACATAGGAAGAGGAACACTGCTCAACTTCAAAGCAAATTAGCTTCTTGAATGACAAAATAGACTTCAAGCTATGGCTATGCAGAGAATGGACAAAATACTCAAGCAAGAAGAGGGCTTGTTGAACAAAGGATCTACTAACTTATTCAACATCTAAAATTTATAACACATCTAGGTTTGCTACCAGTAGAAGTACATGATCTGCTTATATGACTTACAAAAGATTCCCTAAATGATAGGAAACTCTTTTCATAGAGAAAAGGGTTCATGACACCTAAGTGTGATAGGTGCTTGATTAAAAGTGATAAGGGGGATTCAATTTTAAATTTGAGTTAATGAACACTCGTTCTTGGTCCTTGGTTCATACTGCTCCAAGTGCCATCAATCAAGACGATGTTGGAGATTGATTTTCAACACTTCCCCTTAAGCATAAACCTTCAAGTCTTCATAATAGCTCCATGATTACAATGCCTATTTTGAAATTTTCGAGCTTGGTTGGTTCCAATGCTTTGGTGAAGATGTTAGCACACTCATCCTTGGTACGTAGTTCTTACACCTACTTATCCATCACCTTTTCTCTAATGTAGTTATAATGTACCTCTATTTGTTTTCTCCTTGAATAAAACATAGGATTGGTAGACATAACACAATACTCGTGTTGTCACACATGACTATAAATTGATTGACCTACAAATCTAACCCAATCATATGATTCTTAAGCCACATGGCTCACATTTAGCTTGTGTTGATTCTCTTAATTCAGCTTCTCTTGAAGATAGGGCAGCTATTGTTTGTATCTCTTCCAACCATGGAATTACATTATTCCTTAGCATTAGTGCATATCCACTTATACACCTCCTATCCTCTATGTCTAGCCCAAATAGCACCTCTATATGCTTTTACATGCAAATCATCTTCAAAATGATGGAATAAACCTTCATTCAAGGTATGCTTGAGATATTTGAGTACTATCTTGATCTAAGTAAATGAGGAACCCAAGGTCTATGCATGAAGTGTGATAACAAACTACCCATATATGCTAGTTCAAGCCTTGTGATAGTGGCATGATCCAAAGAGCCCACTACAGAAATGTATAAGAGTGGATCCTGAACCTCATGACCTTCAATTGAAGTCAATTTCATATTGAGTTTCATTGCATTGTTCAATGGTTTGCAACTTGTAAATCCATACTTCTTTAGTACGTGCAAGACATATTTCCTTTGCATGAGCCACATACCATTATCTTTATATATGACTTCAATATGTAGAAAATATTCTAGATCTCCAACATATGAGAACTTGAACTCCTTCCCAAGTCTTTTTTTGATGTCCTTGATGCCTACTTTATGATCACCTATAATAATCAAGTCATGTAAATACACAACTAGGCAACTGCTTCACCTTCTCTTTTGTATAATAATGATGAATTAGTTTTTCTTTGTTTGTATCCACAACTGATTAAGTAGTCTCCAAGCCTTTGATTACATGACCTTAGAGCTTTCGTGAGACCTTAAAGTGCCTTTGTCAACTTGCAAACATTGTCACCTCTAATTTTATGTTCAAACGCTAATTGTGGTCCATGTATACCACCTCATCTACCCTCTATAAGTCTTCACATCTAGTTGATGCACCTCCAATACTTGGTAGATGGAGCTATAGTGATTTTTTTAATGGTATTCATCTTTGCTATAGGATTGAAGGTCTCTTTGTAGTCCCATCGATAAGTATGAGCAAAACCTTTAGCTACAAGGCTTGCTTCATACCTAGCAATGCTACCATATAAATGCTTTTTGACCTTGTATATCCACTTGTTTCTAACTATCTTCATGTCTTTCTTCTTTGGTACTAATGTCCAAGTGTGGTTGTCCTCCAAAGCTTTGATTTCCTCGTGCATGCCCTCTTGCCATGCTTGACATGTATTTGCTTCCTTGAAGCATGTGATTTGTTCAATAAATTTGTGCATATATGCATAATACCTATCCATGAATGCGTCTTAAGTGAATCTCTCAATTTGATACTTTACCTATGAAACCTTTCTTTCTTTCACCTTTCCAATTATTTGGACATTTGATGTTTCCTTTTGAGATCCCCCTTCTTTGTATGATGGTCTACATTGAGCTCTATAGACAAGCCTTCATCTTCTTCAATATATACGATCTTAGCCTTGCCTTTGTTCCTTGAATCACTAAGTTAAATTGATGTAGGGATATCTCCACAACTTGATGAGTATGTAGTTGATTATTGTGGTCCACTAAGAACCATGATTTTTGGTTCTTCATTCCTCTTGAAGTCCTTCCTTGTTCATCTTCATTTTCTACATATGTATATTTGAAGAACACCAAGGTAAAAAGTCATCAAATCTGACATCCCTTTATTCTTTTAACTTCTAGATTGTGGGGTTGTCGCATTTATAATGCAGCATTTATAGCCTTTTTTTTCACCTACATACCCTATTAATACACATCTTTCTGATCTCTCATTGAGTTTTCTTCTTAGTATACTTCATATTAAAACATAGTAAGTACAACCAAATACTCTCAAGTGTAATATTTCTAGTTTTATATTATGCCAAGCTTCATACGGTCTTTAGCCATATATTCTTGAAAGGGATGCTCTGTTCCTCATATATAAGGTTGTGGTTGCTACATCAACCCAATAGAAATTTGGCATTCACATCTCCCATTACAATTAGTGTCCATGTGAAAGGTTGAATGGCCATCCAACAATTTTATATATGTTCTTTAATAAAGCATATACTATCTTGGTAAGCTATAGACTAAATGTTTGAATCCATTTTGTAAAACCTAAGAAATATGAGTTCACGCTCTTTATGTACTCTGTAGCTCTAAATTGTCTGCACATCTTTGTAGAAAGAATGTTGTTATTGTTGAGAGCTCAAGCTTAAGCCATGCATGAGGAAGGACTTTAATGAGGAAGGAAGACAAAGCACTATAACTACTTTGGAGGTCATCCATTCCAAACTTTTTCTTCACAAGGCTCGGCTAAAAGATGCCTTTAGTGCCATTTGGTTGCGTAAACTAAGCACAAACACATTATGTACCCTTCTATCGATATTGATCATGTGCGCGCATGTGCTCGTTGATATAAGAGTTATACTTTTTGTATAAAACCATTGACATTGATAGAGCGTGTAATGGTGAGATTTTGGTAACTAGGAGAAATCCATATGCCAGGCTTGCTTCAGTGATATGAGTGGAAGACTTAGCTAGCCTCACCATAGAGAGATGTGTCGTAGCTATTCATAGGTGTTTCGATAAGCGAGATTGGCTTCCTTTGTTTAAGTGGTTATATGCACTAGTGTCAATGATCCACTATGAAAATTTACATGTTAGCACAAAACGTTTAATGAGTTTTTGACATTGTTCATATGCTCATTTTTTAGATGAGACTCTAACAAAATATTTGTAGATTTTCGTTTTTTCCATTATATAGTGGTCTATTTTACTCCTTGACACACTTATTGTTTTGAGTACATACATTCTCAAATAATCCTATTGAATGGTTAGTGTTGTTCTTTATTCCATTTTTTTGCAGACACTTTATTCATGTTTTTCAAGAATCTGACACTTGTTCATCCTTTTTGAGGCTTAGTGGTCTATGGACTATTTTGGCACCATTACCATTCTAGTCCACTCTCTATCATTAATGGGATCTAAGATCTCAAGCATATATGGTGGATCAGGTTTAATGCAAGTATTCCCAAGAGGATAAATAACTTGTAGGGCAAAGAACATTTGGAGATTCAAAAATTTGATGGCACAAGCCTTGCTTTATGAAAGAATCAAATTAAAGATGTATTGCTTCAAAGGAGGCATTGGAAGCCAATAAATGCAATCTCAAAGAAGCTTGTTGATATGAGATTATTGGGATGAGTTCAATGAAATGGCTAGGTCTGCCATTTTATTGCACCTAGAAGATAGTCTTTACTTTATAGTATTCAACTATAAAAGTGCAGAGGAGCTTTGAGATAAGTTATGCAATAGATATGAAAAAGAAAAGGAATCAAATTAAGTGTATTTGATGAGAAGTTCATATGATCTTTGCATGAAGGATGTAGATAATGTTGGTCAATTAAATGCATTTGTTGTTATATTCTCTCACTTGCACACTCAAAAAATGGAGAGAGATAATTAAATGAATGTAATCTTGTTTCTTTGCACCTTGCCATCATCATGGGATACATTTTGCATAGCTATTAGCAATACTGAACTTGGTGGTAAATTGGTCTATGATGAGGAGATCCATAGAAAATCTATGATTAGCACTTAGAGAGGATATGCATACAATGTTGATGATTCTTACCAAGGAAAGAATCAGCAATGTGGCATAAGCAAGAAGGTGGAAACGAATGGTCAACAGAGTAAGAAAAGAAGTAAATCAAGGAAGAGGGATATTGAGGACCATTCTTGTCATAAGAAAAGACATATGATGAAAGAGTGCTATGTGTTAAATAATGATAAAGGTAAAGGGCATATTGCTGATGGGCATATTAAATGTTTATCTATACCATCTTTGTGGACTATGAAGATAGAAGAAAATAATGCTATTTCTAATGATGTTGATATGTTGAAACTTGATAGTACTATTCCTAGTGAGGCCCTTGTAGCAGATTCTCTTTCCCACACATGGCTACTAGATTCCAATGCTTCTTTCTATGTAACAACACCTTGAGACTTGATGAGTCTTACCGCTCTGAGACTTGGTCACTCTTACTAGTGTGACATTGGCAAGATTGGTGATATGGTTGTGCAGTTCATTGATGGCCCACAACTCATTATGCATAATGTATGCCATGTACCTTAGTTATCATGTAGTTTGATGTCAATTTCTCATCTTGATGCCATTATTAACAAGGTGGTTTTCTATGCTCACTTGTTTTGCATGTCAAAGGGAAATATGGTTATTGCAAGAGGAAGGAAATCTTCCTAACTTTATCCTTTATTTGTATCATAGAATGAACACTTATTAGCTATTACTCAAAAGCCTATGGCTTGTATTTGGGATGGCCATTTGGGCCACATATCTTGTAGTGGAATGAAAAATCTTTCTCATTCTAGATACTTACTTTTACTATCTTTCTTTCATTTTTCATTTGGTCTACATTGCCAATATGAAAAGAAAACTAGGAATGTGTGTATGACACACATTAAATATTCAATTTGGCCTTTAGATACTACTCAAAACAATTGGGTATATCCTTTCAAATCAAAGGATGAGGTATTTCAAGGGAGCACTAGATTGTTCCCTCTAACTAGACTAGGCAAGATTTCAGAATTTAATTTTTGGTTACAAGATCATAGAGGTATGGAAAGTAATACAAGAATATTTAACTAATGCAAGATGTCCCACACCTCTAGATAAATAAGTACAAATAATTGAACTAGACATGATATAAAAGACTTCACAAATTGGGATCCTAGGTATGAAGCAAGATATCTGGATTAAGGACTCCCTTCAAGGAGATGAACTAGACATAAGAAATAAATCCACAAGATCTGGTACTATGAGAGTATAACAAGAGATAAAAAATGTCCAAGATACAAGACTAGACAAGAAGAGAAAATAGGTCATGACTAGATCTCAAAGTAGAACTTGGAGACTACATACTTGGTGACCATGACTCCTTGATCGCCTGAGAATAGTATTGGCAAGACCTAGCATGTATGTGGTCAACCCCTCTGTGGAGCAGAGGATCTATGAGTAGCTCCTAATGTCTTTTCTGTGCCACACTATGGGAAAAGGGGTTTGACCTATTACGACTCTGTGTTGGAGGGGTTGAGATTCTCATAAGCTCCCATTTCATGGTCATTGCCTCATTCTCCAAGGAGAAGATATTCATCTTTCCGATCACATGTGCAACTTCCCATCACTCTTTGTGTGCTCGCATTTGGCGATTGAGCATCGATGATCGTTTGGCCTTGTTTATCTTTGATCGTGCACAGTTGAGCCCTCTTTGGACTCCCCTCACCTTGGAAGCATGGCTAGCTGAACCAGAACCTTTCACCATGGATTTTCAATAAACTTTGTTCTTTAAAATCACACAAGAGAGATGTCAGAAATTAGATCCAAGTCACCTCAAGATCCAACTTGGAAAAAAAAAGCATTAAAAGGAAACGATTGGACAAATGTCTAGGTAGTGAACTTGAGACATAGAATCAAGAACCTAACATTTCATGTAGTGGAAAAACTCCATCTATTATGATTGAATAGATGAGTGGCACAATGACTTAGCCGACGTCAAGATACCAATGATGCTTGAGCAAGCCAATTTATACATTGAAAAAGTTTTGAGCTGGACACTTGAACCAGAAATAAAAGGATTAAATGACATAGTATTATCAAATAAATGCACTTAATCATCTCAGAATGTAGAATCATATAAGCACCGACTTAACGGTGAAATTCTATAGTTCGATAGAGGTCTAAGGTTCTGCTTCTCCTTATGTTGAAAACAAGTTCGACGACTCATCGAGACAATCGCGTGTGCGCGCTTTTGTTCGTAGAAACTCACTCAAACCTCTTGTAAACTCGCTTGCACCTCTTCGGAACTCCAAGTAGCAACTCATCGGAACTCGCTTGCACCTCTTCAGAACCCTTTGTTTGTCGCAACTGGCTTGCACCTCTTCGGAACTCCAAGTAGCGAGTTCTGACCTATGTCCATTTCGTTGCCATGTGTTGGGGCATGGACGGGTATGGATTAGGGATGTCCGCGTGGTCCTACCACATCGATTGACAATCTGTATGAAACCGTAGAATGCTTTGAAGTTCTGAGCGTATGTTTGGATCATCGATTGACCGAATATGAACTCGAAGAAAGTGTGCGGTGTAATGAACTCGAACAATTTGAGACATTTCGTATGAACTCCAAGGAACTGCACCTTTTTAGTATAGCAATTCATTAAGTCTTCTTACGAACTCCAACTAGCAAATTCTGCATAAGCTACGCTACTTTATAACCATATGTCTGCCATTTGCGCCGGCTCGCTGAGGGTATAGTGGTCTTACCAGACCGTTCTATGTTTTGAAGGTCTTGAGCACATTTCTAACGAACTTAAAGAAAGCGCATGGAATAGTCTTAAAAACGCGCTTGGCGACATATCACGTAAGTAGAAATGCGTGGAGCTTTACTTCGAGACTTGCTCAAATGCTCGAGCAGAGCATACATATAGAAAAGTAAAAGCTGCGGCAACCACGCAGATACAGCAGAATTTGTCAGCTTTGGAACAGTTAACAACACGTATATATTGATCGGTTATCAGCATTCACAAACAAGATAAAAGTTTGCGTTGATGGTTACGTTTATATACCCCTCTATTAGCTGTCTCTGGACGTCGGGTGCAAGAAGCCTTCTCACAAAGTAGCACTCTCTCTCTTTGGTAATGTGTTGGGCAGCGCATGAAGGAGATGGGCAACTCATTAGACTTCTCTGGAACTCTCTCTAAGTTTCTGCCTTTCTCTGGGCCTTTCTGACCCTTCCCCGACATTGTGGGATATGAAGGACGCATAATACTATACCTCTACGTTGTATGTGCATGGTACTATACCTCTACATTGTATGTGTTTGTCTTTGTATGCGACATTAGACCTCGGCTGAACTTCGTCTGTTATAAAAACACCTGACAGAGGTAGCTATAGATAAGTACATGTGGCTATCTATGTTCAGGTTCTCATTATTCCCCACGGATCGCCTTATCCATGTCGGCCGTCCTCGCATGCAGAAAGCCTAGTTAGAAGCGATCCCTCCCCTCCCCGAGGGTTGTATTTCGATGATCTACTATAGCCTTCAGTTTTGAAGGTCATCTCATCACAATACCCGTATTTCACATTCTCTCTCTTTGTCTCTCGATGGTAATGTATTGTTCCAACACATGACGAAGGTAGCTAAATACATCTGAATTTCTATGTTTTCTCGGGAAATGGTCTCGCATCACATAGTGGCCGGAGTAAACTTCTTCGTTTACAGGACAAGTAGTGTATGTAAGACTATAAATAGAGTTACTGACTACTGTTCCCTCTACGTTCCGCTTCGTGGTTTGTCAGCAGTTACAACTTAAGCTCCGCCCTGGACTTCTCTAGAATACGCGTGACACATATTAGTGAGTTATTCGACATATGAACCATTTCATTAATGGTGAGGCTTCATCATGCACCACTAACATACTAGGCTGGGTATGAAATATCATACATAAACGACTCCATTCAATTTGATTTCTACTCCAAATACCATCTTATGAATGGATTCCTTGGTTCCTCGGATAAGAGTTATTGAAGACCCAACATAGTTGGCCATGAGCTAACTGAGTGCTTACAAGTACTTGAAGGACTACGAGAATCATGGTTACAAGCAATCGCACTTGTTCGTGTTAACAATACGCAACAAAAAGTTTGCTGCAATACTCATAGAAGAAACATAAGTCATACATGAACATATTTACCACAATACTCATGAAAGAGTGAAAACAAGAACAAAATAACCTCAAATTAGCATACAAATCCAAGGGGTTCGATAGGAAGCCATGAAATCGGGGAGATTGGATGGATGAAATAAACTAGCTTTCATTAAGTGGAAAAGAAAAACTAAACGAATAAATGCCAAGGAGTCTCAACATGAATGATACTAAAAACGTCAAATAAGAAAATTTAAGGAAGAGACCCAAACAACAAGCCAAAGAAATAATCAACAATTTGTAAAAATATGAGGATGAGGTGAGGTGTGAGGATTGCATCAAAAGACAAGCACAACAATGATCTAGATCCGATAATGGTCCAACAACTTCTTTAGATACTCTAGAGAGAATGCCATGCCCATTTTCATAAGTGGTTGCATTGTTAAGGAATATGTGGAACCACTAATTGAAGATATTCAAAGAAGTATCCACATAGCTAAGAATAAAAAACCCAAGTAAAACGAATTTGGGAAACATACCCAAAACGAAGTTAAGGAATTATTTAGGATGTAAATATGAGGGAGAGTTGAAACATGTGCATTGATCGATCCTCAATGATGAGAAATCAAGGGATTGAAATCATTAGGGAAAGAAATATAATTTAGTAGAGTTGGGAGAGAAAGTAAGTCTTGTTGGCCCATCTCTCAAAGGTATGCTATAAGTTTCATTGAATGAATCTAGAGTTGGAATAAAGTAATTTGTAGTGAAATCATAAACTCTCTAGGAAAATTGGATTTAGTATTATGAAGAAGCTTGTAGATTCCAAATTTGAAGCTAATATTAAGGATTAATAAAGGATCATTAAACATGGAAGCATAGCTAGTGGTTAAGTCTAATGGTCATGAACGAGGAAGTCTTAAAATATCATCCTCCATGTGTATCGTGGGAGCGTGTTTTGCCAAAGACTTTCTAGAGCCTTCTAGAAGAAACCAACTCTGCTAGCTTGAGTAAATTCAAGAAGTGTGAGACACATGGTTCACTTGATAATATTAAATTCTAATGAATTGAGATACCTGCATAGATGATCTTTAATATGCACATGAAAACTAGAGTTATATTGAGCTCTTATTGTTTACATTAGAGATATAGAAAAGTCCATTGGGTGGAGGAGAGAACTATTTTCTGTGGTGAGTGGCTAGCTTAATGATGGTATTAAGGATAGTCAAAGGTCCTTCTCCTTTCTAACTACCAAAGAAAGTAGTTCCTCATCCATGTAGAGCAAAAGGATTTTCTTTTCAACTCTTCAATGCCATCAATAAAATGTGATACCCATATTTTTGCTACAAAAAGTAGATATTTTCATATTCTTCTCAAAAGTTCTTGAATTAGCATCCAAAAATTCTGTTTAACACTTCTAATATGCAAAGGTGAGTTGATTTACAATAATAATCTATCTAGGAGGCCCTATAATCCCATTCTCCTACCAACTGATAATAATAGGAGGAGACTCTTGCTCTTACATGCTCTCAAACTTCTAACCAACTTTGTATGTGAAGTAGATCTACCTCTATGGGATTCTTATAACAAATATAACGACACTTATATTTTTTGATTTGTGCATCTTTCCTTCCTCAAGTAGCCTTACATATTCATTGTCTAAGTTGTGCATATGCAAAGGCATACTTTGAGCATTCAAGTTAAGGATTAGGAAGAAATTACTAAAATGGAATCCATTCATTAAAAAGAAATGCAAATTTTAATTGTATAAAATGGAACTAATACATGCATGTGTCAAAGGTGGAGGATATGATAAGAACAAGAGAATAAGAATCCCACTTGCATTGAGAATACAAATCTACTCGACTACTCTGTGCATTCTATTGTTACTTGCACACTATTTCAGGTCACTCTGTGGTGATTATACAAAGCATGGGTCTTGCAATGGAGTTGGGTATTAGCATTAGAGAGTGATTGAATGGCCTGCAGATAGTCTCTTAGCGTGATTTTATTGCTTTTTTGCTAGAGAAGGTTCTTCACACGTGTAGTAATCTTTGTGTTGATTGTGTCTAGTTTCTAGAATGGCATGCTAGCCCCTATATTATCCATTCGGAGCATTTTCGCCCCCCCTAATCATCTAGTGAGCTAGAAAGTGAAGTTGGGGTTCTCTTTCTTATGTGAATTTTGTCATTTTTCTTTCTCTTTAAGCTTACAATTTCTCTCTTTTTATCAGTAAGTGCACTTGCAAACGGAAATGTTATAGTGTATACTTCCCTAAGGAATAACCTCCCTTGAGTAGATAAGGTACTAGAAGTGTGTGGAAGTATAGTTTCTTCAAGAGTTTGACACGTGCTAGTGTTAGATAGCTGAATACCTCCTCTACATGAGGGTTGTGTTTTGCATATGTCATTCTACTCAGAGTTCCATTTTTTATGATGTATAGTAGATAAGGAGTTTTCCACGTTCATGACATAGAATAATATAGAACATGATGCAATACTTCAGGGTTATGTATTGCATATGTCATTGTATATAGATGCTATATTCTAGAGATGTACATGCTTGGAGGAACGAGAAGTTCCTTGCTCGGGAGATAGCCAAGGCCAAAAGCGAGAGAGTTTATACGAGGACCTACTCATGATGCCCAGATGAGTAGAGGGACCTTAGAGAGAACTGTAGATGGTGACTATGCAAGGGCTATAAATAGCTTGGGAGGTGAGTCTCACGCATGTCATTCTCCACTTCTCACATTTGGTATCAAAGCATGGTGGAGAGATCCATGGAGGGCAAGGAGAGGGAGAATTTGTGAGCTTTGCGAGGGAATCAGCCTCGAACCATGTGTGTATCCATGGCGATGATGGATACTCTCTTTCAACAATGACGTAGATCTCAAACAGCAAAAGAAGCTGAATGGATTGCTTATACTTGCGCATGACGGGACAATAAAAGGAAGTATCTCCATTAATTCACACATTCAGATGAAGACCAGCCACCATTGCTGAGGAGGGGTTGAACCCACGACCTGCTACATCTCAGACGATGTCTCTATCCACTAGGACATGCGAGCTAGTTGGTATGCTAATTCGACATTGTTATTATAATTGTTCCTCTGCTTGATGAAGAAGGATACAAGTGAAGATAGACAATCAAGGAGAGATGGAGAGAGATAGAGAGAAAGAAAGAGAAAGAAAGAGAAAGAAAAGAAGGAAAGAAAGAGGAAGAAAGAGAGAGAAAGAAAGAAAGAGAAGAGAGAAAGAGAAGAAGTAGAGAAAGAGAAAGAGAAGAAGGAGAAAAGAGAGAGATAGAGAAAGAAGAAGAGGAGAAGTAGAGAGAGAAAGAAAGAGAAAGAAAAAAAGAAAGAAAGAGAAAGACAAAGAGAAAGAAAGAGAAAGAAAGAGAAAGAGAGAAGAAAATAAATGAAGAGAAAGAGAGAAAAACTAGAGAGATGGAGAAAGAGAAGAAAAGATGGAGATAGAAATGAGAAAAAAAAGTAGAGAGAGAGGAGGAGAAGAGAAGAAAGAAATGTGAAGAAAGAAAGAGAGAACAAGATAGAGAGAGAAGAAGAGAATGAAGAAGGAAGAAAGAGAGGAAGTAGAAAGAGAGAGAAGAGAAAGAGCAAGATTAATATACCTACCTCTAGTAAAATGGCCGTAACTCTCTCATATGATATCCAAATTGGATGATTCAACTTGGTATAGAAATTATGCTTCAAGAGCTTTCCAATGAGTAGCTGGAAACTATCATTGGATAGTTAAAAACCACTTGTAGAGACTATTTAATTCTTTGCACACTTCTTCAAGGAGGTATGCTGCCCACTCACCAAGCTTCATTGTTTTGGCCATAACTTCCTAAGGGAAGCTCCAAATCAAGAAATTGAACTTGGTATAGCTTTTAGACTTCAAGAACTTTCTTTTGACTAGAAATAATCAATATTTTGACCATTATAAGCCATCTCTTCACAAGCTTTTATATGGCTATTGACTGGCAACAAACCCTTTTTGAGTTAGTTGAGTGTTCGATTATGATAATTAGGCGTTCTTAATCATATTTTGAACTATTTTGGATAGGAATTTTTTTCATACATTTGCATCATATTTTTTCTCTCAAATAAATTCATTTGAATACTTCTCGCATCAAAGTTTATAATTTTGCATTGTATTTTCTTCAAGTTTTATGAAATCAACATTGGAATGTGCATGAAAGCTAGTTTTTTACATGAATTTATCTATCCACATGAAGTCTTACTAATTTATGTTGATTCATAAAAGCATGCACAGATCTTGTTTGTGTGTTTTAGAATCTTTGGCAGGTATTGAAGGCAGAAAAAGACATTGTAATGAGGGTGTGTAGTGCCCAACAACACCATGTGGAAAAGTTTCTTATTTGCAGGTTTCTAGAGCAGAGAGGGAGTTGTTTTCCAAGCACTAGGCGGATGCCTATCATTGTACAGACTATTCTTATTTTTTTTCTGGCTTCATTTTCCTGGCGAAATGCTGCCGGAAAGTTTGTAGCCACATGGCGTTATATGCCATGTGAAAACTAGAGTGATGTTGTGTTCTGTGAGAGAGGAAGTATTATCTTGGCATAGCTCAAAGCATATAAATTGATTGAAATAGAGAAGAAGATGCATGAGTGGATGCATGGATACGTAGATGAAAGTTCAAGTGCGTGATGCATTTTCTGTTTATAGAAGATCACTTTTATGTATCACCACGATGAGTTAGGGTGAGCATGAGGTATGTGATAGAGGTATCATGTATAAACTAGTTGTGCCTTTAGAGATTAAAGGACAAGGTATATACATCAAGAGCAACTAAGATGTGTTTTCTTCTAGTAACACATGAGTGCATAAATTGTTTTTCATGCGAGTCTGTACTTGATATAAATGTTTATTTCGAGTCCGCACAAGAGTGCTATGATTATTATCATCAATATAAGTATTAAGTGCTTGTATATGATTGGTTGCAATGAGGTTAATGAATGTTTAAGAAGCACAATGAATAGAATGATTTCCATAGATGTTCACTTTTACAAAAGAGTGGATACTACATAAAGACTTGATTTTTCAACGAGATGATTTGGATGATTATTTGGTTTGCATTGATCTAGATGATCATTATATGCATGGATATATCTCCATGAAATAATCCATCCAAGATAATGAATTAGTTTGTTTAATCATAAGGATTAACATGTCTCGTCATTTTTAAGTTTGAAAAAAATGATCAAGCAAATAGTTAGTGAGGTAGCATTCTCATAGAGATCTGGATGCTACTCTTTGAGGGAATGCCCACATTTATTGAAATTTGGAGGGCAAGTAGCTCTTAGGATTTTCTTTAAGTTTCACATAATTTGGAGACTTTTAGATAGGTCACGTGACCTCTGCACTAAAAGTGCTGCTACTAGAGGTAGAGGCCTGAAACAAGTGACATATGTCTGTTGCAAAGGGCATTTCCCTTAATTGGTAGATCCAAATGGAATGGTTTTTCTTGGAAATGAAAGCTTCGTAGATGAACTCTATGCATAGCAAGTTTCATCATTTTTAAGGATCATGTAATTGGTCAAATAATCTCTGCACGTCAAAGTGGAGTCTCTGGAATTTATGAAATGATCAAAGACCATGTCACCTAGAGGTGATTGGTTCTCTTACCTCATTTACTCAAATTGAGTGATTTGTGTTCCTAAAAGTTAGCCTCTGCAAATTTAGAAGAAATTGGACATCATTTGATAGGTGAAATGATCTATTCTTCTCAGACCAATCTCTGGCGAGGATTTTCCAAAAAGTGGCACATGTGTCTGATGAGCATATGATATTTTCATATTGGAACCTCCAATTTAAAAAATTTTTCTTGGAGACACTACTACAGTGTAGACCCTATGACATACCCAACATTCAAGGATTTTGGAATTTATCTTCATAGTTAGAAGATATTATAAAAAAGCAGCAGCATTGTTTCTAAGCTCACCTAAGTGCAGGTATAGCAGAGATAGACTTATACTTTTGAATGCGTATTTGATTTCATTTTGAATTGCAATTTTGTGAGACCAAACTAGATAAGTTTATCTAGATTTGGGCACAAAGAAATTGAAATTTGGAATTTTTTTGATTAGTCTAAGAGCTTCAAGAAGATGACCCTGTACATTTTTAGAGTTGGTCGTCAAGTGTTCGACCCTTCTAGTAAAATGGTCATAAAACTCTGAGAAAATATCCAAATCAAGTGAGTTTTGTGCCTTATTAAAGCTCCTTAAAATGAAGATTTAATTGACTAATGTTGGAAATTGTTTATGCAGGAGGCATTGTTTAAAGGAAAAGACTTTTCACAGGTTTTTTATGATATTTTTTTGAGATGGTGTGATCACCATGGTCTAGCTATGCCCTAGCTGCTTGTTGATTGATCATTGGTTTTTTGTGACCATTCTCAATATGACAGAGGAGACTCTGTTGAAATTTTCAAAAATATATATAATACCATGAGAGCATGGAACAGGAGAACTTTGATAGTTGTTCTCGATTCATGTAATTGGGTTCGTACAAGTTGTATAAATTCCAATTTCTTGTGATCTAATATTTGATTCAAGTCGCATGATTTGATATTTGATGCAAGCCGCATCCTTCATAACTCTAGTTAAGTTGATTTATTAAATACTTTCTCAGTTCTCAACTCAAGATGAGTTGATGTTACAGATAGTTATGAGTGATATTATCGTAGGAATGACTCTGTTCTTTCCATCAAGGGAAGGAAACACTTCAGGAACACTTCATGATTTCATTTATTATTATTCATGGTTGTGAGTACTCACCGAGTTATTTTGATTAGCTGCAAAATACAATGAGCTCATATTATCTTAAAAAATAATTGGAGTACTCTGATTAGTTCCAAAACTCTTCAACGAGGTCTTTAACCATATCACTTCCTTTGCAGGCTCTACCATTCCTTTATACTCAGCTTCTGTAGATGACAAAGCAACTATATGTTGCTTCTTTGAGCACCAAGAGACAAATTTATCTCCAGTATAACAAAGATACCCATGAGTAGACCTTCTATCATCTAAATCACCTGCCCAATCTGCATCACTAAACACTTTGATTCTTATGTCAGAAGTAAATCCATAATACAGACCTTCAATTAGAGTTCCTTTGATATATCTGAGTACCCTCTGAGCTGCAATCCAATGAGTATTCTTTGGAAAATGCATAAATTGTGATAACACACCTATTGCATATGATAAATCTCGCCTTGTCAAGGTAGCATAGATTAAACTAGCTACCAAACTCTGATATTTCTTCATGTCATTAAACTCTTCACCTCCATATCTGCTCAATTTATGATTTACCTCCAATGATGTGCATGAAGGCTTGCAATCCTCCATGTTAAATTTGACCAGAAGATTCTTCAAGTACCTCTCTTGTGTAACATATACTCCATGTTGAGTATACACAATCTGCATTCCTAAGAAATAAGATAAGTTTCCCAAATCACTTATCTTAAACTCACTCTCTATTTGTTTCTTAAGCTCATTGATTCCTTGGGCATCTATACCTGTGACAATAATATCATCAACATAAATACACATGTATATGTATCCATTTTCACTTGCCTTCACTAGAAAGCTACTATCTGCCTTTGATGCTTGAAATCCACATCCATTCAAGAACTTAATAAGCCGGTAATTCCATGCTCTTGGAGCCTGCTTCAACCCATACAAAGCTCTCTTGAGCTTACACACATAATCTGATCCAATTGAATCCATGAAACCTTCTGGTTGCTCCATGTACACTTCATCTGCAATATATCCATTAAGAAATGCATTCTTCACATCTAATTGTGATAACTTTCATCCTTTACAAGAAGCAATAGCAATCAATGATCTAATTGTAGACATCTTAACAACACGACTAAAGGTTTCATCATAATCTACCCCATAAGTTTGGGCATAACCTTTGACCACAAGTCTAGCCTTGTATCTAGACACCTTACCATCTGCAAACCTTTTTGTTTTATACACCCAAGGACTTTCTGATTCTTTGGTCTTGGTACTAACTCCCATGTTTCATTTTCAAGTAGAGCATCATACTCTTCTTGCATTTCCTTCTCCCAATTCTGTTTACCTTTAGCTTCTTCATATGTGATTGGGTCCTCTTTTGTCTTCACAATGTAAGCATAATCTTTTGTTGTTAAGAAAGATGTGTCATAGCTATACCTGATAGGCTCTTTTCTTTCCCTTGAGGATCTTCTAACCTCTACACTTCTTGAAGTCTCAGCCACATTTGATTCTGGATCAAACCTTGGCCCATCTTCAACATTATCTTGTAATTTACTTTGAAAATCAACATCAACAATATCTTCTTCATACACACTTACTTTTGTCTTCCCTTTTCTTTGTATTTCTTTGACATCTGCATAATCATTTGTTGACCTTGTATACCATGTGCTTTGCTCATCAAATGTAAATTGTTTAGTAACATGAAATTGCTTTGTGGATGGACTCCACAATCTGTAACCCATATGTCTATCATCATACCCAATAAACACATACTTCTCTGCTTTGGGTTCTAGCTTATGTCTCAATTGTGAAGGAATATAAGCATATGTTAAACATCCAAATACCTTAGAATGATCAAGAGTAGGGTTCTTACCCCACCATGCTTCATAAGGAGTTCTTCCCTCCAATGCTTTACAAGGTAACCTATTCACAAGGTATGTTGTAGTGTTAATAGCTTCTGCCCATAAGTAATTTGGACAATTCTTTTCTTTCATCATTGCTCTTGCAAACTCTACAAGAGTTCTATTTCTTCTTTCTGCAATTCCATTTTGTTGAGGAGGGTACCTGCAAGTTAGTTCTCTTTTTATACCTGCATTCCACAAATAATCATCAAACTCTTTACAGAAATACTCTCCCCCTCCATCTGATCTCAACCTCTTGAGCTTTTTTCCTGTAATCCTTTCTGCATAAGCATGATAATGCTTAAATGTCTTGAAAACTTCTGATTTTTCCTTGATTACATATAAAGTAATCCTGCTGGTTGCATCATCAACAAACAACACATAATATCTGGATCGGTTTATGCTATAGTCCCTTGAAGGACCCCAGACATCTGTATGAATCAATTCAAGCATATTTGAATACTTATATCGTGATTTATTGTATCAACTTTTGTGTGCTTTACCTAATTGACAAGCTTCACACTTGTACACCATATGTTGCCCTTCAACTTTTGGCAAACCAAGCACCACATCATTCCTTGACATTTCCTTTATGGCTCTCTCATTGAAATGACCTAGCCTTTTATGCCATAGGTCTAACTCAGACATCTTTTGACTTCCATAAGTAAATAAAGCATGTCCCACATTACCTTGAACTTTGAGAGTAAACAGCCTTCCTTCCTTTTTACCTGCAATGATGCTTCTATATCCCTGATTTGGATCTTGCACATAAACACCATCATTTGTGAAGCTGATTTCATATCCCTTCTCCACAATTTGCCCTACACTTATCAAGTTTTTAGGAATAGTAGGAACATATAGTACCTTTCTCAAGAGTGTACTTCCACTCTTTGTCTTCACTGATACAATGCTCTCCACTTAATGCTTGGTGTTGTCACCTGTTTGAACTCTATGACCATTCACCTTTGCTTCCATATTACTCATCAATGATATATTGTCACTCAAATGATTGCTACATCCTGAGTCAATATAGAACACCCTTTGGTCTTCTCCTCCTGCTTGATGAGTCGCATTCAAGATAAGAGTCATATCATCCTTCTGATCTGATGCATAATTATAATAATTGTTCGTGTAGTAGTGAGGTTGAAAGCTTCTTCCACCTCCTCTAACATATGATGTCCTACCACCTCTTCCTCTGAAGTTGCCTCTTTGGTTTCTACTTCCTCTACCTCTTTGATTAAAGCTTTGATTATTGCTTCCACCATTTTGATTGTTATACCAACAATCATTTGCCAAATGATTGGTTCTGCCACAAATCCAACAAGCTTTAGTATTATCTTTATTCTTACCTCCTCTTCCTTTACCTCTGAAGTTCATCCTTCCTTTTGTAAATTCAGCTTGACTTGAAGTCCCTTCATCATCAGTTGACTATTTCCCTTTGCCATTCTTTTTCTTGTCCTTGGAGTACATGGCTTGACTTGCACTCCTATGATTATCTCCTTTAAGGTCCTGCTCAAACGTTAGCATGTGTCCTAGCAATTGATTAAGATCAGGAGTAAAGTGATCAAGTGACAATTCTATGGACAATATGAAGGGCTTCCACTTCTCATCTCCTCTCAGACCTGTAAGTATTTGCCTTACCAACTTATCCTCTTCAATGTCTTCATCTACGGCTCCCAAGCTATCTGCAATATCCTTCCTCCTTGCCACATAATCAGAAATTGATTGTGGAGTCTTCTTCTTAAAGGTTGTAAATTCTTCCCATAATGAAGACTTTCTAGACTTGGTTGTGTTTTGGAAATGCTCTTCCAAAGCATTCCACACATCTATTGCACTTTCCAATCCTCTCATATGAGGTAGAAGATAATCATTTACAGCCATGTAAATGATGCTCCTAGCTTGAGCATCCTTTCTCATCCAGGTCTTCAAATCTACAAGCTCTTCCCTAGTTGGAATACTAGGATCTACAAACTCAGGTTTTTCTTCTTCTCCTGTAATGAATGCCATCAAATCTTTGCTCATGAGGTGTGCCTCCATCCTCATGGACCAAGATGGATAGTTCTCCCTATCTAGCTTATCAATCTGCAAGCTTTCTCCCATCTTGATCTTCTGTGTCTGCAATTTCTATGATTTATGATAATAAAGTGTACCTTTGATATGAAGCTTTGATCTTTATTAATCCCTTGAACTCGTGCTTTGTACTTCTGCAACAGTCGGGACTTCCTTTGCCTTTACTTCACTTGTATTGCACCTTCAACTCTGATACCACTGTTGGAGACCTTTTAATCTCCAAATGCTTAATTTTTCTTGACTTAAGAACTCTTCTATATCAAGAATAAATCAAACTTTACACAAACTTCAAATTATCTTTCACATATATCAAGAAATACTTCTCTGTATGAAGTTTCCTTCATCTTCAAGAATCTACTTCAGAAACAGACTTCAATTTCTTCATAATACTTTGAATTTAATCATTCAAATGATACTCACATATCCATTCTACCTTTGCACAACTATATTCATCATTAGTTCTTCAAAAGAACCACTAGATTTCTAATTTGATCTTTTAGATCAACTCTGTGTCAAAACTTGTCTTCCAGAAATGGCGTCTTTGACATGGTCAACCTCTTAAGTTGATTTCTCATAGCACAAATCTTGTTTTGCTAAATGCTTTTAGTCATAGCTTCCTTACCTTCTAACTTAGATTTTGAATGCTCATTCCTTAAAAACTTTACATTGTACACTGAGATCTAAGCAAAACTTTGACATGGAAAAGTGTGCAGCTCTCAGAAGTCTATCTGCAGACTCTACTTACAAATGTTCCTATTCATCATACTCACAGCAAAAGAGGAATTAGATCATGAAACTTTGAAAATAGCTTCATTAAATTTCAGATTAGATGTGTACAAAAGGATTTCTGATCCACATGATCAGACTGAGAGAAATCTATGAAATACTCGTCGATAGTTTTTGAAGATGACTCTCTTCACATCTATCTCTATGATACTTGTCTTCAAATGATTCTTATTATGTATTTCTTTACATCATTGACTTATATACATATGGTTCTAGACTTATCCTGCGTCTATTACATTACTCCTTATCATCCTAAGGACTATATATACTCAAATTACAAGAGTTTCCAACTATAATGTACATATGTATACAAGCTTCACTTCTGAGATCTCTTCACTTCCTCAAGTGTCTTCTTCCACTTCAATTTGAGCATAATCTTGTTTCAAGCTCTTTGTAATCACCAATTTGTGATTGGTTTGTTCCAACATCTATATCATTGAGGACAATGATCTTTAGAAGGGGGAGAGAGTGTTATATTCCAGAGATGTACATGCTTGGAGGAACGAGAAGTTCCTTGCTCGGGGGATAGCCAAGGCCAAAAGCCAAAGAGTTCATACGAGGACCTACTCATGATGGCCAGATGAGTAGAGGGACCTTAGAGAGAACTGTAGATGGTGACTAGGCAAGGGCTATAAATAGGCTGGGAGGTGAGTCCCAGGCATGCCATTCTCCACTTCTCATAATAGAGTTCCATTTTTTAGGAGAACATCTTTGGATTTAAACACTTTGGGATTTTCTCTTATGGTGCCATCTTACAGTAGAAAAAGTATAAACAAGCTTTAGATAGCATCCCTATACAGTGACAATAAGAAGTTCTTTTTTTTTTTTACATTCTATTGTAATACTTTTAGATGTAACAAGAAAAATAGTGCATATTTCCCAATGCATTGCGATTTCGTGATGTGTCCTAAGAAAGGTACATATATAGGGGTTTGAAGATTTCTTGCACATATAGGTAAGCTATAAGTTTCATTGAATGAATCTAGTTTTGGAACAAAAGTAACTAGTAGTGAAATCATAAACTCTCTAGGAAAATCGGATTTAGTATTATGATGAAGCTTGTAATTTTCAAATTCCAAGATAATACTATAGTTTTCTAAAGGATTAAGCAACATGAAAGCTTAGCCTAGTGCGTAACTCTAATGGTCATGAAGGAGGAAGTCTTGGATTTTACTCCCCATGTGTAGCATGAGGGCGTGTTTTGGTGAAGACTTTCTAGAGCCTTCCAAAAGCAACCAACTTGATAAGATTGAGTAAATTTAGGACGCTTGAGACACATGGTTCGCTTGAAAATATTAAACTCCAAAAAATTGATATATTTTGATATATGATCTTTAATATGTGCATGACAACTAGAGATAACTTGAGCTCTTATTGTTTACATTAGAAATATAGAAAAGTCCTTTGGCTAGTGGAGAGAACTAGTTTTTGTGGTGAGTGGCTATTCATGATGGTATCAAAGATATTCAAAGGTCCTTTGCGTTTCTCACTTCCAAAAAAGCTACTTCCTCATCCATGTAGAGCACAAGGACTTTCGTTTCAACTCATCAATGCCATCAAGAAGGAGCGATACCCATATTTTGCTACAAAAGTATATAATATTTCATATTCCTCTCAAAAGTTCCTGAATTAGCATTCCAAATTTCCCTTCAACCCTTGAAATATGCAAAGCCGAGTTGATTCACAACAGAAATCTAGCTACAAGCCCCTATAATCCCACCGTCCTACCAACAAATATTAATAGGAGGAGACTCTTGCTCTTATATTTTGTCAAAGCTCTTACCAACTTTCTATATGAGATAGATCTACGTCTATGGGATCCTTGGAAGACGTTTAACGACACTTCCATCTTTTGCGTTGTTTCTCTTTCATCGATCAAGTAGTCCAACGCATTCATTTGAAAGGAGTGGATGTCGCCACAAGTAATCGACAAAGGATGAAGAAGGTTTTCTAGTTTTCTTGGAAGGCTAACTTGACTGCTCGAAGTATGCCTTTGCATATGCACAACTTAGACAATGAGTGCGTTCGACTACTTGAGCGAAGAAAGAGAAACAACTCAAAAGAGGGAGAGAGAGAGAGAGAGAGAGAGAGAGAGAGAGAGAGAGAGAGAGAGAGAGAGAGAGAGAGAGAAAGAGAGATAAAGGGAAATAGAGATAATGACACAGAGAAACGACGAAGAAGAGATTTAACATATTGATCATTCAAGGAACCATCAATGTGCGAAGGATTAGGAAGAAACCACTTAAATGGATTTATTAAACAAATTTGCAAAATTTAACTTTAAGGTTAATTGCATAAAATGGAATTAATACATCCATGCGTCAAGGGCAGAAGATCCAACGATAAGAACAAGAGAATAAGAATCCCAATTGCATGGATTCATTATACCAAGTCTCAGGATTAATCGCACTATTCATGCAGCTATAAGAAAGAATTCCTTCAGTAATTCTTCGCTGTATGAGGATAGAATGAATTCGACCTTAATGGATTTACGTAAGCACAAATAGGAGATTGATTTGCATCAATTACGCTTATGAATAGCTTACCGACTCAACATTCAATATTATTGGTTGCAAAGGTAATGGACGGGCCATAAAGTTCATTCTTCAGAAAACGTACTTGAACCAGAAATAAGAGGAGTAAAGGCCAAAATATTATTAAATACATGCACTTCATCATCGCAGAGTGTAGAATCATATAAGCACCGACTTGTAGGTGGAATTCATTAGTTAGAAAACAAATCCCACGACTCATCGAGAAAAATCCCATATGCGTACTTTGTTTGTAGCAGCTCAGTTAGACGTGTTCTAAACTGCAAGTAGGAAATTCCGCATAAGCTACCCCTTACTAACTGATTTATGTCCTTTTTATTACCATCTGGTTGGGTATGGATGGTTATGGAGTAGCGATGTCCGCACTCTACGTCGAGTCATTATTGTATTGTGGTCCGGCGAGATGGATTGACAATATGTATGAAACAATACATTGCTTTGAAAGTTCGGAGCTTCTGTTTAGAGCATTGTTGCCTGAATATGAACTCGAAGAAATTGCGACATCTCATATGAACACCAAGAAATTCAGTGGAATACTGATAAAGTGTCGGTTTAAGGCTTGATGTAGACAGTTTCGTATCTTCAGCGCTGGTCGGAAACATCTCATCTTAGATAGAAGCATGGACATGGAGCTCTACCTGGAGTGCTGCTCAAATGCTGGTCGAAAACATTTCACGTTAGATCGAGGCATGCACATGGAGCTTTTTGTGGACTGCTGCTCAAACGCTGGAGAAGAGCATGCATAGTCTCTGAAGTCCGACACCGCGAAGATTGCGAAAAACTTGTGCTGTATCTCTTTCACTCTCCATCGTCATCTCTGTGTGTATCTAGACAGCACCATAGCTGCGCTTAATCTACAGTGTGGTATCAGAGCCTATGGAAGGCGTGCATCAGATCATATGATGCTTCAGTTATTCCCTGTCCACCAATCAGAATAAGAAGCGTTTCAGAGTCAGGATTAGGGATTAGCAATGATAGAGCGACTTAATTGATGCTGTTGCAGCCATAACCAATTGCGCAGATGAACATTTGAATATGAACCGCAAGGAAAGCTAAAACTTCGCAAAGTGAGAAGGAAATCAGATCGACGGCATTGCAGATGTCTTTGGTGCTCTCAAATAATTTCACAATTTCACCTTATGCTGATGGTATCTCGCGAGCTCAGAATAGCTACTGTACATTGAAAGACGACATCAACCTCTCATCCTTCGACAGTAAATGAGAAATTAGAATAGTAATACATTTTCTAGAGGCATCCAAAATTCAAGAGGGCATTCCTTCACAAATAAATATTTACTGAAGATAATTCCTAATCGACTCTGAGTGGAAAACTTGACATAGAAGTGTGAGGGCTTTACCTCAGGTACATATTTGAATTCTATTTTTCATTTTTAATGCATGTGTCAGGTAACGTATGTATACCCTTGCGGGTCCTTGAATGGACACTACTCACACCCTGTGTGACGAATGTATGCATTCTGTGGGTCCTTAATGTGGAAAACTCACACACCTTGTGAGGCTATATTACCCTACTCAAAACCATTAATTTTAAACAAAAATTGAGGGATGTGGTAAGGTTTTTAACTGGGGTATTCTCATCTTTGGAGATACTCTAGTGATATAGGTGCAAGGCCAAAGAGAAGACAATCCAAATACCTCGTGTATCGATCACGAGATGAATGTATGATTTTGTGGCCTCCCGTTAGAGTATATTTTCTTACGTTACATGTTGTTATTGATGCTTTTACTCAGAGTTTGGGTTTTGGAGTGGATTCAGTATAGCTCATTTTGCTCATATACACTTTGGACAAAGGAGACTCTGCCAAAATGTTTTTCAGAGAGGTCATGAATGAGCATATAAGTGCATAAAGACGCAGGGAGTGCTTAGAACAAGACGAAAACCATTGAAATTACTTGGAAAAAATTAAATTTTTTGGTTCATATATTAAGAAAAACAACCAAAATGCTATCAATTTCTTTCTAGGCCTCGCCATAAGATTTCCATTGCATAGAGAAGTACTTAAATATCAAGACTATGCGATAACACTGCGCAAATAGTTGGTGATACGTTGAATAAAGACAATTACCACATATGATCGTATAGGATGGAAAATTTCTTGATGGGAAAAGGACTATGGGGATTAGTGAATGGAGAGGACGAGTGTCTTGAGTTGCCAAATAACCGGAATGCTGAAGAGCTAAAGGAATATAAAACATGGATAGAGAAATCTAGAAAGGTTCTCCCTTGGATTTTGATATGTATATCAGAGAGCCTCATTCCACATATTATGAAGGCTAGCACACCGAAGGAAGCTTGGGACATAACCATAAAATATATGGTACAACTATGGAAGCTAGAAAATTTCATTTAAAGTAAAACCTGCATAGCGTATGGCATGGAAATAGATCCATAATAGATTATGTGGCTGAAATTAGAAAGACGAGTGATGATTAAGCTTCCAAAAATTGAAAATTCAAAGATGATGATATGGTTTCAATTAGACTGAATGGTCTAGGACCGCAATACAAAAGTTTAGATAGTTCTATCTCAATGAGAGGCACTATGCAAGATTTTGATGAGCTAGTAGCTCTTTGCATGACAGAAGAAGTAAAACTTGGTTTGAATGCATCGCGAAGAGGTAATTCAAGAGATCATGCATTCTTTTAGCATAGAGAAAGAGGTTCTAGTCATGTATGTTCAAATTCCAGAAATGTAAACACAATGGATATGTCAAGACATAAAGGAAGATCAAACTCAAGAGGTAGAGGAAGATCAAAGGCATCTGGGAACTGTTACCATTGCGGTAAATATGGCCATTTTGAGAAAGATTGTTATTAACAGGAAAATAGTCAACAAGGAAGAGGTAGAAGCCATTATGGAGCACATGGAAATTTCTGTGGTGAAAGTTCATATAGAGACTATGGCAGAGATAATAGGAAATCTGGTTCATATAGAGACTCTGGTTGCACAAATCACATGACGAGCATAGGAAATTGGTTTGAGTCGAAAGAGTCTTCGAAGACTAAACAGTATGTGGCAATTGGTGATGATACCTTACACTTAATTAATGATGTTAGGAATGTACCGCTAGTGCAAAGAAACGGTGTTCAAAACACATTAAGTGATGTCTGCAAGTAATTTTCAATAAACATGGCTGTTTTATACATGACTTCAAGTATGGGAAAAGAGGAAAATGTCTTCGTTATGCAAAGAAGATGGGTAGATTGTCCACGTTTGACATGGGTATTCCGCTTTATGAGAATATGTATGCCAAGAATAGTGAATACTCAGATATAGCTGAATTATGGCATAAACGAATTGATCATATCAATTTGAGGAAATTGAAGCCTATGGAAATGCAAATGTTAGTGTGTGGACTACCAAGAATTGGTCATTTAAACTTTGAAAGAATATGTAAAGCATGCACATTTGGGAAACATCAACATATGAAGCTTCCAATAAGAGAAATGCGCAGAAGGAGACCTCTAGAGCTAATGCAAAGTGATGTGCTTGGACTTGCTAGAACAAAATCCATTGGTGGCTCACCAAGTGATATAAAAAAGTATCAAAAAGCAACGAATATCAAAAAGTATAGTGAGCCATCAACTGATTTTCTTCTAGCAACGAATATCAAAAAGTATAGTGAGCCACCAACGAAAAGTATCTTGGTATCAACTTTTCGAGTGCTTTGTAAGATTCAAAAGTAGAGTTGAAAAGCAATTGGGCATGTACATAAAATGCCTACAATCAGATTCAGGGGGAGAATATATCTCAAGAGAATTTGATCAATACCTTAGTGATCATGGAATCATAAGGCAATTGTCTTGTAGATACACACCACAACAAAATGATGTTGTAGAACACAAACATTGTGTGATTGATGAAGTTGCTAGAGCCTTGTTGAATGAAAAGAACATGCTAGAGATGTTTTGGGCAGAAGCTTGTCATATGGATGTGCATGTTATAAATAGAGCTGCAATAGGCATGGTTCATGATCTCACTATTTATGAGAGGCTATGGAAGCATAAGCGAAATGTGAGATATTTACAAGTTTGTGGAAGTATTTGTTATGTGCATGTGCCTAGTCAGTTGAGACTCAAGTTTGAGGCAAAATCTGAAAAGTGCACATTTGTTGGATACTCAGAAGAGAAGAAAGGATATAGATGTTATAATCCTGTTACAAAAGAATGTATAGTGAGCAGAGATGTTAGATTCGATGAAAATGCATCATGGTATGCACCAAAAGACATGGCTGTGATAGAGAATGATATGGATGATTCTATGCATAATGTTCATGATGAGCCAGGAACAAGTCGTAGACATTTTGACGATGAAGAAAGCCAAGACTATGGTTCATATGAGTTTCCTACACCTCAAATGTCATGGAGTGAAAATGGGAAGGATTATGCAAGAAGAAAGGAGAAAGGGAAAGATACGTACATGTCTGATTCATATATTGATGATGAGATAGTGACTCTTGGCATGCTGAAAAATATGAAAGAGAAATATGTTCCTCCACATGCAAGGAAAGAGACACATTCATGATCAGATGAAGAAACACCTTTGAGACGATCTACGAGAGTAAGACATGGAGTGGATAGAATGAATCTATACAATAAGTCTATTAAGCTTCATTATGCATACATGATAGAGAGGATCAAGCATGAGGAAACAAAGAATTTTCATGATGCGTCACAAAGTGAAGACTGGTGCAATGGATAATGGATAATGAGATGAATGCATTGAAAAATAATGATACATGGGATTTAGTAAAATTGCCACCGAATTAGAAAGCTATTGGATGCAAATGGGTGTGCAAAGTGAAGTGCAAAAGTGATGGCTCATTGGAAAGATTTAAAGTGGGCTTAGTTGCAAAAGGATATGCACAAGTATATGAATTGGATTATAATGAAACGTTTATTTGAGTTGTGAAAATGACAACGGTGAGAAGTGTGATTGCATGGGCTGCTATGAACAATTGGAAATTGTATCAAATGGATGTTAAGAATGCATTATTGAATAGCAAATTGCATGAGGAAGTCTATATGCAGCAACCAGAAGGTTATGTGCATCCAAAAGATCCTGAGTGTGTATGCAAGTTAAAGAAAGCGCTTTATGGATTGAAGCAAGCACCAAGAGCATGGTGTGAAGGATTCACTAAGAAGCTATTGGATCTAAAATTAACGCAATAGAAGGCTGATTATTCACTATTTGTATGAAATCAAGGAACTAAAATGATTCTTTTGGTGATTTATGTCAATGATTTGATCATTACTAGCGATGATGAGAAGAGGATGGCTTATTTGAAAAAGCAATTGAAATATGAATTTTTGATGTCAACCTTGGGAGAGCTAAAATACTTCTTGGGAATTGAAGTAATTTCAATGCAAAAGGGAATTGGGATGATGCAATGCAATTATATGCTAGAAATGCTTGAGAGATTTGGTATGAGTGCTTGCAAACCTATCGATATGCCACTTGATGCTAATGTTAAGCTTATGCATGATGGAATGTACTTGCATGATGCCAATGCATATAGAAAAATGGTTGGAAGTTTGATTTACATAACAAAGACAAGATCAGATTTAAGTTTTGCAGTTGGTTTGGTGAGTGATTTTATGCATAAACCATGTAGAGTGAAGTTGGATGCAGTGAGACACATATTTCAATATGTGAAAGGAACATGTAACTTTAGCTTTTTTATGAGAGAAAAGTTCAGCCATGTATGTATGCATATACACATCCGATTGGGAAGGAAATGTCATGGATCAAAGGTAAACGAGTGGATTTTCATTTTCGCTTAGAAGTGCAATCATTTCATGGAGTAACAAAAAGCAACCAACTGTCGCTTTGTCAAGTATCGAAGCTGAATATAGAGGCGTTACACAAGCCGTTTGTGAAGCAACATGGATTAAGTACCTACTTGAAGACATGGGAGTCTACATCGATGGAAAGCTGGTCATCTACTGTGACAATGTGAGCAGCATATTGTTATCAAAAAATCCAGTTTATCATGCGAGATCGAAGCACGTCGAAGTTCACTATGATTTTGTTCATGAGAAAGTCATCAAAGGAGAAGTGGAGCTAATTCATATCGACAATAGAGAACAAGTGGCAGATATCTTCACCAAAGCTCTTCCCAAAGAAAAGTCCATCTACTTCAGAGAAGCTTTAGGAGTCAGGAAGCTTTAGCTTGTATCTAGATTTCATTTCATGTTATTTCATCTTGTATGGACATATGTATTTCTTTCATTTTGTATTCAAGGTCACTCCGAGCTTGAGGGGAGATTTGATGATGTGGCAATATGATGTAAAAACAAAAATATGTTAGTATGTGTAATAGATTTTCCGCATGACATAGGGATAAACAATTGCATCATGAACTATTACCATAGTGGGTTAACGTATAAGAACCCCTTTCAACAAAGTTAAACTTATTGTATGAATAGAATACCATCTTTGCAATGGAGTCCTTGAATCCTACAATAACGGTTGCTTAGTAAAGCTTGGTAGACTAGAGTCGGACCATGAAGATAAAGAATCAAACATGTTCTTGCTAACAAACAACTATAGAAAGTGTTCTACAATACTCATGCAAAGAGTACAAACTAAAAAAGAAAACCTCATATTAGCATATACAATTAAAGGATTCTACTAAGAAAAGAAAAAGTAATGAAATGGGATGAATGTGATAAAACATTTCTTGATGAGTAGAGCAGTCCAACCAACTACACTAGAGGGAGATGTCATGCACGATTTGAGTAGTTGATGAATAGGTGAAGAGTATGTGGACTCACAAATTAGAGAAGCTCTAGAGAATTTCCACATAGTGGAGAATAACAAAATAAACTAAGAAGAAATTCGGTAAGAGACTATCACTCTTTGGTGGTATTTCTCAAACTAGGTGGAATCACGCCATTAGTGCTTTAGAGCATGGCTGCCACAAACCTAGAGGAGCACTTAAAACATTGCAAAGCTAGAGTTGATAATACTAAATAAGAAAAAGGATATCCATGCAATATGGACAGGCTCAACAATTGGGTGAAGAAGAGGAGTTTCTTCTCTATGTCATTGAGCAAATATGGAGCTTACGAGACACAGATATGGAGCTTTGTATCATTGCTATCACAGTGTAGTCTTGTTGAGATGATTGTTTTTCAGAAGGATCATCTTTGCTTTCATGCTTCTATGTTTTTGTTGAGCAAAAATAGAAGAGTATAAAATTGATGCAAAAGAAGGGCAAAATATACAAAGCGGTGTGCGAGCGATTCGTGACGGCTGGTGGATCAAATCAATCATCTCGCTAACGGCACACGTAGGGTGTCTATGACATGGCACATATTTTTACTAAGGACCATAAGGAAGTGCATTTCTATACATATTAACCACGTCTTATAAGATGGAAGAATCAACTTTTCGTTAGTTAGTCTTTCTTTAACAATTTCAGTCTCGTTTGAATCTAGTTGGGAAGAATCAGTATTTCTATTTACGAGTGGAGGAAACAGAACTTCACTATTTTCAGGGTCGGGTAAAACAATTGAAATCAAAGGTAATGCTCTAGTTAATCGATGATCATAATCTAGCAAATACAAAGTTTCCTCTACGCCACAATCCTTAACTAGTTCTTCATTAATTGTATTATTTTCTGTATCTTGTGAGACACTAACCTCTAGTGGAATAGGAAAAAGTATTTCTAACAAAGAAGAAGGTAAATCACGTCCAATAGAAGTACTACTTGTAGATTCTTTGTCAGACATGTAAAGATAAATGCAAGTAACTGGTTTAACATTTTTTAAACTGTGTTGTATAAATGATAGAAACTAAAATTTTTCCTATACAAAATCTAAGAAACAAAAATAAGCAACAAAATTTCAGCTTCGTAATTTTCATCCAATCTTTTGTTCATCAAATTCCTCTTCAAATGATCTACAAAGTAACATGAGCCAATAAGTATGTTTTCATGAATAAAAGACACTCATTTATAAATTTAATATTCAAAACTTAACATATTTTAAACTTATGCTAACATAAGTTAATTAACTTTCTTATATATCTCATAAGCACATACATTCATTTTTATTACCTATCTACTTCATATATGCACATGCACTCATGCACTCTTACACATATGCGTACATTTATCACTACTATACATGCACATGCATTCACCTTTCATGTAGACATGCACACATCACTTATGCTCACATACATTCATTACTTATGCACACATTCTAACATACTTGTCTCACTCATGCACACATGTACCTATCATATGCACATGCATAAACTTCACATGATTACACTAAGTTCACATACATAAACGGACTTCTCATGCATACACATGCATACACTAACTCCACATGCATACACATGCATACACTAACTCTACATGCATACACATGCATACACTAACTCCACATGCATACACATGCATACACTAACATGCATTCATCTAACATGCATACATGCATACATGCATACATCTAACATGCATACATGCATACATACCTAACATGCATACATGCATACATCTAACATGCATACATGCATACATCTAACATGCATACATGAATACATCTAACATGCTGACGAATTAAATCCAATGCATTTAACATACACTTAGTATCATAATAAATAACCTTCTATCATGTCTAAGCTAACAAGTATGGGTTGCAAAAGATAGGCTAATAGATAGGAAAAGGTAAATGAATAGATATGATCAGATGGGATAAAATCAAAAGCTAAGTGAATCTTAATGATTGAGGATGGAGAATTTGGATGAATAGAATGAAGCCTAATTAAAGGATTTAGGAAAGGTAAGAATGGAATATAAGATTGGGGAAATATCATTGGGAAAGATGAGGAAACATGGCTACTTCCAATCCCTTCTTCTACTATCTTGGAAAACATAAAAGTATGCATATCAAAAATTTACTTATGTAATCAACTTAATCATATATTTATAATTCTAACTACTATATTCAATATTTATCTTTTCATTGCATTCAAACATGAACCTAAATAAGTTACTTATTGGAAAATCTATTAATTAAAAACACACACACGTAGACATTCTTTATAAACATATACTAATCACATGCACTAAACATACACATCACATACACTTCATATCATCAAACATAAAAAACACACATACTAAAAATACATATAAAATATATAAACACACTAATCATTCACATATACACATATCACATATACCATACATCTCAAACATATATAATAAATACACTTTACACATATGCATTACATAAATTAAATGAAAGTAAAATATATAAAAATAAAATAAAAATAAAATAAAAAAAGAAAAGAAAAGAGATAAAATTTAAAGTAAAAATGCGCTGCACTGCTGACTGCAGTAGAGGGAGGGAAAAAAATAAAATAAAAAAATAAAATCTCTCTCTCTCTCTCTCTCTCTCTCTCTTTCTCTCTCTCTCTCTATCACTCTCTCTCTCTCTCTCTCTCTCTCTCTCTCTCTCTCTCTCTCTTTCTCTCTCTCTCTCTCTCACTCTCTCTCTCTCTCTCTCTCTCTCTCTCTCTCTCTCTCTCTCTCTCTCTCTGTGCTCCGTCCTGCACGCTGCACCACAGACAGCAGTAGAAGGAGGGATAAGCGAGGAAGAAATAAAGAAAAAAGAGAAGAAAGAAGAAAGAAAGAAACAAACAACAACATAAAAAATCAACTTCCTCTCTTTCTCTCTATCGACTGCAGCATGGAAAAACAAAAAAAAATTGCTTTGCATTCAATGAGCTCTCAAAAGTAAGAAAGATGGCATTCTCTCTCCTCCTACAAGAAAGGACAGCATGAAAATATATGCATAGTCGATCAAGGCCTAAAGTTTAGAGTAAAATGAAGTACTTGCAAACTAACATGAGCTCCGGGATACGACTACCCTCCTTTTATACATGTGAGTAGCCAACCATAGCCCACAATTTCCTAAGTTAACTCATTCATGCAGCCCACATTTATTCCACATTCACTCAAGCACAACTCAACTAAAAAAAGGCCGTGGGATTTTCCTTTTACCAAAAAATTCAATTTCCACTTATAAAATAAATATTCACTTGACCTTTTTTATTTTCACACTTTTATCATCCTTTAGAATTAATTAAATACAACCTTTCAATTATTTAATTAAGTTTTCAATAACCTTAATATTATTTAAATACTTTCAACAATTATTTAACATATATTTAATATTTTAGTTAATTTATTTAGATTTAAAATATTTATTAAGGTTTTAATTTACCATTTCTTGCCCTATTCATTAACTCCTTGAGATAACAAAACCTACTCACTTAACCCCTTCACCATAGGTTTACCTTAGACTACCCTTAAACCATGTTTCTAATCAATGAAAACATTTTATTTTAGTTTTAAATCTCATCCAAACCCTTACCTAACCCATAAACTAAGCTCCTACGCTATCAAATCCTTTTAGTTTTCTTACTAATTCTTATCTAAACCCTTAATTATCCTTCAAACTTATACTTTTACCCTATAAATCATATTCGAACACTATATTGGACCCTTGAATAACCTTTAATTTTCATTCAAACCTTAATTAAACCCTTTATTTATCCTTCGTTTTTCATCAAATACCCACAAATACCTTTGAAAACTCCTTCTAAATACTTTTCATCTTTGCACTGAAACCCAAATCATCAAAACTTCATGTCCTACAAAATTCAAACGTAAGTTAATATTTCAAAAATAATTATAACTTATGCCGATAAATTAATCTTTAATTTTTTAATAATATTTTAGGAGGGATAAAATTCTCCTGACAGTGGGGAGGACATCGAAGAGAAGGGATGTCCTACTACACCACCAAGACCACCAGGTCTACGGACCCTCACTACTCAAGTAGTGACCATTACATCTGTTGATCTTTAATATACAAGTCCGAAAATTGGATCATATTTACTCTAGACTCAGAGAAGAATTTCAATATTTTTACTCTCCAAGTATTAAAGGGCTTATTTCTAATAACACTAACACGGTTAGACTCAACATGGGGGGAGTCTAATTGATAGGAGTTATAGAAGTTCAAAATTCCTCTAACTCCCACCAAGCAGGAGTAGAATTGATTCTTGTTGTTGTTGTTGTGAGCTCTCTACACTTGCCAAATAACAGGGCCCATTATGTAAGCTTCTCCAAGGAGAAATTCTCTAGAACCAGACAGCTTCAACCGCACATTTTTGCAAAAGAGATTGATAGCATGCCAATATTTTTGAGCAGTCTTACAATTGAGGGAAAGGTCCTCTAGATCTTCAATAAGCCCACAATGACAATACTTTCTAGCATCAATTTTATACTCTGTTGGCTTGCTACCAGTCCAAACTCCTTTATGTAGTATCATCCACAAGAGGAAAGACTCCTTCTTGGAAATAGGGAAACGATAAGTGCATTGAAATTTGTATCTCAACTTCTATGGGTTCCAACCAATGTTCCACTTGTATCTCAACTTCTGTAAGTTCCAGCCAATGTTGCGCTTTTTTTTTCAGCTTATCAATTGCTCTGGTACTAGCAAAGGACCTTTCAAAATTCTTTGCTTCTATGTTTTATGGGTCTAGGCACGGATGAGTCTTACTATGTAAAGAATGGTAGAAACTATGAAATGAGCTTTGCGCTTAGTCGAGTACAAAAACACAATGACAAGATCTTGAAAAGTAAAAAGCATTGAGTTCTGCATGAAAGGTAGTGGACAAAGCAATACAATCCGACAAAGTTTTTCATGAATGAACAGAGAGAAAGAGAGCGATAGATCATCAGAGGAGAGAGATCATTGGTTTCGTGAAAGAATACGTAGAAGCTATAGGACCAGCGCTCCAAACTCGACATGATACTGTTATGCTTCACAGTACGCTCCACAATGGAAGTTGTATATAGGTCGTAATCACTATAAACGCATATAGATCATCATAGTCACACGATCACAAAGAGGTATCACACTAGAAAGAAAGATTATATCTTCGGTACACATTTGATTTGGTTTTTCTTTTGAGTGCATGTGGCAAGTGACATCATATATACACTTGAAGGTCTTTGAATGAGATATATGTTTGAATTTATGGGTCCTTAGTTTGGACAACTGATGCATCTTGTGAGGTTATATTTACCCTATTGAAAAACTTGAATTAAAACAAAATTGATGGATATGGTGAGGTTTTGAACTATGGTATACTCCTCTCTTTGAGCTACCTTGGTGATATAGGTAGAAGGCCAAAGTGAATACAGTCTGAAGATCTCATGTATCAATCACGGGATGGATGTATGAGATTATGCTCTCATGTGAGAGAGATTTCGCATATGTTACAATATGATTTTGATGCTTTCATCTAGAGTTTAAGTTTGAGAGTGGATTTATCATATTTTATTAGGCTCATATACACATTGGAGAAAGGAAACTCTGTCAAATTGTTTTGAAGATATCATAAGTGAGCATCATAGTGCATACGGACACATGGATTGCATAAAACAAGAGAAAAACATTGAGATTACTTGCAAACATTCAATTTATTGGTGCATATATCAAAACATATAGGCGAAATATTCTCCAATGTTTTCCTAGCTCTCTCTATAAGAACTCCATAACATAGAGATGTGCTTAAGTCCTAAGAATAGGTGATCATATTATGCAAATACTGGGACACAAGCTTAACAAAGATAGTTATCATATATGGTCGTATAGGATAGAGAATTTTTTAATAGTCAAAGAACTTTGGGGATTAGAGAGTGGAGAGGACGAGTGCCTTGAATTGCTAGATAATCCCAACATAGATCAGTAAAGAGAATATAAAACATCGATAGAGAAGTCTAGAAAATTTCTCCACAAGATATTCATATGTTCCTTATTCCACATATCATGAATGCTAATATACCATAAGAGGCTTGGGAAATAATTCATAAAATCTATGGTATATTGACAGAGGATAGAAAATTCACTTCGAGGACAAATAAGATAGTGTATGGCATGGAAATAGATACATTACTAATTATGTGGATGAAACTAGAAAGATTATTGATTACTTATATTCCATAAATTGCAAGGTTAAAGATGAATATATGGTGTTAGTCATGGTGAATGGTCAAGCACCACAATATAGGATCTTAGACACTTCCATTTTGGTAAGAGGGAGTCTCCCAAATCTTGATAAATTAGTAATACATTGTATGATAGGAGAAGTGAAGCTTGGTTTGAATGCATCAGAAGGTGAAGCACATTTCAACATAAAGGAAGAGTTTCTAGCCCTGGTCATTCAAACTCTAGAAATGTAAACACATTGGATATGAAAAGAGATAGAGATAGATAAAATTCTAGAGGTAGAAGAACATCACAAGTAGCTAGAAATTCTTATCATTGTAGTAAGTATGATTATTTTGAAAAGGATTGGTATCATAATCAAAATCGCCAAAGAGGAAGAAGTAGAGGCCATTATGAATCACATGGAAGTTTCTCTGCTAAAAGTTCATAACGAAATTATTGCATAGATAATATCTTTGCATGGAGCATATGTTAAATAGCATGTGTAAACATAGAAATGATACAAATTGGTACATAGACTCTAGTTGCACAAATCATACCACAAGCATATTAGATTGGTTTGAGTGTAAAGAGGCTTTGAAGAGTAAAGATTATGTGGTAACTAGTGATGATAATTTATATCTGCTTAAGAATGTTGAAAATGCACTACTAGTACAAAAGAATGGTATTCGAAACACATTGAGTGATATTTTACATATGCCTAGAATTACAAAGAACTTACTTTTGGTTTGTGAGCTTGTGGATCAAGATATGGAAATACTCTTTAATTAGCTTGGCTGTTTCATACATGATTTCAAGTATGGCAAAGAGGAAACTTGCTGGGTCATACCATAACTTAGCTCCATGCACGCACATCCCTTTAGCATGTAGATTTTCATAATCAAGATCTCCTGAACAAAAGGGTATTGCTCGCCAAAGGGGAGCCTTCACTAAGAAGAGAAAGTTCATGTTTCCATGAGAAGGAGGTTCTTAAAGTTAACTAGAAGCTATTCCAGAAGGGAACAGGCATCATTTTGGTCAACACATGTTTTGAGCCTGCATTTTAATTATATGAGCATACTTGAATTGGAAAGATGACACAATGGTGTGTTTTTTTTCGAGTTTGCAATAAATTATTGAGGAAAAGATATAAGAATACTCAAGGTGGAATTTAGAAGGTTCCATGGCTGCCTCAATTGGAGCCTACTTGAGAGCATGGAATAATTACATCTACAAAAGATCGATTTGCTAATAATTAAACTCTGATACTTACATGTGATGAACACAATAGAGGCTTTGATGTTGGCTGATCAATGTCAAGTTGTGTTATGGCTGCAAGAACGTCCATCATGTATACTTGTTTCAAACTTGTGCTTCTAACATCGCCAAGATTTTTTAAAATGTTTGGATCATGGATTCCCATCAAAAAAATAAAAATCAGCTTAAAAGAGGTGTGAAAAGCCATAGGAATTATGCACCAAGCCATGAGACCTATCTTTCATTTAGCCTCTTTAATGTAGCCAATTCCCCACCATGTGGGCCTGGCGACTAGATCCCATCTCAGAATTTTCCGTGTAAGAATTGCATTGGAATTTTTGGATCTTTGCATTTGTTTGTCTTGCCAATGTCGTAATCATTTATGGGATCTCATTGTAGGGAGAGGCAGGCTATGGGTGTTGGAGTGTAGAGCTTTGCGATGAGGGATATATATATATATATATATATATATATATATATATATATATATATATATATATATATATATATATATATATATATATATATATATATATATATATATATATATATATATATATATATATATATATATATATATATATATATATATATATATAGAGAGAGAGAGAGAGAGAGAGAGAGAGAGAGAGAGAGGGAGAGAGAGAGAGAGAGAGAGAGAGAGAGAGAGAATAGGGGAGGGGGTTGTGGGTGGTGGAATGGAGGGATGGAGGCTCAGGGGTGGGCATTGCAGGGTAGCTATGGATTGAGGCTTGAAGAGGGGTTTGGCAGAGAGAGAAAGTCCTACTACCTACGAGTGGGGTTTGGCAAAGAGAGAGAGGGGAGAGAGAGAGATAGAGAGAGAGAGGATGATGAGGAGGAGGAGGGATGGTGGAGCTGGGATCCCAGTGGGGGTTGTGGGGTTGCAAGTTGGGGGGAGATGGAGGGTGGCGGGTGGAAGAGAGACACATAGATCGGGGTGCAAGGTTGTGCTTGATCCCGACATGCTTCCAAGGTGACGGGAGTCCAAGAAGGGCTCAACACTGCACGATCACAGATAAACAAGGCCAAAAGATCATTGATGCTCAATTCCCAAATACGAGCACATAGAGAGTGATAGGAAGTTGCACATGTGGTCCAAAATATGAATAGCTTCTCCTTGAAGAATGAGGCAATGACCATGAAAGGGGATCTTATGAAGAGCTGAACCCCTCCATCAAAGACGCATAATAGGTCAAACTCGGTTATCCCATAGTATAGCATGGAGACGACAATAGGAACTACTCATAGATCCTAGGTCAAACTCGTGTATCCCATAGTATAGAATGGAGATGACAATAGGAACTGCTCATAGATCCAATGCTCTACAGACCCCCACGTCAAGCCTTTGCAATGTCTTGATGCAACTACTCTTTTATTTTCTTATTCTCTCAAAACAAAATCGAATGCCACTTAATGGAATAAACTGCAATACAATATGTACAGTGAGTGAATCGAATCGATTTGAATTAATTCACGTATATCTTCACCCTCGAGATGTTTATCAGTGGCATCATCTCACCATGCAAGTCCTCTAGATGTAATGCTCCTTGTGGTACTAGCTTCAACACCCTGTGTGGTCTTGTCCATTGAGGTGCGGTCCCAATTTGGTTGAAATTGGTAGGATTTGATACACTAGAACCAAAGACCCTTCGTATACTTCATAAGCCCTAAGATACCTTTCATGTAGTCTTTTGTGCTCTTCTTGTGTTACCTGTAGTTTTTTTCACATCTCCTTCCTTGTATTCTTCTAATGCCACCAATCTCCTAATGGGAGGTTCAATTCCAATGGTTCTAGCTCCAAATTCTTTACAAATAATAAATTCAACAGGTGCCAATGCCTCTTTACCATATACTAAGAGAAACATTCTTTCATTATTGGTCCCTCTTCTATTTGTATGGAATGCCCATATTACACCGATCAGAGCTTGTGGCCAAGAGCTTTGGTGTCAAAATCCAATTTGCCTAGCAGCCCAAATCAATATCTTGTTAGAGCTCTCTACCTGACCATTTGCCATTGGATAGTAAACACATGACTTTTGTGAAGGACCTTGTACCTATCAAACAAAAATTTGAGCAATTGATTTACAAAGTGTATGCCCCTATCACTATTGATTTCAAGTGGGCACTAAACCTTGAGAAAATAAGTGTGCACAAAAACTTAGCCACCATCAAGGCTGTGCAATCTATCGTGGCCTTAACTTTTATCCACTTAGTTGCATAGCATGTGGCCATCATAATGTACTTCTTGTCCCTCCATTGACCAGTTGGACTTATCCGACCAATTGAAATCAAGACCTCAACATTTGAAGGGTAGCCATCCTATGGAGATGACTAATGGTTGAAAATTGAATGTGGTTGGCCTAGGAGCACATCTCTAGTAGATGTTGCACTCTTTAGCAAACTTGATTGCACCTTTGTAGATATGAGGCCACCATAGTAATTTGTCGATGATTTTGTGAGTCAATTCCTCTTCCTTGAGATGCCCTTCAGTGTGTGCTACTTCAAGCAAGAAATTAACCTCATATGGATAAACACACTTTCTCAAGATCACATCCAAATGGTATTTATATAGATTTCCATTTATAAGTGAGTAAGCTTTAGCTTTAAAGAGTAATCTCCTCTTTTCTATTGGTGTTAGGTGTTCTAGAAATTTTCCAAAAGTGAGGAAATGTAGAACTCCATCATACCAATTGGTTTGAGTTAGTACCAAAAAGAGACTACTATTCACTAGTTCATCACTAATACATGTTTCCTTTTCACTCATGGCAGTCCTTGACACCTGATCTTCCATCTAGTGCTCTTTTTCATGCTTAATATGAATATCAAAATCAAATTCTTGAAATAGTAGTAACCATCACCAAACCCTTGTAGCTACTATAGGCTTGTTAATTAAGTACTTCAAAGTATAATGATCAGATATGACAATAAAATGCACACCTAGGAGGTAGTGCTAAAAATTTTGAAGAGCCAATACAATAGCTAAACCTTCCCTTTCAGTGGTGTTGTAATTTCTTTCTTCCTTGGTAAGCAATCTGCTAGCATAGGTGATAGGTTGGTCTATTGTGTGATGATGGGTGAAGGAAGACTGCTCCAACTGCATGAAGACTAGGATTTGTATGCACAGGGAACTCTAATGGAAAGTTAGGAAAAATTAAAAGTGGAGTGGTACATAGCCTCAACTTTAGTTCACAAAATGCTTTCTTAGCTTCAAAGTTCCACGAGAAAGGAATCTTCTTATTGGTAAGCCCTGACAAAGGCTTAGCTATTTTTTAATACATGCAGATGAATCTTCTATGATATCCTGCATGGCCTAAAAAGCTTCGCACTTCCTTTGGTGTTCATGGGATAGGCATGGAAAGGATAGCAGTGACCTTTGTCAAATCAATAGTTATCCCTTTGACCGATACTATGTGACAATGAAGAGTGCCGTTAGTGACCAAAAAATGACATTTAACAAGATTTAACTTCAAACTTGTTCTAAGACACTACTCAAAGATTTCATTCAAAGTTTCCAAGTGATCATAGAAATCTTAGACTACTCCTCTCCTTTTGTGCGTGAAAATGCTGAACATCATCCATGAAAATGCACAGAAATGTTATTAACCATTTTCCCAATATTACATACATTGTTCTATTAAATGAAGCCAGTGCATTTTCATGCCAAAAGCCATGCATGTATAAACATAGGTCCCCCATGCAGTAAGAAAGGCTGTTTTGTCTCTATCACCAAGATGAATTAGTATGTGGATGTAGCCACTAAAACCATGAGGAAAACTATACAAAGTGTGTCAGGCTACTTCTTCGAGTACCTATTTTGTGAATGGTTGAGGAAAGAAATCTTGAACAATCACCTTATTTAAAGCACGAAAAGCAAGACATGCTCTTATTTTTCCATTATTTTTCCTTGGTACAATAACCATGGAGGAAAGCCACCGTGAATGTTCTACAGGAACAATAATACTTGCCTCCTCTAGTTTTGTTATTCTAGCTTTATTTCCACTACATATTTCGGATTGAGTTGATAAGGCCTACTTCTTGCAAGTGTAGCTCCCTCAACTAAGAGTATATGATGTTGGAAAATGATGTTGGATAATGCCAATGCAAAAATATGCCCACCATGTTCAACGAAACGTTGTCCCCATTGAGTGTTGTACATTTGATTTTATAGACTCCAAGAGGCCAAAAGTGGCCTTGAGGAATCCCAATGATCACTGAATATGTGCCAAAGGAGTTTGCCAAAAAATGAAGGGGTAGGCCAAATATGCATCTGACAGCTAACTTTAATTAGGTTCTCAAATTAGCTTGTGACACTGTTAGGGCTTGGTTCCCTACATACTCTGACACTTTATTGAGAAAAATGTGTTTCTCAACACTCTATTTCTTAAGACCTCGATTATGAGGAGAAGCCATGTGGGAGTGTTGGAAATTGGTAGATTCTTGACTTTGAGGTCAAATAAAGTCTACCGCACTTCATAGATGAATAGTTAGGAGGATTACTTCTAAGCCAATGGATACAAGATTTATGCTATGTAAGAATCAACTTCAATGAAGGGTGAGAAACAAAGTTTGCTTTCTTAACTTAGGGAAGGGAGTATTTGATGTAGGATATTGCATCTACACTTGATTTTAGATGTGGATTAAGCAAAATAAAAAGGTAAAAAACAAATGGTTGCTAGCTTTCTTTGTCTATCATTGGATTTACCCCATTGATCATTGATGGAGATTATTTTTGGCATGGATCAAGCTACCATGACCCTGGAACATGAGTAGGCCGAACTAGGCTTCAAGGATCTTATACAAATGGTCCCCTCCTCATCTAGGACTATAGTTTGTGGTATTTGGATGAGTTTGAGTTCAATTGAGTTGAGTTCATCTTGATTCCAATTTCTATGCGGCCCATGATGAAGAATATTTCTATTTCTCTATCACCTATATATACATGTACACACACACACACACACACATATATATATATATGTGTGTGTGAGTGTGTGTGTATGTATCTATGTATGCATGCACACACACACACACACACACACACATATATATATATATATATATATATATATATATATATATATATATATATATATATATATATATATATATATGTGTGTGTGTGTGTGTGTGTGCATGCATACATAGATACATACACACACATACACACACACACACACACACACACACATATATATATATATATATATATATATATATATATATATATATATATATATATATATATATATATATATATATATATATATATATATATATATATATATATATATATATATGTGTGTGTGTGTGTGTGTGTGTGTATATGTGTGTGTGTGTATGTATCTATGTATGCATGCATATATATATATATATATATACATATATATATATATATATATATATATATATATATATATATATATATATATATATATATATATATGTGTGTGTGTGTGTGTGTGTCTACATGGTATTGGAGTTGCACTACTAACTATAATTTATCATTTTCTTTTCTTACAAAGCATGGATGTGCCTTGCAATATTAGAAGTGAGACCTTGTCCACACTACAATGGTTGTCAACCTTTCCAAATTTTGGAACGAAACCAAATTGATGTTCAATTACAAACCTAAAGGGATTTACTAGAAATCAATCATATGATGGGGGAATTTACACGTTCCCCATGCATTCTAAAGCATGAATAGCCACACAAGTATGCTTTGAGATACGTTTGTTCACGTAAATTAGTGGTTATCAAAGTTCATGTAGAATCAACCGAAGAATGTTTGAAAATTAAAAATAGACTAAGGGAACTTTCTAATGCAAGTTATCCCACTAAGAATACTTTATTTTACTATGAGAACCGATGCCTCCAAGAGGCTATTCATCGCCTTCATGAGACATGCATATGGATACCAATGCTCAATCGAGACCTGTTTTCTGTTTGAATCTGCCCAATTGAGACTTGCGATTCACACTAACTTTTGATGCCCATATTAGCTTTCTAACAAGCCAAAGATTACAATAAATGGATAACATAGGAAGAGGAACACTGCTCAACTTCAAATCAAATTAGCTTCTTGAATGACAAAACAGACTTCAAGCTATGGCTATGCAGAGAATGGACAAAATAATCAAGCAAGAAGAGGGCTTGTTGAACAAAGGATCTACTAACTTATTCAACATCTAAAATTTATAACACATCTAGGTTTGCTACCAGTAGAAGTACATGATGTGCTTATATGACTTACAAAAGATTCCCTAAATGATAGGAAACTCTTTTCATAGAGAAAAGGGTTCATGACACCTAAGTGTGATAGGTGCTTGATTAAAAGTGATAAGGGGGATTCAATTTTAAATTTGAGTTAATGAACACTCGTTCTTGGTCCTTGGTTCATACTGCTCCAAGTGCCATCAGTCAAGACGATGTTGGAGATTGATTTTCAACACTTCCCCTTAAGCATAAACCTTCAAGTCTTCATAATAGCTCCATGATTACAATGCCTATTTTGAAATTTTCGAGCTTGGTTGGTTCCAATGCTTTGGTGAAGATGTTAGCACACTCATCCTTGGTACGTAGTTCTTACACCTACTTAGCCATCACCTTTTCTCTAATGTAGTTATAATGTACCTCTATTTGTTTTCTCCTTGAATAAAACATAGGATTGGTAGACAGAACACAATACTCGTGTTGTCACACATGACTATAAATTGATTGACCTACAAATCTAACCCAATCATATGATTCTTAAGCCACATGGCTCACATGTAGCTTGTGTTGATTCTCTTAATTCAGCTTCTCTTGAAGATAGGGCAGCTATTGTTTGTATCTCTTCCAACCATGGAATTACATTATTCCTTAGCATTAGTGCATATCCACTTATACACCTCCTATCCTCTATGTCTAGCCCAAATAGCACCTCTATATGCTTTTACATGCAAATCATCTTCAAAATGATGGAATAAACCTTCATTCAAGGTATGCTTGAGATATTTGAGTACTATCTTGATCGAAGTAAATGAGGAACCCAAGGTCTATGCATGAAGTGTGATAACAAACTACCCATATATGCTAGTTCAAGCCTTGTGATAGTGGCATGATCCAAAGAGCCCACTACAGAAATGTATAAGAGTGGATCCTGAACCTCATGACCTTCAATTGAAGTCAATTTCATATGAGTTTCATTGCATTGTTCAATGGTTTGCAACTTGTAAATCCATACTTCTTTAGTACGTGCAAGACATATTTTCTTTGCATGAGCCACATACCATTATCTTTATATATGACTTCAATATGTAGAAAATATTCTAGATCTCCAACATATGAGAACTTGAACTCCTTCCCAAGTCTTTTTTTGATGTCCTTGATGCCTACTTTATGGTCACCTATAATAATCAAGTCATGTAAATACACAACTAGGCAACTGCTTCACCTTCTCTTTTGTATAATAGTGATGAATTAGTTTTTCTTTGTTTGTATCCAGAACTGATTAAGTAGTCTCCAAGCCTTTGATTACATGACCTTAGAGCTTTCGTGAGACCTTAAAGTGCCTTTGTCAACTTGCAAACATTGTCACCTCTAATTTTATGTTCAAACGCTAATTGTGGTCCATGTATACCACCTCATCTACCCTCTATAAGTCTTCACATCTAGTTGATGCACCTCCAATACTTGGTAGATGGAGCTATAGTGATTTTTTTAATGGTATTCATCTTTGCTATAGGATTGAAGGTCTCTTTGTAGTCCCATCGATAAGTATGAGCAAAACCTTTAGCTACAAGGCTTGCTTCATACCTAGCAATGCTACCATATAAATGCTTTTTGACCTTGTATATCCACTTGTTTCTAACTATCTTCATGTCTTTCTTCTTTGGTACTAATGTCCAAGTGTGGTTGTCCTCCAAAGCTTTGATTTCCTCGTGCATGCCCTCTTGCCATGCTTGACATGTATTTGCTTCCTTGAAGCATGTGATTTGTTCAATAAATTTGTGCATATATGCATAATACCTATCCATGAATGAGTCTTAAGTGAATCTCTCAATTTGATACTTTACCTATGAAACCTTTCTTTCTTTCACCTTTCCAATTATTTGGACATTTGATGTTTCCTTTTGAGATCCCCCTTCTTTGTATGATGGTCTACATTGAGCTCTATAGACAAGCCTTCATCTTCTTCAATATATACGATCTTGGCCTTGCCTTTGTTCCTTGAATCACTAAGTTAAATTGATGTAGGGATATCTCCACAACTTGATGAGTATGTAGTTGATTATTGTGGTCCACTAAGAACCATGATTTTTGGTTCTTCATTCCTCTTGAAGTCCTTCCTTGTTCATCTTCATTTTCTACATATGTATATTTGAAGAACACCAAGGTAAAAAGTCATCAAATCTGACATCCCTTTATTCTTTTAACTTCTAGATTGTGGGGTTGTCGAATTTATGATGCAGCATTTATAGCCTTTTTTTTCACCTACATACCCTATTAATACACATCTTTCTGATCTCTCATTGAGTTTTCTTCTTAGTATACTTCATATTAAAACATAGTAAGTACAACCAAATACTCTCAAGTGTAATATTTCTAGTTTTATATTATGCCAAGCTTCATACGGTCTTTAGCCATATATTCTTGAAAGGGATGCTCTGTTCCTCATATATAAGGTTGTGGTTGCTACATCAACCCAATAGAAATTTGGCATTCACATCTCCCATTACAATTAGTGTCCATGTGAAAGGTTGAATGGCCATCCAACAATTTTATATATGTTCTTTAATAAAGCATATACTATCTTGGTAAGCTATAGACTAAATGTTTGAATCCATTTTGTAAAACCTAAGAAATATGAGTTCACGCTCTTTATGTACTCTGTAGCTCTAAATTGTCTGCACATCTTTGTAGAAAGAATGTTGTTATTGTTGAGAGCTCAAGTTTAAGCCATGCATGAGGAAGGACTTTAATGAGGAAGGAAGACAAAGCACTATAACTACTTTGGAGGTCATCCATTCCAAACTTTTTCTTCGCAAGGCTCGGCTAATAGATGCCTTTAGTGCCATTTGGTTGCGTAAACTAAGCACAAACACATTATGTACCCTTCTATCGATATTGATCATGTGCGCGCATGTGCTCGTTGATATAAGAGTTATACTTTTTGTATAAAACCATTGACATTGATAGAGCGGGTAATGGTGAGATTTTCGTAACTAGGAGAAATCCATATGCCAGGCTTGCTTCAGTGATATGAGTGGAAGACTTAGCTAGCCTCACCATAGAGAGATGTGTCGTAGCTGTTCATAGGTGTTTCGATAAGCGAGATTGGCTTCCTTTGTTTAAGTGGTTATATGCACTAGTGTCAATGATCCACTATGAAAATTTACATGTTAGCACAAAACGTTTAATGAGTTTTTGACATTGTTCATATGCTCATTTTTTAGATGAGACTCTAACAAAATATTTGTAGATTTTCGTTTTTTCCATTATATAGTGGTCTATTTTACTCCTTGACACACTTATTGTTTTGAGTACATACATTCTCAAATAATCCTATTGAATGGTTAGTGTTGTTCTTTATTCCATTTTTTTGCAGACACTTTATTCATGTTTTTCAAGAATCTGACACTTGTTCATCCTTTTTGAGGCTTAGTGGTCTATGGACTATTTTGGCACCATTACCATTCTAGTCCACTCTCTATCATTAATGGGATCTAAGATCTCAAGCATATATGGTGGATCAGGTTTAATGCAAGTATTCCCAAGAGGATAAATAACTTGTAGGGCAAAGAACATTTGGAGATTCAAAAATTTGATGGCACAAGCCTTGCTTTATGAAAGAATCAAATTAAAGATGTATTGCTTCAAAGGAGGCATTGGAAGCCAATAAATGCAATCTCAAAGAAGCTTGTTGATATGAGATTATTGGGATGAGTTCAATGAAATGGCTAGGTCTGCCATTTTATTGCACCTAGAAGATAGTCTTTACTTTATAGTATTCGACTATAAAAGTGCAGAGGAGCTTTGAGATAAGTTATGCAATAGATATGAAAAAGAAAAGGAATCAAATTAAGTGTATTTGATGAGAAGTTCATATGATCTTTGCATGAAGGATGTAGATAATGTTGGTCAATTAAATGCATTTGTTGTTATATTCTCTCACTTGCACACTCAAAAAATGGAGAGAGATAATTAAATGAATGTAATCTTGTTTCTTTGCACCTTGCCATCATCATGGGATACATTTTGCATAGCTATTAGCAATACTGAACTTGGTGGTAAATTGGTCTATGATGAGGAGATCCATAGAAAATCTATGATTAGCACTTAGAGAGGATATGCATACAATGTTGATGATTCTCACCAAGGAAGGAATCAGCAATGTGGCATAAGCAAGAAGGAGGAAACGAATGGTCAACAGAGTAAGAAAAGAAGTAAATCAAGGAAGAGGGATATTGAGGACCATTCTTGTCATAAGAAAAGACATATGATGAAAGAGTGCTATGTGTTAAATAATGATAAAGGTAAAGGGCATATTGCTAATGGGCATATTAAATGGTTATCTATACCATCTTTGTGGACTATGAAGATAGAAGAAAATAATGCTATTTCTAATGATGTTGATATGTTGAAACTTGATAGTACTATTCCTAGTGAGGCCCTTGTAGCAGATTCTCTTTCCCACACATGGCTACTAGATTCCAATGCTTCTTTCTATGTAACAACACCTTGAGACTTGATGAGTCTTACCGCTCTGAGACTTGGTCACTCTTACTAGTGTGACATTGGCAAGATTGGTGATATGGTTGTGCAGTTCATTGATGGCCCACAACTCATTATGCATAATGTATGCCATGTACCTTAGTTATCATGTAGTTTGATGTCAATTTCTCATCTTGATGCCATTATTAACAAGGTGGTTTTCTATGCTCACTTGTTTTGCATGTCAAAGGGAAATATGGTTATTGCAAGAGGAAGGAAATCTTCCTAACTTTATCCTTTATTTGTATCATAGAATGAACACTTATTAGCTATTACTCAAAAGCCTATGGCTTGTATTTGGGATGGCCATTTGGGCCACATATCTTGTAGTGGAATGAAAAATCTTTCTCATTCTAGATACTTACTTTTACTATCTTTCTTTCATTTTTCATTTGGTCTACATTGCCAATATGAAAAGAAAACTAGGAATGTGTGTATGACACACATTAAATATTCAATTTGGCCTTTAGATACTACTCAAAACAATTGGGTATATCCTTTCAAATCAAAGGATGAGGTATTTCAAGGGAGCACTAGATTGTTCCCTCTAACTAGACTAGGCAAGATTTCAGAATTTCATTTTTGGTTACAAGATCATAGAGGTATGGAAAGTAATACAAGAATATTTAACTAATGCAAGATGTCCCACACCTCTAGATAAATAAGTACAAATAATTGAACTAGACATGATATAAAAGACTCCACAAATTTGGATCCTAGCTATGAAGCAAGATATCTGGATTAAGGACTCCCTTCAAGGAGATGAACTAGACATAAGAAATAAATCCACAAGATCTGGTACTATGAGAGTATAACAAGAGATAAAAAATGTCCAAGATACAAGACTAGACAAGAAGAGAAAATAGGTCATGACTAGATCTCAAAGTAGAACTTGGAGACTACATACTTGGTGACCATGACTCCTTGATCGCCTGAGAATAGTATTGGCAAGACCTAGCATGTATGTGGTCAACCCCTCTGTGGAGCAGAGGATCTATGAGTAGCTCCTAATGTCTTTTCTGTGCCACACTATGGGAAAAGGGGTTTGACCTATTACGAATCTGTGTTGGAGGGGTTGAGATTCTCATAAGCTCCCATTTCATGGTCATTGCCTCATTCTCCAAGGAGAAGATATTCATCTTTCCGATCACATGTGCAACTTCCCATCACTCTTTGTGTGCTCGCATTTGGCGATTGAGCATCGATGATCGTTTGGCCTTGTTTATCTTTGATCGTGCACAGTTGAGCCCTCTTTGGACTCCCCTCACCTTGGAAGCATGTCTAGCTCAACCAGAACCTTTCACCATGGATTTTCAATAAACTTTGTTCTTTAAAATCACACAAGAGAGATGTCAGAAATTAGATCCAAGTCACCTCAAGATCCAACTTGAAAAAAAAAACATTAAAAGGAAACGATTGGACAAATGTCTAGGTAGTGAACTTGAGACATAGAATCAAGAACCTAACATTTCATGTAGTGGAAAAACTCCATCTATTATGATTGAATAGATGAGTGGCACAATGACTTAGCCGACGTCAAGATACCAATGATGCTTGAGCAAGCCAATTTATACATTGAAAAAGTTTTGAGCTGGATACTTGAACCAGAAATAAAAGGATTAAATGACATAGTATTATCAAATAAATGCACTTAATCATCTCAGAATGTAGAATCATATAAGCACCGACTTAACGGTGAAATTCTATAGTTCGATAGAGGTCTAAGGTTCTGCTTCTCCTTATGTTGAAAACAAGTTCGACGACTCATCGAGACAATCGCGTGTGCGCGCTTTTGTTCGTAGAAACTCACTCAAACCTCTTGTAAACTCGCTTGCACCTCTTCGGAACTCCAAGTAGCAACTCATCGGAACTCGCTTGCACCTCTTCAGAACCCTTTGTTTGTCGCAACTGGCTTGCACCTCTTCGGAACTCCAAGTAGCGAGTTCTGACCTATGTCCATTTCGTTGCCATGTGTTGGGGCATGGACGGGTATGGATTAGGGATGTCCGCGTGGTCCTACCACATCGATTGACAATCTGTATGAAACCGTAGAATGCTTTGAAGTTCTGAGCGTATGTTTGGATCATCGATTGACCGAATATGAATTCGAAGAAAGTGTGCGGTGTAATGAACTCGAACAATTTGAGACATTTCGTATGAACTCCAAGGAACTGCACCTTTTTAGTATAGCAATTCATTAAGTCTCCTTACGAACTCCAACTAGCAAATTCTGCATAAGCTACGCTACTTTATAACCATATGTCTGCCATTTGCGTCGGCTCGCTGAGGGTATAGTGGTCTTACCAGACCGTTCTATGTTTTGAAGGTCTTGAGCACATTTCTTACGAACTTAAAGAAAGCGCATGGAATAGTCTTAAAAACGCGCTTGGCGACATATCACGTAAGTAGAAATGCGTGGAGCTTTACTTCGAGACTTGCTCAAATGCTCGAGCAGAGCATACATATAGAAAAGTAAAAGCTGCGGCAACCACGCAGATACAGCAGAATTTGTCAGCTTTGGAACAGTTAACAACACGTATATATTGATCGGTTATCAGCATTCACAAACAAGATAAAAGTTTGCGTTGATGGTTACGTTTATATACCCCTCTATTAGCTGTCTCTGGACGTCGGGTGCAAGAAGCCTTCTCACAAAGTAGCACTCTCTCTCTTTGGTAATGTGTTGGGCAGCGCATGAAGGAGATGGGCAACTCATTAGACTTCTCTGGAACTCTCTCTAAGTTTCTGCCTTTCTCTGGGCCTTTCTGACCCTTCCCCGACATTGTGGGATATGAAGGACGCATAATACTATACCTCTACGTTGTATGTGTATGGTACTATACCTCTACATTGTATGTGTTTGTCTTTGTATGCGACATTAGACCTCGGCTGAACTTCGTCTGTTATAAAAACACCTGACAGAGGTAGCTATAGATAAGTACATGTGGCTATCTATGTTCAGGTTCTCATTATTCCCCACGGATCGCCTTATCCATGTCGGCCGTCCTCGCATGCAGAAAGCCTAGTTAGAAGCGATCCCTCCCCTCCCCGAGGGTTGTATTTCGATGATCTACTATAGCCTTCAGTTTTGAAGGTCATCTCATCACAATACCCGTATTTCACATTCTCTCTCTTTGTCTCTCGATGGTAATGTATTGTTCCAACACATGACGAAGGTAGCTAAATACATCTGAATTTCTATGTTTTCTCGGGAAATGGTCTCGCATCACATAGTGGCCGGAGTAAACTTCTTCGTTTACAGGACAAGTAGTGTATGTAAGACTATAAATAGAGTTACTGACTACTGTTCCCTCTACGTTCCGCTTCGTGGTTTGTCAGCAGTTACAACTTAAGCTCCGCCCTGGACTTCTCTAGAATACGCGTGACACATATTAGTGAGTTATTCGACATATGAACCATTTCATTAATGGTGGTTTGTCAGCAGTTACAACTTAAGCTCCGCCCTGGACTTCTCTAGAATACGCGTGACACATATTAGTGAGTTATTCGACATATGAACCATTTCATTAATGGTGAGGCTTCATCATGCACCACTAACATACTAGGCTGGGTATGAAATATCATACATAAACGACTCCATTCAATTTGACTTCTACTCCAAATACCATCTTATGAATGGATTCCTTGGTTCCTCGGATAAGAGTTATTGAAGACCCAACATAGTTGGCCATGAGCTAACTGAGTGCTTACAAGTACTTGAAGGACTACGTGCATCATGGTTACAAGCAATCGCACTTGTTCGTGTTAACAATACGCAACAAAAAGTTTGCTGCAATACTCATAGAAGAAACATAAGTCATACATGAACATATTTACCACAATACTCATGAAAGAGTGAAAACAAGAACAAAATAACCTCAAATTAGCATACAAATCCAAGGGGTTCGATAGGAAGCCATGAAATCGGGGAGATTGGATGGATGAAATAAACTAGCTTTCATTAAGTGGAAAAGAAAAACTAAACGAATAAATGCCAAGGAGTCTCAACATGAATGATACTAAAAACGTCAAATAAGAAAATTTAAGGAAGAGACCCAAACAACAAGCCAGAGAAATAATCAACAATTTGTAAAAATATGAGGATGAGGTGAGGTGTGAGGATTGCATCAAAAGACAAGCACAACAATGATCTAGATCCGATAATGGTCCAACAACTTCTTTAGATACTCTAGAGAGAATGCCATGCCCATTTTCATAAGTGGTTGCATTGTTAAGGAATATGTGGAACCACTAATTGAAGATATTCAAAGAAGTATCCACATAGCTAAGAATTAAAAACCCAAGTAAAACGAATTTGGGAAACATACCCAAAACAAATTTAAGGAATTTTTTTGGATGTAAATATGAGGGAGAGTTGAAACATGTGCATTGATCGATCCTCAATGATTAGAAATCAAGGGATTGAGATCATTAGGGAAAGAAATATAATTTAGTAGAGTTGGGAGAGAAAGTAAGTCTTGTTGGCCCATCTCTCAAAGGTATGCTATAAGTTTCATTGAATGAATCTAGAGTTGGAATAAAGTAATTTGTAGTGAAATCATAAACTCTCTAGGAAAATTGGATTTAGTATTATGAAGAAGCTTGTAGATTCCAAATTTGAAGCTAATATTAAGGATTAATAAAGGATCATTAAACATGGAAGCATAGCTAGTGGTTGAGTCTAATGGTCATGAACGAGGAAGTCTTAAAATATCATCCTCCATGTGTATCGTGGGAGCGTGTTTTGCCAAAGACTTTCTAGAGCCTTCTAGAAGAAACCAACTCTGCTAGCTTGAGTAAATTCAAGAAGTGTGAGACACATGGTTCACTTGATAATATTAAATTCTAATGAATTGAGATACCTGCATAGATGATCTTTAATATGCACATGAAAACTAGAGTTATATTGAGCTCTTATTGTTTACATTAGAGATATAGAAAAGTCCATTGGGTGGAGGAGAGAACTATTTTCTGTGGTGAGTGGCTAGCTTAATGATGGTATTAAGGATAGTCAAAGGTCCTTCTCCTTTCTAACTACCAAAGAAAGTAGTTCCTCATCCATGTAGAGCAAAAGGATTTTCTTTTCAACTCTTCAATGCCATCAATAAAATGTGATACCCATATTTTTGCTACAAAAAGTAGATATTTTCATATTCTTCTCAAAAGTTCTTGAATTAGCATCCAAAAATTCTGTTTAACACTTCTAATATGCAAAGGTGAGTTGATTTACAATAATAATCTATCTAGGAGGCCCTATAATCCCATTCTCCTACCAAGTGATAATAATAGGAGGAGACTCTTGCTCTTACATGCTCTCAAACTTCTAACCAACTTTGTATGTGAAGTAGATCTACCTCTATGGGATTCTTATAACAAATATAACGACACTTATATTTTTTGATTTGTGCATCTTTCCTTCCTCAAGTAGCCTTACATATTCATTGTCTAAGTTGTGCATATGCAAAGGCATACTTTGAGCATTCAAGTTAAGGATTAGGAAGAAATTACTAAAATGGAATCCATTCATTAAAAAGAAATGCAAATTTTAATTGTATAAAATGGAACTAATACATGCATGTGTCAAAGGTGGAGGATATGATAAGAACAAGAGAATAAGAATCCCACTTGCATTGAGAATACAAATCTACTCGACTACTCTGTGCATTCTATTGTTACTTGCACACTATTTCAGGTCACTCTGTGGTGATTATACAGAGCATGGGTCTTGCAATGGAGTTGGGTATTAGCATTAGAGAGTGATTGAATGGCCTCCAGATAGTCTCATAGCGTGATTTTATTGCTTTTTTGCTAGAGAAGGTTCTTCACACGTGTAGTTATCTTTGTCTTGATTGTGTCTAGTTACTAGAATGGCATGCTAGCCCCTATATTATCCATTTGGAGCATTTTCGCCCCCCCTAATCATCTAGTGAGCTAGAAAGTGAAGTTGGGGTTCTCTTTCTTATGTGAATTTTGTCATTTTTCTTTCTCTTTAAGCTTACAATTTCTCTCTTTTTATCAGTAAGTGCACTTGCAAATGGAAATGTTATAGGGTATACTTCCCTAAGGAATAACCTCCCTTGAGTAGATAAGGTACTAGAAGTGTGTGGAAGTATAGTTTCTTCAAGAGTTTGACACTTGCTAGAGTTAGATAGCTAAATACCTCCTCTACATGAGGGTTGTGTTTTGCATATGTCATTCTACTCAGAGTTCCATTTTTTATGATGTATAGTAGATAAGGAGTTTTCCACGTTCATGACATAGAATAATATAGAACATGATGCAATACTTCAGGGTTATGTATTGCATATGTCATTGTATATAGATGCTATATTCTAGAGATGTACATGCTTGGAGGAACGAGAAGTTCCTTGCTTGGGAGATAGCCAAGGCTAAAAGCGAGAGAGTTTATACGAGGACCTACTCATGATGCCCAGATGAGTAGAGGGACCTTAGAGAGAACTGTAGATGGTGACTATGCAAGGGCTATAAATAGCTTGGGAGGTGAGTCTCACGCATGTCATTCTCCACTTCTCACATTTGGTATCAAAGCATGGTGGAGAGATCCATGGAGGGCAAGGAGAGGGAGAATTTGTGAGCTTTGCAAGGGAATCAGCCTCGAACCATGTGTGTATCCATGGCGATGACGGATACTCTCTTTCAACAATGACGGAGATCTCAAACAGCAAAAGAAGCTGAATGGATTGCTTATACTTGCGCATGACGGGACAATTAAAGGAAGTATCTCCATTGTTTCACACATTCAGATGAAGACCAGCCACCATTGCTGAGGAGGGGTTGAACCCACGACCTGCTACATCTAAGACGATGTCTCTATCCACTAGGACATGCGAGCTAGTTGGTATGCTAATTCGACATTGTTATTATAATTGTTCCTCTGCTTGATGAAGAAGGATACAAGTGAAGATAGACAATCAAGGAGAGATGGAGAGAGATAGAGAGAAAGAAAGAGAAAGAAAGAGAAAGAAAAGAAGGAAAGAAAGAGGAAGAAAGAGAGAGAAAGAAAGAAAGAGAAGAGAGAAAGAGAAGAAGTAGAGAAAGAGAAAGAGAAGAAGGAGAAAAGAGAGAGATAGAGAAAGCAAAAGAGGAGAAGTAGAGAGAGAAAGAAAGAGAAAGAAAAAAAGAAAGAAAGAGAAAGACAAAGAGAAAGAAAGAGAAAGAAAGAGAAAGAGAGAAGAAAATAAATGAAGAGAAAGAGAGAAAAACTAGAGAGATGGATAAAGAGAAGAAAAGATGGAGATAGAAATGAGAAAAAAAAGTAGAGAGAGAGGAGGAGAAGAGAAGAAAGAAATGTGAAGAAAGAAAGAGAGAACAAGATAGAGAGAGAAGAAGAGAATGAAGAAGGAAGAAAGAGAGGAAGTAGAAAGAGAGAGAAGAGAAAGAGCAAGATTAATATACCTACCTCTAGTTAAATGGCCGTAACTCTCTCATATGATATCCAAATTGGATGATTCAACTTGGTATAGAAATTATGCTTCTAGAGCTTTCCAATGAGTAGCTGGAAACTATCATTGGATAGTTAAAGACCACTTGTAGAGACTATTTAATTCTTTGCACACTTCTTCAAGGAGGTATGCTGCCCACTCACCAAGCTTCATTGTTTTGGCCATAACTTCCTAATGGAAGCTCCAAATCAAGAAATTGAACTCGGTATAGCTTTTAGACTTCAAGAACTTTCAGTTGACTAGAAATAATCAATATTTTGACCATTATAAGCCATCTCTTCACAAGCTTTTATATGGCTGTTGACTGGCAACAAACCCTTTTTGAGTTAGTTGAGTGTTCGATTATGATAATTAGGCGTTCTTAATCATGTTTTGAACTATTTTGGATAGGAATTTTTTTTCATACATTTGCATCATATTTTTTCTCTCAAATAAATTCATTTGAATACTTCTCCCATCAAAGTTTATAATTTTGCATTGTATTTTCTTCAAGTTTTATGAAATCAACATTGGAATGTGCATGAAAGCTAGTTTTTTACATGAATTTATCTATGCACATGAAGTCTTAATAATTTATGTTGATTCATAAAAGCATGCACAGATCTTGTTTGTGTGTTTTAGAATCTTTGGCAGGTATTGAAGGCAGAAAAAGACATTGTAATGAGGGTGTGTAGTGCCCAACAACACCATGTGGAAAAGTTTCTTATTTGCAGGTTTCTAGAGTAGAGAGGGAGTTGTTTTCCAACCACTAGGCGGATGCCTATCATTGTACAGACTATTCTTATTTTTTTTCTGGCTTCATTTTCCTGGCGAAATGCTACCGGAAAGTTTGTAGCCACATGGCGTTATATGCCATGTGAAAACTAGAGTGATGTTGTGTTCTGTGAGAGAGGAAGTATTATCTTGGCATAGCTAAAAGCATATAAATTGATTGAAATAGAGAAGAAGATTCATGAGTGGATGCATGCATACGTAGATGAAAGTTCAAGTGCGTGATGCATTTTCTGTTTATAGAAGATCACTTTTATGTATCACCACGATGAGTTAGGGTGAGCATGAGGTATGTGATAGAGGTATCATGTATAAACTAGTTGTGCCTTTAGAGATTAAAGGACAAGGTATATACATCAAGAGCAACTAAGATGTGTTTTCTTCTAGTAACGCATGAGTGCATAAATTGTTTTTCATGTGAGTCTGTACTTGATATAAATGTTTATTTCGAGTCCGCACAAGAGTGCTATGATTATTATCATCAATATAAGTATTAAGTGCTTGTATATGATTGGTTGCAATGAGATTAATGAATGTGCAAGAAGCACAATGAATAGAATGATTTCCATAGATGTTCACTATTACAAAAGAGTGGATACTACATAAAGACTTGATTTTTCAACGAGATGATTTGGATGATTATTTGGTTTGCATTGATCTAGATGATCATTATATGCATGGATATATCTCCATGACATAATCCATCCAAGATAATGAATTAGTTTGTTTAATCATAAGGATTAACATGTCTCGTCATTTTTAAGTTTGAAAAAAATGATCAAGCAAATAGTTAGTGAGGTAGCATTCTCATAGAGATCTGGATGCTACTCTTTGAGGGAATGCCCACATTTATTGAAATTTGGAGGGCAAGTAGCTCTTAGGATTTTCTTTAAGTTTCACATAATTTGGAGACTTTTAGATAGGTCACGTGACCTCTGCACTAAAAGTGCTGCTACTAGAGGTAGAGGCTTGAAACAAGTGACATATGTCTGTTGCAAAGGGCATTTCCCTTAATTGGTAGATCCAAATGGAATGGTTTTTCTTGGAAATGAAAGCTTCGTAGATGAACTCTATGCATAGCAAGTTTCATCATTTTTAGAGATCATGTAATTGGTCAAATAATCTCTGCACGTCAAAGTGCAGTCTCTTTAATTTATGAAATGATCAAAGACCATGTCACCTAGAGGTGATTGGTTCTCTTACCTCATTTACTAAAATTGAGTGATTTGTGTTCCTAAAAGTTAGCCTCTGCAAATTTAGAAGAAATTGGACATCATTTGATAGGGGAAATGATCTATTCTTCTCAGACCAATCTCTGGCGAGGATTTTCCAAAAAGTGGCACATGTGTCTGATGAGCATATGATATTTTCATATTGGAACCTCCAATTTAAAAAATTTTTCTTGGAGACGCTACTACAGTGTAGACCCTATGACATACCCAACATTCAAGGTTTTTGGAATTTATCTTCATAGTTAGAAGATATTATAAAAAAGCAGCAGCATTGTTTCTAAGCTCACCTAAGTGCAGGTATAGCAGAGATAGACTTATACTTTTGAATGCGTATTTGATTTCATTTTGAATTGCAATTTTGTGAGACCAAACTAGATAAGTTTATCTAGATTTGGGCACGAAGAAATTTAAATTTGGAATTTTTTTGATTAGTCTAAGAGCTTCAAGAAGATGACCCTGTACATTTTTAGAGTTGGTCGTCAAGTGTTCGACCCTTCTAGTAAAATGGTCATAAAACTCTGAGGAAATATCCAAATCAAGTGAGTTTTGTGCCTTATTAAAGCTCCTTAAAATGAAGATTTAATTGACTAATGTTGGAAATTGTTTATGCAGGAGGCATTGTTGAAAGGAAAAGACTTTTCACAGGTTTTTTATGATATTTTTTGAGATGGTGTGATCACCATGGTCTAGCTATGCCCTAGTTGCTTGTTGATTGATCATTGGTTTTTTGTGACCATTCTCAATATGACAGAGGAGACTCTGTTGAAATTTTCAAAAATATATATAATACCATGAGAGCATGGAACAGGAGAACTTTGATAGTTGTTCTCGATTCATGTAATTGGGTTCGTACAAGTTGTATAAATTCCAATTTCTTGTGATCTAATATTTGATTCAAGTCGCATGATTTGATATTTGATGCAAGTCGCATCCTTCACAACTCTAGTTAAGTTGATTTATTAAATACTTTCTCAGTTCTCAACTCAAGATGAGTTGATGTTACAGATAGTTATGAGTGATATTGTCGTAGGAATGACTCTGTTCTTTCCATCAAGGGAAGGAAACACTTCAGGAACACTTCATGATTTCATTTATTATTATTCATGGTTGTGAGTACTCACCGAGTTATTCTTCACTTCATGATGTCATTTATTATTTTTCATGGTTGTGAATACTCACCGAGTTATTCTTATCATTTTTTGAGAGAAGTGTTCGACTTTGATCTCATACACACATCTATGTGGGGTATAAAGTTTGGTGGTATGGGACATCAACCTTTGTATTCTACCTAGTAGTGTAGGACAGATGGTATGGGAGAGAAGTCTTTGAGATTGTATTTTTTATATGATTTGGAGTTCATTTATATGATCTTCTGGTATCATCCTATTATTAGACAACAGAGGGGCAGTTGAGACAGTCACTCTCTATGTGATCCCAAACAAGGCAAGTCCGCAGACTAGTAGCCTAGAAGCAGAAAGGCAAGGTTTGCACATAAAAAAATAGGCAATTGCATTAAGAAGAAATTCACAGAGTACGTACTACTTTATTTGATATGCCTGAGAATAGGCCATGGTTCATACATAGTGTGTATGAGGTGAGCTAGATGCTTAGCCTAGTGGGCTATGAGTGTGCACACATCTACTTACCATTTTTCAGTGTATTTGGTGGACTCATATTATGGTCCTCATTATATCTGGAAGTGCCAGATTATTAGAGTAGTTTTCTTGAGACACCTCATTCCTAGCTAGGAATGATTTGATCATAGTGATGATCAGATGGTGGTCAGACATAAAGGAAGTTTCATCCACTTAGAACATCTTGCATGTTATTATTGAGAAGGTGGTGGTAGTTCCACTAGTTGCTATACGTTCCTAGCACGTCTTCACTTGGCATGATGGATTTGATTCCAAAGAGTGGATTAGGATTTACTTTGTATGGAAAATATTTTGATCCATAGTTTGGATTATCATATATGATAGATCGAGATTATATATGACAGATCGAGCTTTTGATCCATAGTTTGGATTATCATATATGAAAGATCGCGCTTTTGATCCATAGTTTGGATTATTATATATGACACATCGAGATCTTGGTCCATAGTTTGGATCATTAACATATTGATATCTTTGTCCATAGTCTGGATCATTAATAGATTGTCATCTTGGATTCATAGTTTGGATCATGATGAGATTTTCTTGAGTTTTATTTCATTACAGTGAGTAAATCAAGCAGATTTACTTGAGCTTAGATATTAAACACTACTTGGAAAAGATTTCCATTTCTTTTAAGTATTCTTCCACAGAGAGTTGGACATAGTCACATTGTTTTGATATTTGCATTACTCTAGTGGAGTAAGTGATTTTGCACAATTATACCATATGACAAGTTGTCAATGGGTATTTGAGGGAGACAAGGGCAAGTTGCCAAGGTCTCTACAGGTGACAAGCCGTCACAAGTTAGTGGTCAAGGTCTAGGCATAAGGAGTCCGAGGATATTCCGAGTACTTATGCTGTGCACATATGGACTCATTGGGCCTCAAAGGGATTCCTACAGTATGCCCAAGGCAAGAACTACTATTTGTTGGTGGAAATGCTAGATATAAAGCACAGAGACTAGTTGTCTACTTTTTGAGCATCTAGTATTTTAGACACCTACCACACTCTACTTTTATTATTTGGAATCATGGATGGTGATTCCCTGGTTTACTGCTCCTTCTATTGTTGGAGACTTTTTCATCTCCAAATGCTTAATTTATCTTGACTTAAGAACTCTTCCATATCAAGAATAAATCAAACTTTACACAAAATTCAAATTATCTTTCACATATATCAAGAAATACTTCTCTGTATGAAGTTTTCTTCATCTTCAAGAATCTGCTTCAGAAATAGACTTCAATTTCTTCATAATACTTCAAATTTAATCATTCAAATGATACATATCCATGCTACCTTTGCGCAACTATATTGATCATTAGTTCTTCAAAAGAACCACTAGATTTCTAATTTGATCTTTTAGATCAAATCTGTGTCAAAACTTGTCTTCCAGAAATGGCGTCTTTGACATGGTCAACTTCTTAAGCTGATTTCTCACAGCACAAATCCCATTTTCCTAAATGATTTTAGCCATAGCTTCCTTACCTTCTAACTTAGATTTTGAATGCTCATTCATTAAAAACTTTACACTGTACACTAAGATCTAAGCAAAACTTTGACATGGACAAGTGCGCAACTTTGAGAAGTCTATCTGCAGACTCTACATACAAATGTTCCTATTGATCATACTCACTGCAGAAGAAGAATTAGATCATGACACTTTGAACATAGCTTCAGTAACTTTCAGATTAGATGTGTACAAAAGGATTTCTGATCCACATGATCAGACTGAGAGAAATCTATGAAATACTCGTCGCTATTGTCTGAAGATGACTCTCTTCACATCTATTTCTATGATACTTGTCTTCAAATGATTCTTCTTATGTATTTATTTACATCATTGACTTATATACATATGGTTCTAGACTTATCGTGCATCTATTACATTACTCCTTATCATCCTAAGGATTATATATACTCAAATTACAAAAGTTTCCAACTATAATGTACATATGTATACAAGCTTCACTTTTGAGATCTCTTCACTTCCTCAAGTGTCTTCTTCCACTTCAATCTGAGCATAATCTTGTTACAAGCTCTTTGTAATCACCAATTTGTGATTGGTTTGTTCCAACAGCTCCCCCTCAATCAGTAATTGTGATTATTCCATTCTTCTTCACTCCTCCCATCTCTTTGAATCTCTGTAGCTTAGGTCCATCCAAGCTTTTTGTTAACATATCTACAACTTGTTCTTTTGTTGGAGTATACATCACTTCAATCTCTTTATCAAGTACCTTTTCCTCAAGAAATGGTACTAAATCTCTATATGCTTAGTCCTGGCATGAAAAACAGGATTAGCTGCCAAATACAATGAACTCATATTATCTTAAAAAATAATTGGAGTACTCTGATTAGTTCCAAAACTCTTCAACAAGGTCTTTAACCATATCACTTCCTTTGCAGGCTCTACCATTCCTTTATACTCAGCTTCTGTAGATGACAAAGCAACTATATGTTGCTTCTTTGAGCACCAAGAGACAAATTTATCTCCAGTATAACAGAGATACCCATGAGTAGACCTTCTATCATCTGAATCACCTGCCCAATCTGCATCACTAAACACTTTGATTCTTATGTCAGAAGTAAATCCATAATACATACCTTCAATTAGAGTTCCTTTGATATATCTGAGTACCCTTTGAGCTGCAATCCAATGAGTATTCTTTGGAAAATGCATAAATTGTGATAACACACCTATTGCATATGATAAATCTGGCCTTGTGAAGGTAGCATAGATTAAACTAGCTACCAAACTCTGATATTTCTTCATGTCATTAAACTCTTCACCTCCATATCTGCTCAATTTATGATTTACCTCCAATGATGTGCATGAAGGCTTGCAATCCTCCATGTTAAATTTGACCAGAAGATTCTTCAAGTACCTCTCTTGTGTAACATATACTCGATGTTGAGTATACACAATCTACATTCCTAAGAAATAAGATAAGTTTCCCAAATCACTTATCTTAAACTCACTCTCTATTTGTTTCTTAAGCTCATTGATTCCTTGGGCATCTATACCTGTGACAATAATATCATCAACATAAATACACATGTATATGTATCCATTTTCACTTGCCTTCACTAGCAAGCTACTATCTGCCTTTGATGCTTGAAATCCACATCCATTCAAGAACTTAATAAGCCGGTAATTCCATGCTCTTGGAGCCTGCTTCAACCCATACAAAGCTCTCTTGAGCTTACACACATAATCTGATCCAATTGAATCCATGAAACCTTCTGGTTGCTCCATGTATACTTCATCTGCAATATATCCATTAAGAAATGCATTCTTCACATCTAATTGTGATAACTTTCATCCTTTACAAGAAGCAGTAGCAATCAATGATCTAATTGTAGACATCTTAACAACACGACTAAAGGTTTCATCATAATCTACCCCATAAGTTTGGGCATAACCTTTGACCACAAGTCTAGCCTTGTATCTAGACACCTTACCATCTGCAAACCTTTTTGTTTTATACACCCAAGGACTTTCTGATTCTTTGGTCTTGGTACTAACTCCCATGTTTCATTTTCAAGTAGAGCATCATACTCTTCTTGCATTTCCTTCTCCCAATTCTGTTTACCTTTAGCTTCTTCATATGTGATTGGGTCCTCTTTTGTCTTCACAATGTAAGCATAATCTTTTGTTGTTAAGAAAGATGTGTCATAGCTATACCTGATAGGCTCTTTTCTTTCCCTTGAGGATCTTCTAACCTCTACACTTCTTGAAGTCTCAGCCACATTTGATTCTGGATCAAACCTTGGCCCATCTTCAACATTATCTTGTAATTTACTTTGACAATCAACATCAACAATATCTTCTTCATACACACTTACTTTTGTCTTCCCTTTTCTTTGTATTTCTTTGACATCTGCATAATCATTTGTTGACCTTGTATACCATGTGCTTTGCTCATCAAATGTAAATTGTTTAGTAACATGAAATTTCTTTGTGGATGGACTCCACAATCTGTAACCCATCTGTCTATCATCATACCCAATAAACACATACTTCTCTGCTTTGGGTTCTAGCTTATGTCTCAATTGTGAAGGAATATAAGCATATGTTAAACATCCAAATACCTTACAATGATCAAGAGTAGGGTTCTTACCCCACCATGCTTCATAAGGAGTTCTTCCCTCCAATGCTTTACAAGGTAACCTATTCACAAGGTATGTTGTAGTGTTAATAGCTTCTGCCCATAAGTAATTTGGACAATTCTTTTCTTTCATCATTGCTCTTGCAAACTCTACAAGAGTTCTATTTCTTCTTTCTGCAATTCCATTTTGTTGAGGATGGTACCTGCAAGTTAGTTCTCTTTTTATACCTGCATTCCACAAATAATCATTAAACTCTTTACAGAAATACTCTCCCCCTCCATCTGATCTCAACCTCTTGAGCTTTTGTCCTGTAATCCTTTCTGCATAAGCATGATAATGCTTAAATGTCTTGAACACTTCTGATTTTTCCTTGATTACATATAAAGTAATCCATCTGGTTGCATCATCAACAAACAACACATAATATCTGGATCGGTTTATGCTATAGTCCCTTAAAGGACCCCAGACATCTGTATGAATCAATTCAAGCATATTTGAATACTTATATCGTGATTTATTGTATCAGCTTTTGTGTGCTTTACCTAATTGACAAGCTTCACACTTGTACACCATATGTTGCCCTTCAACTTTTGGCAAACCAAGCACCACATCATTCCTTGACATTTCCTTTATGGCTCTCTCATTGAAATGACCTAGCCTTTTATGCCATAGGTCTAACTCAGACATCTTTTGACTTCCATAAGTAAATAAAGCATGTCCCACATTACCTTGAACTTTGAGAGTAAACAGCCTTCCTTCCTTTTTACCTGCAATGATGCTTCTATATCCCTGATTTGGATCTTGCACATAAACACCATCATTTGTGAAGCTGATTTCATATCCCTTCTCCACAATTTGCCCTACACTTATCAAGTTTTTAGGAATAGTAGGAACATAAAGTACCTTGCTCAAGAGTGTACTTCCACTCTTTGTCTTCACTGATCCAATGCTCTCCACTTTATGCTTGGTGTTGTCACCTGTTTGAATTGTATGTCCATTCACCTTTGCTTCCATATTACTCATCAATGATATATTGTCACTCAAATGATTGCTACATCCTGAGTCAATATAGAACACCCTTTGGTCTTCTCCTACTGCTTGATGAGTCGCATTCAAGATAAGAGTCATATCATCCTTCTGATCTGATGCATAATTATAATAATTGTTCGTGTAGTAGTGAGGTTGAAAGCTTCTTCCACCTCCTCTAACATATGATGTCCTACCACCTCTTCCTCTGAAGTTGCCTCTTTGGTTTCTACTTCCTCTACCTCTTTGATTAAAGCTTTGATTATTGCTTCCACCATTTTGATTGTTATACCAACAATCATTTGCCAAATGATTGGTTCTGCCACAAATCCAACAAGCTTTAGTATTATCTTTATTCTTACCTCCTCTTCCTTTACCTCTGAAGTTCATCCTTCCTTTTGTAAATTCAGCTTGACTTGAAGTCCCTTCATCATCAGTTGACTATTTCCCTTTGCCATTCTTTTTCTTGTCCTTGGAGTACATGGCTTGACTTGCACTCCTATGATTATCTCCTTTAATGTCCTGCTCAAACGTTAGCATGTGTCCTAGCAATTGATTAAGATCAGGAGTAAAGTGATCAAGTGACAACTCTATGGACAATATGAAGGGCTTCCACTTCTCATCTCCTCTCAGACCTGTAAGTATTTGCCTTACCAACATATCCTCTTCAATGTCTTCATCTACGGCTCCCAAGCTATCTGCAATATCCTTCCTCCTTGCCACATAATCAAAAATTGATTGTGGAGTCTTTTTCTTAAAGGTTGTAAATTCTTCCCATAATGAAGACTTTCTAGACTTGGTTGTGTTTTGGAAATGCTCTTCCAAAGCATTCCACACATCTATTGCACTTTCCAATCCTCTCATATGAGGTAGAAGATAATCATTTACAGCCATGTAAATGATGCTCCTAGCTTGAGCATCCTTTCTCATCCAGGTCTTCAAATCTACAAGCTCTTCCCTAGTTGGAATACTAGGATCTACAAACTCAGGTTTTTCTTCTTCTCCTGTAATGAATGCCATCAAATCTTTGCTCATGAGGTGTGCCTCCATCCTCATGGACCAACATGGATAGTTCTCCCTATCTAGCTTATCAATCTGCAAGATTTCTCCCATCTTGATCTTCTGTGTCTGCAATTTCTATGATTTATGATAATAAAGTGTACCTTTGATATGAAGCTTTGATCTTTATTAATCCTTCGAACTCGTGCTTTGTACTTCTGCAACAGTCGGGACTTCCTTTGCCTTTACTTCACTTGTATTGCACCTTCAACTCTGATACCACTGTTGGAGACCTTTTAATCTCCAAATGCTTAATTTTTCTTGACTTAAGAACTCTTCTATATCAAGAATAAATCAAACTTTACACAAACTTCAAATTATCTTTCACATATATCAAGAAATACTTCTCTGTATGAAGTTTTCTTCATCTTCAAGAATCTACTTCAGAAACAGACTTCAATTTCTTCATAATACTTCGAATTTAATCATTCAAATGATACTCACATATCCATTCTACCTTTGCACAACTATATTCATCATTAGTTCTTCAAAAGAACCACTAGATTTCTAATTTGATCTTTTAGATCAACTCTGTGTCAAAACTTGTCTTCCAGAAATGGCGTCTTTGACATGGTCAACTTCTTAAGTTGATTTCTCATAGCACAAATCTTTTTTTGCTAAATTCTTTTAGTCATATCTTCCTTACCTTCTAACTTAGATTTTGAATGCTCATTCCTTAAAAACTTTACATTGTACACTGAGATCTAAGCAAAACTTTGACATGGAAAAGTGTGCAACTCTCAGAAGTCTATCTGCAGACTCTACTTACAAATGTTCCTATTGATCATACTCACAAAAAAAGAGGAATTAGATCATGAAACTTTGAAAATAGCTTCATTAAATTTCAGATTAGATGTGTACAAAAGGATTTCTGATCCACATGATCAGACTGAGAGAAATCTACGAAATAATCGTTGATAGTTTTTGAAGATGACTCTCTTCACATCTATCTCTATGATACTTGTCTTCAAATGATTCTTATTATGTATTTCTTTACATCATTGACTTATATACATATGGTTCTAGACTTATCCTGCGTCTATTACATTACTCCTTATCATCCTAAGGACTATATATACTCAAATTACAAGAGTTTCCAACTATAATGTACATATGTATACAAGCTTCACTTCTGAGATCTCTTCACTTCCTCAAGTGTCTTCTTCCACTTCAATTTGAGCATAATCTTGTTTCAAGCTCTTTGTAATCACCAATTTGTGATTGGTTTGTTCCAACATCTATATCATTGAGGACAATGATCTTTAGAAGGGGGAGAGAGTGTTATATTCCAGAGATGTACATGCTTGGAGGAACGAGAAGTTTCTTGCTCGGGGGATAGCCAAGGCCAAAAGCCAAAGAGTTCATACGAGGACCTACTCATGATGGCCAGATGAGTAGAGGGACATTAGAGAGAACTGTAGATGGTGACTAGGCAAGGGCTATAAATAGGCTGGGAGGTGAGTCCCAGGCATGCCATTCTCCACTTCTCATAATAGAGTTCCATTTTTTAGGAGAAGATCTTTGGATTTAAACACTTTGGGATTTTCTCTTATGGTGCCATCTTACAGTAGAAAAAGTATAAACAATCTTTAGATAGCATCCCTATACAGTGACAATAAGAAGTTCTTTTTTTTTTTACATTCTATTGTAATACTTTTAGATGTAACAAGAAAAATAGTGCATATTTCCCAATGCATTGCGATTTCGTGATGTGTCCTAAGAAAGGTACATATATAGGGGTTTGAAGATTTCTTGCACATATAGGTAAGCTATAAGTTTCATTGAATGAATCTAGTTTTGGAACAAAAGTAACTAGTAGTGAAATCATAAACTCTCTAGGAAAATCGGATTTAGTATTATGATGAAGCTTGTAATTTTCAAATTCCAAGATAATACTATAGTTTTCTAAAGGATTAAGCAACATGAAAGCTTAGCCTAGTGCGTAACTCTAATGGTCATGAAGGAGGAAGTCTTGGATTTTACTCCCCATGTGTAGCATGAGGGCGTGTTTTGGTGAAGACTTTCTAGAGCCTTCCAAAAGCAACCAACTTGATAAGATTGAGTAAATTTAGGACGCTTGAGACACATGGTTCGCTTGAAAATATTAAACTCCAAAAAATTGATATTTTTTGATATATGATCTTTAATATGTGCATGACAACTAGAGATAACTTGAGCTTTTATTGTTTACATTAGAAATATAGAAGAGTCCTTTGGCTAGTGGAGAGAACTAGTTTTTGTGGTGAGTGGCTATTCATGATGGTATCAAAGATATTCAAAGGTCCTTTGCGTTTCTCACTTCCAAAAAAGCTACTTCCTCATCCATGTAGAGCACAAGGACTTTCGTTTCAACTCATCAATGCCATCAAGAAGGAGCGATACCCATATTTTGCTACAAAAGTATATAATATTTCATATTCCTCTCAAAAGTTCCTGAATTAGCATTCCAAATTTCCCTTCAACCCTTGAAATATGCAAAGCCGAGTTGATTCACAACATAAATCTAGCTACAAGCCCCTATAATCCCACCGTCCTACCAACAAATATTAATAGGAGGAGACTCTTGCTCTTATATTTTGTCAAAGCTCTTACCAACTTTCTATATGAGATAGATCTACGTCTATGGGATCCTTGGAAGACGTTTAACGACACTTCCATCTTTTGCGTTGTTTCTCTTTCATCGCTCAAGTAGTCCAACGCATTCATTGTCTAATTTGTGCATATGCAAAGGCATACTTTGAGCATTCAAGTTAACCTTTCAAGAAAACTAAAAAACCTTCTTCATCCTTTGTCGATTACTTGTGGCGGCATCCACTCCTTCCTTCTTTGAAACTCCTATGACACTTGTACCCCGAAACTCTCTCTCTCTCTCTCTCTCTCTCTCTATATATATATATATATATATATATATATATATATATATATATATATATATATATATATATATATATATATATATATATATATATATATATATATATATATATATATATATACAGAAACTCCTATGACACCTGTACCCCGAAGTTTCTATGAAACGCATCTCTCTCTCTGTATATATAAATATATATATAGAGAGAGAGAGAGAGAGAAAGAGAGATAAAGGGAAAGAGGGATAATGAAACAAAGAAACGAAGAAGGAAGGAAGAAAGGAGTGGATGTCGACACAAGTAATCGACAAAGGATGAAGAAGGTTTTCTAGTTTTGTTGGAAGGCTAACTTGACTGCTCGAAGTATGCCTTTGCATATGCACAACTTAGACAATGAGTGCGTTCGACTACTTGAGCGAAGAAAGAGAAACAACTCAAAAGAGGGAGAGAGAGAGAGAGAGAGAGAGAGAGAGAGAGAGAGAGAGAAAGAGAGATAAAGGGAAATAGAGATAATGACACAGAGAAACGACGAAGAAGAGATTTAACATATTGATCATTCAAGGAACCATCAATGTGCGAAGGATTAGGAAGAAACCACTTAAATGGATTTATTAAACAAATTTGCAAAATTTAACTTTAAGGTTAATTGCATAAAATGGAATTAATACATCCATGCGTCAAGGGCAGAAGATCCAACGATAAGAACAAGAGAATAAGAATCCCAATTGCATGGATTCATTATACCAAGTCTCAGGATTAATCGCACTATTCATGCAGCTATAAGAAAGAATTCCTTCAGTAATTCTTCGCTGTATGAGGATAGAATGAATTCGACCTTAATGGATTTACGTAAGCACAAATAGGAGATTGATTTGCATCAATTACGCTTATGAATAGCTTACCGACTCAACATTCAATATTATTGGTTGCAAAGGTAATGGACGGGCCATAAAGTTCATTCTTCAGAAAACGTACTTGAACCAGAAATAAGAGGAGTAAAGGCCAAAATATTATTAAATACATGCACTTCATCATCGCAGAGTGTAGAATCATATAAGCACCGACTTGTAGGTGGAATTCATTAGTTAGAAAACAAATCCCACGACTCATCGAGAAAAATCCCATATGCGTACTTTGTTTGTAGCAGCTCAGTTAGACGTGTTCTAAACTGCAAGTAGGAAATTCCGCATAAGCTACCCCTTACTAACTGATTTATGTCCTTTTTATTACCATCTGGTTGGGTATGGATGGTTATGGAGTAGCGATGTCCGCACTCTACGTCGAGTCATTATTGTATTGTGGTCCGGCGAGATGGATTGACAATATGTATGAAACAATACATTGCTTTGAAAGTTCGGAGCTTCTGTTTAGAGCATTGTTGCCTGAATATGAACTCGAAGAAATTGCGACATCTCATATGAACACCAAGAAATTCAATGGAATACTGATAAAGTGTCGGTTTAAGGCTTGATGTAGACAGTTTCGTATCTTCAGCGCTGGTCGGAAACATCTCATCTTAGATAGAAGCATGGACATGGAGCTCTACCTGGAGTGCTGCTCAAATGCTGGTCGAAAACATTTCACGTTAGATCGAGGCATGCACATGGAGCTTTTTGTGGACTGCTGCTCAAACGCTGGAGAAGAGCATGCATAGTCTCTGAAGTCCGACACCGCGAAGATTGCGAAAAACTTGTGCTGTATCTCTTTCACTCTCCATCGTCATCTCTGTGTGTATCTAGACAGCACCATAGCTGCGCTTAATCTACAGTGTGGTATCAGAGCCTATGGAAGGCGTGCATCAGATCAGATGATGCTTCAGTTATTCCCTGTCCACCAATCAGAATAAGAAGCGTTTCAGAGTCAGGATTAGGGACTAGCAATGATAGAGCGACTTAATTGATGCTGTTGCAGCCATAACCAATTGCGCAGATGAACATTTGAATATGAACCGCAAGGAAAGCTAAAACTTCGCAAAGTGAGAAGGAAATCAGATCGACGGCATTGCAGATGTCTTTGGTGCTCTCAAATAATTTCACAATTTCACCTTATGCTGATGGTATCTCGCGAGCTCAGAATAGCTACTGTACATTGAAAGACGACATCAACCTCTCATCCTTCGACAGTAAATGAGAAATTAGAATAGTAATACATTTTCTAGAGGCATCCAAAATTCAAGAGGGCATTCCTTCACAAATAAATATTTACTGAAGATAATTCCTAATCGACTCTGAGTGGAAAACTTGACATAGAAGTGTGAGGGCTTTACCTCAGGTACATATTTGAATTCTATTTTTCTTTTTTAATGCATGTGTCAGGTAACGTATGTATACCCTTGCGGGTCCTTGAATGGACACTACTCACACCCTGTGTGACGAATGTATGCATTCTGCGGGTCCTTAATGTGGAAAACTCACACACCTTGTGAGGTTATATTACCCTACTCAAAACCATTAATTTTAAACAAAAATTGAGGGATGTGGTAAGGTTTTTAACTGGGGTATTCTCATCTTTGGAGATACTCTAGTGATATAGGTGCAAGGCCAAAGAGAAGACAATCCAAATACCTCGTGTATCGATCACGAGATGAATGTATGATTTTGTGGCCTCCCAATAGAGTATATTTTCTTACGTTACATGTTGTTATTGATGCTTTTACTCAGAGTTTGGGTTTTGGAGTGGATTCAGTATAGCTCATTTTGCTCATATACACTTTGGACAAAGGAGAATCTGCCAAAATGTTTTTCAGAGAGGTCATGAATGAGCATATAAGTGCATAAAGACGCAGGGAGTGCTTAGAACAAGAGGAAAACCATTGAAATTACTTGGAAAAAATTAAATTTTTTGGTTCATATATTAAGAAAAACAACCAAAATGCTATCAATTTCTTTCTAGGCCTCGCCATAAGATTTCCATTGCATAGAGAAGTACTTAAATTGCAAGACTATGCGATAACACTGCGCAAATAGTTGGTGATACGTTGAATAAAGACAATTACCACATATGATCGTATAGGATGGAAAATTTCTTGATGGGAAAAGGACTATGGGGATTAGTGAATGGAGAGGACGAGTGTCTTGAGTTGCCAAATAACCGGAATGCTGAAGAGCTAAAGGAATATAAAACATGGATAGAGAAATCTAGAAAGGTTCTCCCTTGGATTTTGATATGTATATCAGAGAGCCTCATTCCACATATTATGAAGGCCAGCACACCGAAGGAAGCTTGGGACATAATCCATAAAATATATGGTACAACTATGGAAGCTAAAAAATTTCATTTAAAGTAAAATCTGCATAGCGTATGGCATGGAAATAGATCCATAATAGATTATGTGGCTGAAATTAGAAAGACCAGTGATGATTAAGCTTCCAAAAATTCAAAATTCAAAGATGATGATATGGTTTCAATTAGACTGAATGGTCTAGGACCGCAATACAAAAGTTTAGATAGTTCTATCTCAATGAGAGGCACTATGCAAGATTTTGATGAGCTAGTAGCTCTTTGCATGACAGAAGAAGTAAAACTTGGTTTGAATGCATCGCGAAGAGGTAATTCAAGAGATCATGCATTCTTTTAGCATAGAGGAAGAGGTTCTAGTCATGTATGTTCAAACTCCAGAAATGTAAACACAATGGATATGTCAAGACATAAAGGAAGATCAAACTCAAGAGGTAGAGGAAGATCAGAGGCATCTGGGAACTGTTACCATTGCGGTAAATATGGCCATTTTGAGAAAGATTGTTATTAACAGGAAAATAGTCAATGAGGAAGAGGTAGAAGCCATTATGGAGCACATGGAAATTTCTGTGGTGAAAGTTCATATAGAGACTATGGCAGAGATAATAGGTTTGCAATGGAGCATGTGTTGAATAATATTTCTAAAGCTGGAAATGATATGAACAAGTACATATACTCTGGTTGCACAAATCACATGACGAGCATAGGAAATTGGTTTGAGTCGAAAGAGTCTTCGAAGACTAAACAGTATGTGGCAATTGGTGATGATACCTTACACTTGATTAATGATGTTAGGAATGTACCGCTAGTGCAAAGAAACGGTGTTCGAAACACATTAAGTGATGTCTGCAAGTAATTTTCAATAAACATGGCTGTTTTATACATGACTTCAAGTATGGGAAAAGAGGAAAATGTCTTCGTTATGGAAAGAAGATGGGTAGATTGTCCACGTTTGACATGGGTATTCCGCTTTATGAGAATATGTATGCCAAGAATAGTGAATACTCAGATATAGCTGAATTATGGCATAAACGAATTGATCATATCAATTTGAGGAAATTGAAGCCTATGGAAATGCAAACGTTAGTGTGTGGACTACCAAGAATTGGTCATTTAAACTTTGAAAGAATATGTAAAGCATGCACATTTGGGAAACATCAACATATGAAGCTTCCAATAAGAGAAATGCGCAGAAGGAGACCTCTAGAGCTAATGCAAAGTGATGTGCTTGGACCTGCTAGAACAAAATCCATTGGTGGCTCACCAAGTGATATAAAAAAGTATCAAAAAGCAATGAATATCAAAAAGTATAGTGAGCCATCAACTGATTTTTCTTCTAGCAACGAATATCAAAAAGTATAGTGAGCCACCAACGAAAAGTATCTTGGTATCAACTTTTCGAGTGCTTTGTAAGATTCAAAAGTATAGTTGAAAAGCAATTGGGCATGTACATAAAATGCCTACAATCAGATTCAGGGGGAGAATATATCTCAAGAGAATTTGATCAATACCTTAGTGATCATGGAATCATAAGGCAATTGTCTTGTGGATACACACCACAACAAAATGATGTTGTAGAACACAAACATTGTGTGATTGATGAAGTTGCTAGAGCCTTGTTGAATGAAAAGAACATGCTAGAGATGTTTTGGGCAGAAGCTTGTCATATGGATGTGCATGTTATAAATGGAGCTGCAACAGGCATGGTTCATGATCTCACTATTTATGAGAGGCTATGGAAGCATAAGCGAAATGTGAGATATTTACAAGTTTGTGGAAGTATTTGTTATGTGCATGTGCCTAGTCAGTTGAGACTCAAGTTTGAGGCAAAATCTGAAAAGTGCACATTTGTTGGATACTCAGAAGAGAAGAAAGGATATAGATGTTATAATCCTGTTACAAAAGAATGTATAGTGAGCAGAGATGTTAGATTCGATGAAAATGCATCATGGTATGCACCAAAAGACATGGCTGTGATAGAGAATGATATGGATGATTCTATGCATAATGTTCATGATGAGCCAGGAACAAGTCGTAGACATTTTGACGATGAAGAAAGCCAAGACTATGGTTCATATGAGTTTCCTACACCTGAAATGTCATGGAGTGAAATGGGAAGGATTATGCAAGAAGAAAAGAGAAAGGGAAAGATACGTACATGTCTGATTCATATATTGATGATGAGATAGTGACTCTTGGCATGCTGAAAAATATGAAAGAGAAATATGTTCCTCCACATGCAAGGAAAGAGACACGTTCATGATCAGATGAAGAAACACCTTTGAGACGATCTACGAGAGTAAGACATGGAGTGGATAGAATGAATCTATACAATAAGTCTATTAAGCTTCATTATGCATACATGATAGAGAGGATCAAGCATGAGGAAACAAAGAATTTTCATGATGCGTCACAAAGTGAAGATTGGTGCAATGGATAATGGATAATGAGATGAATGCATTGAAAAATAATGATACATGGGATTTAGTGAAATTGCCACCGAATTAGAAAGCTATTGGATGCAAATGGGTGTGCAAAGTGAAGTGAAAAAGTGATGGCTCATTGGAAAGATTTAAAGTGGGCTTAGTTGCAAAAGGATATGCACAAGTATATGAATTGGATTATAATGAAACGTTTATTTGAGTTGTGAAAATGACAACGGTGAGAAGTGTGATTGCATGGGCTGCTATGAACAATTGGAAATTGTATCAAATGGATGTTAAGAATGCATTATTGAATAGAAAACTGCATGAGGAAGTCTATATGCAGCAACCAGAAGGTTATGTGCATCCAAAAGATCTTGAGTGTGTATGCAAGTTAAAGAAAGCGCTTTATGGATTGAAGCAAGCACCAAGAGCATGGTGTGAAGGATTCACTAAGAAGCTATTGGATCTAAAATTAACGCAATAGAAGGCTGATTATTCACTATTTGTATGAAATCAAGGAACTAAAATGATTCTTTTGGTGATTTATGTCAATGATTTGATCATTACTAGCGATGATGAGAAGAGGATGGCTTATTTGAAAAAGCAATTGAAATATGAATTTTTGATGTGAAACTTGGGAGAGCTAAAATACTTCTTGGGAATTGAAGTAATTTTAATGCAAAAGGGAATTGGGATGATGCAATGCAATTATATGCTAGAAATGCTTGAGAGATTTGGTATGAGTGCTTGCAAACCTATCGATATGCCACTTGATGCTAATGTTAAGCTTATGCATGATGGAATGTACTTGCATGATGCCAATGCATATAGAAAAATGGTTGGAAGTTTGATTTACATAACAAAGACAAGACCAGATTTAAGTTTTGCAGTTGGTTTGGTGAGTGATTTTATGCATAAACCATGTAGAGTGAAGTTGGATGCAGTGATACACATATTTCAATATGTGAAAGGAACATGTAACTTTAGCTTTTTTATGAGAGAAAATTTCAGCCATGTATGTATGCATATACACATCCGATTGGGAAGGAAATGTCATGGATCAAAGGTAAACGAGTGGATTTTCATTTTCGCTTAGAAGTGCAATCATTTCATGGAGTAACAAAAAGCAGCCAACTGTCGCTTTGTCAAGTATCGAAGCTGAATATAGAGGCGTTACACAAGCTGGTTGTGAAGCAACATGGATTAAGTACCTACTTGAAGACATGGGAGTCTACATCGATGGAAAGCTGGTCATCTACTGTGACAATGTGAGCAGCATATTGTTATCAAAAAATCCAGTTTATCATGCGAGATCGAAGCACGTCGAAGTTCACTATGATTTTGTTCATGAGAAAGTCATCAACGGAGAAGTGGAGCTAATTCATATCGACAATAGAGAACAAGTGGCAGATATCTTCACCAAAGCTCTTCCCAAAGAAAAGTCCATCTACTTCAGAGAAGCTTTAGGAGTCAGGAAGCTTTAGCTTGTATCTAGATTTGATTTCATGTTATTTCATCTTGTATGGACATATGTATTTCTTTCATTTTGTATTCAAGGTCACTCCGAGCTTGAGGGGAGATTTGATGATGTGGTAATATGATGTAAAAACAAAAATATGTTAGTATGTGTAATAGATTTTCCGCATGACATAGGGATAAACAGTTGCATCATGAACTATTACCATAGTGGGTTAACATATAAGAACCCCTTTCAACAAAGTTAAACTTATTGTATGAATAGAATACCATCTTTGCAATGGAGTCCTTGAATCCTACAATAACGGTTGCTTAGTAAAGCTTGGTAGACTAGAGTCGGACCATGAAGATAAAGAATCAAACATGTTCTTGCTAACAAACAACTATAGAAAGTGTTCTACAATACTCATGCAAAGAGTACAAACTAAAAAAGAAAACCTCATATTAGCATATACAATTAAAGGATTCTACTAAGAAAAGAAAAAGTAATGAAATGGGATGAATGTGATAAAACATTTCTTGATGAGTAGAGCAGTCCAACCAACTACACTAGAGGGAGATGTCATGCACGATTTGAGTAGTTGATGAATAGGTGAAGAGTATGTGGACTCACAAATTAGAGAAGCTCTAGAGAATTTCCACATAGTGGAGAATAACAAAATAAACTAAGAGACTATCACTCTTTGGTGGTATTTCTCAAACTAGGTGGAATCACGCCCTTAGTGCTTTAGAGCATGGCTGCCACAAACCTAGAGGAGCACTTAGAACATTGCAAAGCTAGAGTTGATAATACTAAATAAGAAAAAGGATATCCATGCAATATGGACAGGCTCAACAATTGGGTGAAGAAGAGGAGTTTCTTCTCTATGTCATTGAGCAAATATGGAGCTTACGAGACACAGATATGGAGCTTTGTATCATTGCTATCACAGTGTAGTCTTGTTGAGATGATTGTTTTTCAGAAGGATCATCTTTGCTTTCATGCTTCTATGTTTTTGTTGAGCAAAAATAGAAGAGTATAAAATTGATGCAAAAGAAGGGCAAAATATACAAAGCGGTGTGGGAGCGATTCGTGATGGCTGGTGGATCAAATCAATCATCTCGCTAACGGCGCACGTAGGGTGTCTATGACATGGCACATATTTTTACTAAGGACCATAAGGAAGTGCATTTCTATACATATTAACCGTGTCTTATAAGATGGAAGAATCAACTTTTCGTTAGTTAGTCTTTCTTTAACAATTTCAGTCTCGTTTGAATCTAGTTGGGAAGAATCAGTATTTCTATTTACGAGTGGAGGAAACAGAACTTCACTATTTTCAGGGTCGGGTAAAACAATTGAAATCAAAGGTAATGCTCTAGTTAATCGATGATCATAATCTAGCAAATACAAAGTTTCCTCTACGCCACAATCCTTAACTAGTTCTTCATTAATTGTATTATTTTTTGTATCTTGTGAGACACTAACCTCTAGTGGAATAGGAAAAAGTATTTCTAAGAAAGAAGAAGGTAAATCACGTCCAATAGAAGTACTACTTGTAGATTCTTTGTCAGACATGTAAAGATAAATGCAAGTAACTGGTTTAACATTTTTTAAACTGTGTTGTATAAATGATAGAAACTAAAATTTTTCCTATACAAAAGCTAAGAAACAAAAATAAGCAACAAAATTTCAGCTTCGTAATTTTCATCCAATCTTTTGTTCATCAAATTCCTCTTCAAATGATCTACAAAGTAACATGAGCCAATAAGTATGTTTTCATGAATAAAAGACACTCATTTATAAATTTAATATTCAAAACTTAACATATTTTAAACTTATGCTAACATAAGTTAATTAACTTTCTTATATATCTCATAAGCACATACATTCATTTTTATTACCTATCTACTTCATATATGCACATGCACTCATGCACTCTTACACATATGCCTACATTTATCACTACTATACATGCACATGCATTCACCTTTCATGTAGACATGCACACATCACTTATGCTCACATACATTCATTACTTATGCATACATTCTAACATACATGTCTCACTCATGCACACATGTACCTATCATATGCACATGCATAAACTTCACATGATTACACTAAGTTCACATACATAAACGGACTTCTCATGCATACACATGCATACACTAACTCCACATGCATACACATGCATACACTAACTCTACATGCATACACATGCATACACTAACTCCACATGCATACACATGCATACACTAACATGCATTCATCTAACATGCATACATGCATACATGCATACATCTAACATGCATACATGCATACATACCTAACATGCATACATGCATACATCTAACATGCATACATCTAACATGCATACATGCATACATCTAACATGCATACATGAATACATCTAACATGCTGACGAATTAAATCCAATGCATTTAACATACACTTAGTATCATAATAAATAACCTTCTATCATGTCTAAGCTAACAAGTATGGGTTGCAAAAGATAGGCTAATAGATAGGAAAAGGTAAATGAATAGATATGATCAGATGGGATAAAATCAAAAGCTAAGTGAATCTTAATGATTGAGGATGGAGAATTTGGATGAATAGAATGAAGCCTAATTAAAGGAGTTAGGAAAGGTAAGAATGGAATATAAGATTGAGGAAATATCATTGGGAAAGATGAGGAAACATGGCTACTTCCAATCCCTTCTTCTACTATCTTGGAAAACATAAAAGTATGCATATCAAAAATTTACTTATGTAATCAACTTAATCATATATTTATAATTCTAACTACTATATTCAATATTTATCTTTTCATTGCATTCAAACATGAACCTAAATAAGTGACTTATTGGAAAATCTATTAATTAAAAACACACACACGTAGACATTCTTTATAAACATATACTAATCACATGCACTAAACATACACATCACATACACTTCATATCATCAAACATAAAAAACACACATACTAAAAATACATATAAAATATATAAACACACTAATCATTCACATATACACATATCACATATACCATACATCTCAAACATATATAATAAATACACTTTACACATATGCATTACATAAATTAAATGAAAGTAAAATATATAAAAATAAAATAAAAATAAAATAAAAAAAGAAAAGAAAAGAGATAAAATTTAAAGTAAAAATGCGCTCCACTGCTGACTGCAGTAGAGGGAGGGAAAAAAATAAAATAAAAAAATAAAATCTCTCTCTCTCTCTCTCTCTCTCTCTCTCTCTCTTTCTCTCTCTCTCTCTCTCTCTCTCTCTCTCTCTCTCTCTCTCTCTCTGTGTGTGTGTGTGCTCCGTCCTGCACGCTGCACCGCAGACAGCAGTAGAAGGAGGGATAAACGAGGAAGAAATAAAGAAAAAAGAGAAGAAAGAAGAAAGAAAGAAACAAACAACAACATAAAAAATCAACTTCCTCTCTTTCTCTCTATCGACTGCAGCATGGAAAAACAAAAAAAAATTGCTTTGCATTCAATGAGCTCTCAAAAGTAAGAAAGATGGCATTCTCTCTCCTCCTACAAGAAAGGACAGCATGAAAATATATGCATAGTCAATCAAGGCCTAAAGTTTAGAGTAAAATGAAGTACTTGCAAACTAACATGAGCTCCGGGATACGACTACCCTCCTTTTATACATGTGAGTAGCCAACCATAGCCCACAATTTCCTAAGTTAACTCATTCATGCAGCCCACATTTATTCCACATTCACTCAAGCACAACTCAACTAAAAAAAGGCCGTGGGATTTTCCTTTTACCAAAAAATTCAATTTCCACTTATAAAATAAATATTCACTTGACCTTTTTTATTTTCACACTTTTATCATCCTTTAGAATTAATTAAATACAACCTTTCAATTATTTAATTAAGTTTTCAATAACCTTAATATTATTTAAATACTTTCAACAATTATTTAACATATATTTAATATTTTAGTTAATTTATTTAGATTTAAAATATTTATTAAGGTTTTAATTTACCATTTCTTGCCCTATTCATTAACTCCTTGAGAGAACAAAACCTACTCACTTAACCCCTTCACCATAGGTTTACCTTAGACTACCCTTAAACCATGTTTCTAATCAATGAAAACATTTTATTTTAGTTTTAAATCTCATCCAAACCCTTAACTAACCCATAAACTAAGCTCCTACGCTATCAAATCCTTTTAGTTATCTTACTAATTCTTATCTAAACCCTTAATTATCCTTCAAACTTATACTTTTACCCTATAAATCATATTCGAACACTATATTGGACCCTTGAATAACCTTTAATTTTCATTCAAACCTTAATTAAAGCCTTTATTTATCCTTCGTTTTTCATCAAATACCCACAAATACCTTTGAAAACTCCTTCTAAATACTTTTCATCTTTGCACTGAAACCCAAATCATCAAAACTTCATGTCCTACAAAATTCAAACGTAAGTTAATATTTCAAAAATAATTATAACTTATGTCGATAAATTAATCTTTAATTTTTTAATAATATTTTAGGAGGGATAAAATTCTCCTGACAGTGGGGAGGACATCGAAGAGAAGGGATGTCCTACTACACCACCAAGACCACCAGGTCTACGGACCCTCACTACTCAAGTAGTGACCATTACATCTGTTGATCTTTAATATACAAGTCCGAAAATTGGATCATATTTACTCTAGACTCAGAGAAGAATTTCAATATTTTTACTCTCCAAGTATTAAAGGGCTTATTTCTAATAACACTAACACGGTTAGACTCAACATGGGGGGAGTCTAATTGATAGGAGTTATAGAAGTTCAAAATTCCTCTAACTCCCACCAAGCAGGAGTAGAATTGATTCTTGTTGTTGTTGTTGTGAGCTCTCTACACTTGCCAAATAACAGGGCCCATTATGTAAGCTTCTCCAAGGAAAAATTCTCTAGAACCAGACAGCTTCAACCGCACATTTTTGCAAAAGAGATTGATAGCATGCCAATATTTTTGAGCAGTCTTACAATTGAGGGAAAGGTCCTCTAGGTCTTCAATAAGCCCACAATGACAATACTTTCTAGCATCAATTTTATACTCTGTTGGCTTGCTACCAGTCCAAACTCCTTTATGTAGTATCATCCACAAGAGGAAAGACTCCTTCATGGAAATAGGGAAACGATAAGTGCATTGAAATTTGTATCTCAACTTCTATGGGTTCCAACCAATGTTCCACTAGTATCTCAACTTCTGTAAGTTCCAACCAATGTTGCACTTTTTTTTTCATCTTATCAATTGCTCTGGTACTAGCAAAGGACCTTTCAAAATTCTTTGCTTCTATGTTTTATGGGTCTAGGCACGGATGAGTCTTACTATGTAAAGAATGGTAGAAACTATGAAATGAGCTTTGCGCTTAGTCGAGTACAAAAACACAATGACAAGATCTTGAAAAGTACAAAGCATTGAGTTCTGCATGAAAGGTAGTGGACAAAGCAATACAATCCGACAAAGTTTTTCATGAATGAAGAGAGAGAAAGAGAGCGATAGATCATCAGAGGAGAGAGATCATTGGTTTCGTGAAAGAATACATAGAAGCTATAGGACCAGCGCTCCAAACTCGACATGATACTGTTATGCTTCACAGTACGCTCCACAATGGAAGTTGTATATAGGTCGTTATCACTATAAACGCATATAGATCATCATAGTCACACGATCACAAAGAGGTATCACACTAGAAAGAAAGATTATATCTTCGGTACACATTTGATTTGGTTTTTCTTTTGAGTGCATGTGGCAAGTGACATCATATATACACTTGGAGGTCTTTGAATGAGATATATGTTTGAATTTATGGGTCCTTAGTTTGGACAACCGATGCATCTTGTGAGGTTATATTTACCCTATTGAAAAACTTGAATTAAAACAAAATTGATGGATATGGTGAGGTTTTGAACTATGGTATACTCCTCTCTTGGAGCTACCTTGGTGATATAGGTAGAAGGCCAAAGTGAATACAGTCTGAAGATCTCATGTATCAATCACGGGATGGATGTATGAGATTATGCTCTCATGTGAGAGAGATTTCGCATATGTTACAATATGATTTTGATGCTTTCATCTAGAGTTTAAGTTTGAGAGTGGATTTATCATATTTTATTAGGCTCATATACACATTGGAGAAAGGAAACTCTGTCAAATTGTTTTTGAAGATATCATAAGTGAGCATCATAGTGCATAGGGACACATGGATTGCATAAAACAAGAGAAAAACATTGAGATTACTTGCAAACATTCAATTTATTGGTGCATATATCAAAACATATAGGCGAAATATTCTCCAATGTTTTCCTAGCTCTCTCTATAAGAACTCTATAACATAGAGATGTGCTTAAGTCCTAAGAATAGGTGATCATATTATGCAAATACTGGGACACAAGCTTAACAAAGATAGTTATCATATATGGTCGTATAGGATAGAGAATTTTTTAATAGTCAAAGAACTTTGGGGATTAGAGAGTGGAGAGGACGAGTGCCTTGAATTGCTAGATAATCCCAACATAGATCAGTAAAGAGAATATAAAACATCGATAGAGAAGTCTAGAAAATTTCTCCATAAGATATTCATATGTTCCTTATTCCACATATCATGAATGCTAATATACCATAAGAGGCTTGGGAAATAATTCATAAAATCTATGGTATATTGACAGAGGATAGAAAATTCACTTCGAGGACAAATAAGATAGTGTATGGCATGGAAATAGATACATTACTAATTATGTGGATGAAACTAGAAAGATTATTGATTACTTATATTCCATAAATTGCAAGGTTAAAGATGAATATATGGTGTTAGTCATGGTGAATGGTCAAGCACCACAATATAGGATCTTAGACACTTCCATTTTGGTAAGAGGGAGTCTCCCAAATCTTGATAATTTAGTAATACATTGTATGATAGGAGAAGTGAAGCTTGGTTTGAATGCATCAGAAGGTGAAGCACATTTCAACATAAAGGAAGAGTTTCTAGCCCTGGTCATTCAAACTCTAGAAATGTAAACACATTGGATATGAAAAGAGATAGAGATAGATAAAATTCTAGAGGTAGAAGAACATCGCAAGTAGCTAGAAATTCTTATCATTGTAGTAAGTATGATTATTTTGAAAAGGATTGGTATCATAATCAAAATCGCCAAAGAGGAAGAAGTAGAGGCCATTATGAATCACATGGAAGTTTCTCTGCTAAAAGTTCATAACGAAATTATTGCATAGATAATATCTTTGCATGGAGCATATGTTAAATAGCATGTGTAAACATAGAAATGATACAAATTGGTACATAGACTCTAGTTGCACAAATCATACCACAAGCATATTAGATTGGTTTGAGTGTAAAGAGGCTTTGAAGAGTAAAGATTATGTGGTAACTAGTGATGATAATTTATATCTGCTTAAGAATGTTGAAAATGCACTACTAGTACAAAAGAATGGTATTCGAAACACATTGAGTGATATTTTACATATGCCTAGAATTACAAAGAACTTACTTTTGGTTTGTGAGCTTGTGGATCAAGATATGGAAATACTCTTTAATTAGCTTGGCTGTTTCATACATGATTTCAAGTATGGCAAAGAGGAAACTTGCTGGGTCATACCATAACTTAGCTCCATGCACGCACATCCCTTTAGCATGTAGATTTTCATAATCAAGATCTCGTGAACAAAAGGGTATTGCTCGCCAAAGGGGAGCCTTCACTAAGAAGAGAAAGTTCATGTTTCCATGAGAAGGAGGTTCTTAAAGTTAACTAGAAGCTATTCATGAAGGGAACAGGCATCATTTTGGTCAACACATGTTTTGAGCCTGCATATTAATTATATGAGCATACTTGAATTGGAAAGATGACACAATGGTGTGTTTTTTTTCGAGTTTGCAATAAATTATTGAAGAAAAGATATAAGAATACTCAAGGTGGAATTTAGAAGGTTCCATGGCTGCCTCAATTGGAGCCTACTTGAGAGCATGGAATAATTACATCTACAAAAGATCGATTTGCTAATAATCAAACTCTGATACTTACATGTGATGAACACAATAGAGGCTTTGATGTTGGCTGATCAATGTCAAGTTGTGTTATGGCTGCAAGAACGTCTATCATGTATACTTGTTTCAAACTTGTGCTTCTAACATCGCCAAGATTTTTTAAAATGTTTGGATCATGGATTCCCATCAAGAAAATAAAAATCAGCTTAAAAGAGGTGTGAACAGCCATAGGAATTATGCACCAAGCCATGAGACCTGTCTTTCATTTAGCCTCTTTAATGTAGCCAATTCCCCACCATGTGGGCCTGGCGACTAGGTCCCATCTCAGAATTTTCCGTGTAAGAATTGCATTGGAATTTTTGGATCTTTGCATTTGTTTGTCTTGCCAATGTCGTAATCATTTATGGGTGTTAAGAAATGGCCACAATCATTCAAGTTCATGGATCGTTAAGCGCTCTACCTGCCTCAATTTTTCAAGCACAGATATTGTTTGAATGAAGCAATTGACCGAGGATTCTTTTTTTTTGATGCGTTAAGGTCATCTCCTGCAATGATCAGGCTTTAGTTTAAGTACCTTCTTAAGAAAAAAGAGCAGAATGCACTTCACCTTATATTAGCATGTTATGCTCCTCACAAACAAACCGTTTCCACCTTTGGCAAACATTTATTCTTGTACATATTCATTCGTGGGGAATGCATAGGAGTTTCTTATAGTAGCAAGGCGGAGCTATGTGGCTAAGCAAGTACTTACAGAGAGGTGGGCCGATCGACTACTTTCCCCAAATACCTCTCTTGGCGAGGTGGCTGGGCATAAACCGAGCCTGAATGTCATCTCGGGGATGTCAGTGCGATTTGGAGAGTATATGGCCAGCTTGTCTTTGGATTTCCTCGTTGCACACTATGTAGTCAACTCGCTTGCGATAGGAGAGGCTTCTCTGCATTCAATAGATGCCTAGTACATCTCTTCGCTTTCAAATCTTTCTAAAAGAATCTATACTACGTTGGACAATCCACAACGATAAGTATAGTAGCACCGTCGTGGGTTCAAGTTTTCCCAATTTGCCATGGTTTTTGACGTGGATCTTGCCCTCTAGCCCAATGTAGAACTATTTAACTGAGGTTGATCCTGTGTCTCATGCCTATGGATATAAGGAGTACCCCAAGGAAGCTTATCTCTCATTGGTAATTTAGTGCAACGGAAATACTTCATAGAGCTTTATGGGACGAAGTAGTGCTTCTATATGTCTCTTATAGATTGTTCAACTCTCCACTTGGGAAGAGCAAATTGAGGAAAAAGATGAATACATCTAGATAGACACAAAGAGCCCATATGATCAAGAAAACTAGAAAACCTTCTTCATCCTTTGTCGATTACTTGTGGCGACGTTCACTCCTTACTTCTTTGAAACTGCTATGACACTTGTACCTCGAAGTTTCATGAAATCTCTCTCTCTGTATATATATATATATATATATATATATATATATATATATATATATATATATATATATATATATATATATATATATATATATATATATATATATATATATATATATATATAGAGAGAGAGAGAGAGAGAGAGAGAGAGGGAGAGAAAGAGAGAGAGAGAGTCTAATGGTCACGAAGGAGGAAATCTTAAATTTTACCCTCCATGTGTATCATGGGAGTGTTTTTTGCCAAAGACTTTGTAGAGCCTTCTGGAAGAAACTAGCTTTGTTAGCTTGAGTAAATTTAAGAAGTTTTAGACACATGGTTCACTTGATAATATTAAATTCTAAAGAATTGAGATACCTACTTAGATGATCTTTAATATGCACGTGAAAACTAGAGTTAACTTGAGCTCTTATTGTTTACCTTAGAGATATAGAAAAGTCCATTGGGAGGAGGAGAGAACTATTTTCTGTGGTGCGTGGTTAGCTTAATGATGGTATTAAGGATATTCAAAGGTCCTTCTCGTTGCTCACTACCAAACAAAGCAGTTCCTCATCCATGTAGAGCAAAAAGATTTTCTTTAAACTCATCAATGTCATCAATAAAAAGTCATACCCATATTTTTGCTACAAAAAGTAGATAATTTTTCATATTCCTCTCAAAAGTTCTTGAATTAGCACCCAAAAATTCTCTTTAACACTTCTAATATGCAAAGCTGAGTTTATTTACAACAAGAATCTATCTAGGAGGCCCTATAACCCCATCGTCCTACCAACGGATAATAGTAGGAGGAGACTCTTGCTCTTACATGCTTTCAAATTTATAACCAACTTTGTCTGTGAGGAAGATCTACCTCTATGGGGTTCTTATAAGAAATATAGGGAAACTTCTATGTTTTGGTTTGTGCGTCTTTCCTTCCTCAAGTAGTCCAGCATATTCCTTGTCTAAGTTGTGCATACGTAAAGGCATACTTTGAGTAGTCAAGTTAGTTTTTCAAGAAAATAGATAGCCTTCCTCAACCCTCTTCCGAGTACTCATGGCGACATCCACTCCTTGCTTCTTCATAAATCCTATCACACCTGTATGCATAAGTTTCGGGAAATGGAGATAGATAGATAGGTACATAGAAAGAGATGGGGGAGAGAGAGAGAGTGAGAGAGAGAGAAAGACAAAGAGACGAGAGATAATGAAACAAAGAAAAGAAGAAGAGTAGATTTAACATCTTGATCATTAACGGATCGGTCAATATGAAAAGGATTAGGAAGAAACCACTAAAATGGAATTCATACATTAAAAAAAAAAAAAAAATTATTTTTAATTTTAATTGCATAAAATGGAAATAATACATGCATGTGTCAAAGGTGGAGGATTCAATGATAAGAACAAGAGAATAAGAATCCCACTTGCATTGAGAATCTCGACTACTTTGTGCATTCTATTATTACTTGCACACTCTTGGAGGTCACTCTCTGGTGATTATACAGAGCGTGAGTCTCTGAGTGGAGTTGGCTATTAGCATTAGAGAGTGATTGAATGGCTTGCAAATAGTCTCTTAGTGTGATTTTATTGCATTTCTGCTAGAGAAGGTTTTTCACACGTGTAGTATTCTTTGTGTTGATTGTGTCTAGTTTCTAGAATGGCATGCTAGCCCCTATATTATCCATTAGGAGCATTTCCGGCCGCTCTAATCATCTAGTGAGCTAGGAAGTGAATTTGGGGTTCTCTTTCTTATGTCCATTTTGTCATTCTTCTTTGTCTTTGACCGTACAATTTCTCTTTTATGAGTAAGTGCACTTGCACACAAAAATGTTACAGGGTATACTTCCCTAAGGAAGAACCTCCCTTGACTAGATAAAGTACTAGAAGTGTGTGGAAGTATAGTTTCTTCAACATTTTGACACTTGCTAGAGTTAGATAGCCGAATACCTCCTCTACATGAGGGTTGTGTTTTGCATATGTCATTCTATACAAAGTTCCATTTTTTATGAGGTATGGTAGATAAGGATTTTTCTAGGTTCATGACATATAATAGTGTAGAACATGATGCAATACTTCAGGGTTGTGTTTTGCATATGTCATTTATATAGAGTTAAATTTTTTGGATAACATTTTTGTATTTAAACACTTTGGGATTTGCTCTTATGGTGCCATCTTAAGGTAGCAAAAATATAAAAAGCTTTAGATAGCATCCCTATACAGTGAAAATAAGAAGTTCCATTTTTTTCTTACATTGTATTGTAATATTTTTAGCTATAACAAGAAAAATAGTGCATATTTCCGAATGCATTGTGATTTCGTGAGGTGCCCTAACAAAGGTGCATATATAGGGGTTTGAAGATTTCTTCCATATATAGGTAAGCTATAAGTTTCATTGAATGAATCTAGCGTTGAAACAAAACTAATTAGTAGTGAGATCATAAACTCTCTAGGAAAATCAAATTTAATATTATGATGAATCTTGTAGATTCGAAATTCCAAGATAATATTATAGTTTTCTAAAGGATTAAGCAACATGGAAACTTAGCCTAGTGGTTAAGTCTAATGGTCACAAAGGAGGAAGTCTTGGATTACACTCCCCATGTGTATCATGAGGGCATGTTTTGCTAAAGACTTTCTAGAGTCTTCGAGAAGCATCCAACTTGATTAGATTGAGTAAATTTAGGACGTTTGAGACACATGGTTCACTTGAAAATATTAAATTCTAAAGAATTGATATATTTTGATAGATGATCTTTAATATGTGCATGAAAACTAGAGATAACTTGAGCTCTTATTGTTTACATTAGAAATATAGAAAAGTCCATTGCCTAGTGCAGAGAACTAGTTTCTGTGGGTGTGGCTAGTTTGATGATGGTATCAAAGATATTCAATGGTCCTTGGCGTTTCTCACTTCCAAAGAAGCTAGTTCCTCATCCATGTAGACCACAAGGATTTTCGTTTCAACTCATCAATGCCATCATGAAGGAGCGATACCCATATTTTGCTACAAAAAGTATATAATGTTTCATATTCCTCTCAAAAGTTCCTGACCAAGCATTCCAAAATTCCCTTTAACCCTTAAAATATGCAAAGCCGAGTTGATCCACAACCGAAATCTAGCTACGAGCCCCTATAATCCCACCGTCCTACCTACAAATATTAATAGGAGACTCTTTCTCTTATATTCTCTCAAAGTTCTTACCAACTTTCTATATGAAATAGATCTACCTTCTTGTGCGTTTTTTCTCTTTCTTCGCTCAAGTAGTCCAACGTATGCATTGTCTAAGTTGTGCATATGCAAAGGCATGCTTTGAGCAGTCAAGTTAGCCTTTCAATAAAACTAGAAAGCCTCCCTTATCCTCTGCCGATTACTCGTGGCGACATCCACTCCTTGCTCCTTTCAAACTTCTATCACACTTGTACCCCGAAGTTTCGCGAAACGCATCTCTCTCTCTCTTTCTCTCTCTCTCTCTCTCTCTCTCTCTCTATATATATATATATATATATATATATATATATATATATATATATATATATATATATATATATACAGAGAGAGAGAGAGAGGGAAAGAGAGATAATGAAACAAAGAAACCAAGAAAAAGAGACTCAACATGGGGGGAGTCTAAAGGAGTTACAGTGGTTCAAAATCCCTCTAGCTCCCACCAAGCAGAAGTAGAGTTGACTCTTGTTGCTATTGGTGTGAGCTCTCAGCACTTGCCAAAGAACAATGTCCATCATGTTAGCTTCTTCAAGGAGAAATTCTCTAAAACCAGGAAGCTTCAACCCCGCGTTTTTGCAAAAGAGATTGATACGCTGCTAATATTTTTTAGAAGACTTACAACTGAAGAAAAGGTCCTCCAAGTCTTCAATAAGCCCACAATGAAAACACTTTCCAGCATCAATTTTATACTACCTTGCCTTGCTACTGGTCCAAACTCCTTTATGTAGTATCATCCACAAGAGGAACGACTCCCTCTTGGAAATAGGGAAAGACCAGGTGCATTGAAATCTGTATCTCAACTTCTGTGGGTTCCAACCGATGATTCAGCTGATCAGCAATTGTTCTGATACTAGGAAAGGATCTTCTAAAATTCCGTGCTTCTATGTTCTGTGGGTCTATGCACGGAAGTATGTTACTATGTAAAGAGGATGACGTAGCGCCGTCTTCAATCTTTTGCCTTAGTTCCCCCGATTGGAAACGATGGGTTTCCCATTGACGCAATAAAATAGTTGTTTTCATGAGGCGCATGATGATGTGACACTCTATTTGTAAACATAAGTTTAATGAAATCAATGTTTTGGATGAAGGTAAATATAAGATTTTCCGCACGACATAGGGATAAAGAGTTGCATCATGAACTATTAGCATACTAGGTTAATGTATAAGAACCCCCCTCAACTACTCAGTTAAACTTATCTTATGGATAGAATACCATCTTAGCAATGGAGTCCTTGAATATTACAATAAGGGTTGCTTAGTAAAGCTTGGTAGACTAAAGTCGGATCATGAAGATAAAGAGCCAAACGTGTTCTTGCTAACAGACAACTGCAGAAAGTGTTCTAGAATACTCATGCAAAGAGTACAAACTAAAAAAGAAAACCTCATATAAGCATATACGATTAAAGGATTCTAGTGAGATAGGAAAAAGTGATGAAATGGGACGAATGTGATAAAACATTTCTTGATGAGTAGAGCAGTCCAACCAACTACACTAGGGGGAGATGTCATGCACGACTTGATTAGTTGATGAACAGTTGAGGAGTATGTGGACTCACAAATTAGAGAAGTTCTAGAGAATCGCCACATAGTGGAGAATAACAAAATAAACTAAGAAGAAATTCGGCACGAGACTGTCACACTTTGGTGGTATTTCTCAAACTAGGTGGAAACACGCCCTGAGTGCTTTAGACCATGGCTGCCACATACCTAGAGGAGCACTTACAACATTGAAGAGATAGAGTTGATAATACTAAATAAGAAAAAGGAGATCAACGCAATATGGGAAGGCTCAATGGTTGGGTGAAGATGAGGAGTTTCTTCTCTATGTCACTGAGAAAATTTGGAGCTTACGAGACGCAGATATGGAGCTTTGTATCATTGCTATCAGAGCACAGTCTTATCCAGATGAGTTTTTTTCGGATGGATCGTCTTCGCTTCCATGCTTCTATGTTTTCTTTTTTCAGCAGAAACAAAGGAAAATAAAATTGATGCAGAAGAAGGGGAAAATATACAAAGGAAGGAGGACATCCAAGACAAGGTTTGTCCTAGTACACCACCACGACCACCAGGTCTAGGGATACTCACTACTCAAGTACTGAACATTACATCAGTTGATCTTTAATATACAAGTCCAGAAATTGGATTATATTTTCTCTAGACTCAGAGAAGACTTTCCGAATTTTGACTCTCCAAGTATTACAAGGGTTATTTCTAATTATACTAACAGGGTTAGACTCAACATCGGGGGAGTCTAATTGATAGGAGTTACAGAGGTTCAAAATCCCTCTAACTCCCACCAAGCAGGAGTAGAGTTGATTCTTGTTGCTATTGGTGTGAGCTCTCAGCACTTGCGAAAGAACAATGTCCATCATGTTACCTTCTCCAAGGAGAAATTCTTTAAAACCAGGGAGCTTCAACCTCGCGTTTTTGCAAAAGAGATTGATACCCTGCCAATATTTTTGAGCGGACTTACAACTGAATAAAAGGTCCTCCAAGTCTTCAATAAGCCCACAATGACAACACTTTCTAGCATCAATTTTATACTACCTTGCCTTGCTATTAGTCCAAACTCCTTTATGTAGTATCATCCACATGAGGAAAGACTCCTTCTTGGAAATATGGAAAGACCAGGTGCATTGAAATCTGTATCTCAACTTCTGTACGTTCCAACCGATGATTCAGCTTATCAGCAATTGTTTTGATACTAGGAAAGGATCTTCTGAAATTCTGTGCTTCTATGTTGTGTGGGTCTATGCACGGAAGTATGTTACTATGTAAAGAGGATGCCGTCTTCAATCTTTTGCCTTAGTTCCCCCGATTGGAAACGATGGATTTCCCATTGAAGCAATAAAATAGTTGTTTTCATGAGGCGCATGATGATGTGACACTCTATTTGTAACCATAAGTTAAATGAATGGAATGGAGCGCGTGTGCCGCCGTGGCCTACGCATTATTAAAATTGGATCTCTTGAAGCGGCAAGCCACCATAGCTTAGCTCCGTGCACGCGCACCCCTTGAAAGTGGTATCAGAGTTTAACAAGCTGCGCCATACGGATTTGGAGAGGCAAAAATACATGAAACGAGCTTAGCGCTAAGTCGAGTACAAAGAGGAAGATGGAGAATGACAGAAACTATGAAATGAGCTTTGCGCTCAGTCGAGTACAAAAACACAATGACAAGATCTTGAAAAGTACAAAGCATTGAGTTCTGCATGAAAGGTAGTGGACAAAGTAATACAATTCGACAAAGTTTTTCATGAGTGAACAGAGCCTAAATCTCCAAGCATGGAAGTTGTTCTAGTCAAGATTATCGCTCATAAGCTGACTCATTCCATTTGGGTTTGCCTTTTTTGCAAGAATTCATGAAACCGCAAAAACACTATAGGCACTACTTTTGCTTGAACACTACCGCACTATGACGTGATAGTTTGATCGTAGAAAATCATAGTTTTCGTGTATAAACACTACACAGAATAGCTAGAAATTCTAGATCTCGAATATATCGGTGTTGTCAAACAGGACACAAGTTATAGTTTTGCAAAGCTACTTGGCTTTTTGTGGACCCCACATTATGGTCTTCAAATGGAGGTTGAGATGGCCTCAAAACAAAAATATGACTTTCTAGCTTCATGCCAATTTTCATAGCAATCTGAGGTCATTTGTGAATCACACATTATCCATGCCTTCCAGTGTACTGTTCAACATTGGACTTCTCCACGAGCTCTCTATAGCTATGTGGGCTCTAATACCATGTCACGAGGAAGGAGGTAAGGAAGAGAGCTCACACATAGACTCTGGCAATCAAAGAGGAGCAGACAAAGAGATTCAAACAAGGAAAAATGATTTTCTTCTTCTTCTTCTTCTAGTGTATATAATGGATGTACAAGAATGACCTAAAATTAACAATACAACAAGTGCAATATAGAAAGAGTAGTACATAAGGAACATTCTAATGTCTACCAATGGGTGACTTGGCAAGAAACAAATGTGCCATCAATCTCGGATGATAAATCTAGTAAAGCTAAATGAAGTAACCCTGAAACATACCAGCATGACCACTATAGATGTCAAAGAAATGGAAAAGTGATACGTATCATGTTGTATCATCACATTTTGGGCTAGATATCTTAGCATAAAGTTCAAAAGAGACATTGGAATGATGGAGCTTTTATGGAGACTTGAAGGTTGAGGCTTCAGGGGTAGTGTTGAAAATCAATCTCCAACACCATCTCAATTGATGGAACTTGAAGCATTATGAAGCAAGGAGCCAAGAATGAGTACTCATGAACTCAAATTTGAAATTGAATATCCCTTATCACTTTCAATCAATCACTTATCACACTTAGGTGTTATGAATCCTTTTAACTAGGAAAAGAGTATCCTATCAATTAAGGAATCTTTTGTAAGTTCTATAAACACATAAAATACTTCTATTTAAAGAGAACCCACATGTGATATAGCTTTTAAATTGGAATAATCTCATAGACCCTTTTCTCAGCAAGCTCTCTTCTTGCTTGATCATTTCTCCATAATTTGAGTAGCCATAGCTTTAACAATGTTGTTTCTATCAAGGATATAGTTACCTCTAAAGTTGAGTAGAGTTCAATTTTCCTATGGTATCCATTTATTGTAATCTCTAGCCTGTGAAAAGCTAATACAAACATCCAAATCTAGCTTGAATTGCAAGTCCAAATTGCGCATATTCCAACAGAAAACAAGTTTGGACTATGGATTGTTCCTTATGTTCATGTCTTGTGAAGGCGGTGAGTAGCCTCTCTTGGAGGCATTGGTTCTGATAGTAGAAGAAAGTACATAAAAACATATTAGGGGTATACTGAGGCTTCTATTGAGGCAAACACATGGGCACTATTTTGCTTCAACATTGCTATAAGCTTCAACATATGTGTCAGTACGAAAGCACTAGTATAGGTTCCTATATAGACGTCGATATAAGTGTCACTATAAGCATCAATATGAGCATCGATATAATCGTAGCTAATGCGTTGGGCATACTAGTGCTCATACGAGTGACCATATCAATAACTTTTTTTTTTCGGTAGAGAGTGTTGTCTCTTGCTGCAACAACATTACCATGTTGTTGTGTAGCAAAAGACAATACACTCTACCAAAAAAAATCAATTACATGTAATATGTACTCTAGTGGCAACCAAAAAATGATATGATAAAGCAAAGCACTGGCAGACACAAAGGAAATGAGAACACTGAGCCATGAACCATGTACAAAAGACATATATATTCCATAAATGAAGCATGAACAAAAGTGTGGCAAGCCACTACCATATATGAGCCAAATACAAAATGTGGCAAAGCATTGGCATATAGAAACCAAATACAAATTTCTGGCACATCACTACCATATATGAGCCAAATATAAATTAAGGAACGCCACTACCATACACATGCCCAAAGGAATCAAAACTTCTATATTTGTAGTCCTGCAACAAAGAACATCCATGAAGTAAGATGAATTGACATGATATTTACAAACAACTAAAAACACCAAAACAAGTTTATAAGCTCACCTCATCGTAGATGCTTCTATGAAATGACCGCACCATGTCCCTAGAAGTTCAACAATTCAACCAATCCATGACAATATTCCATAACATCCGCTACCTCCACAACCACCTATAGATCCACTCCCGAAACCTTCTCCTTCAAAGCCAGACCCCGATGGATAGGACGGGCTAACACCTATATCGTGCTAAGGTGTCAAATGCATATGTCGACTACTAGAGCCACTAAGAGATGGGCGATAAGGAAATCGTGGTGGATTCATAAAGCAAGGAGATGTACCTCTGGCAGGAGTAGCCTTGCCCACAGGAGTGACATGGAGGAGAGTGATGTTGGTGGGAGTGAGGCCGACAAGAGTGAGGTGGAGATAAGTGAGGCCAAGGGGATTCCTATCGTGAGCGATCTAGTACTATGACGTAGCTACCATATACGCATGAGGTACCTGAGATATAAACTCCAAGAACCGCTCCTCCTTCATGGAATGTGAAATGACCGGAGTAGTGTGGCATCGTACTCTACAACAAAAAAAACTCAAATAATTAGGATACGATAATAATGGTAATATAGATAAATAGTAGTGTAGAAAAGAACATAGAAAAATAAATAAACACAAATTAGTACATACAAGTGTTTGCTTTAAAAATCCTCTATTCTAGCATCCTCTTCTAGATTTGATGCACATAGGATATCTATCTCTACATTGATGACTTTTGGATCTCTTGGTATGCTAGCTCCTTTTTTATCATCATTCTCATACAAAATATTGTCTATTACCTCATCGTGTATCTCGTCTCCTTCAAAGACCTCTTTATCTCAGATACTGATCTCTTCTTCCTCAACTACCAAATGAGTCTTAGACTCCACTAGAGATGGAATTTCTTCCACATCTACATTCTCACAAATCTTTTTGCTACATGGGGAGACTTTTAAAACAAATAATCACTCTAGTTGTTTCAAATCTGGAATAAAAAGAACTTGCACATAATGTTTGTGAAGTACAAATGTATCTCTTTCATCTGTCCATATATTTCTGGAGTCTACTTGAACCAAACCACTCTTATCCCACCTCACTGTTGCATTTCTTCTAGAGTTGACTACTTTGAACCATTTCACATAAAAAAGAAAGTACTCAAACATCCTAAAGGATAGCTTCAAGATATCTAGGACTACTCCAAAATAATCGAGTTGGCCTTCTTGAGCATTGTCATCTCTTGCACTAGCTCTACTTTTTTGGAAACATTTCATCATCACCCCACTATCAAAAGTAAACATATTTTTGTCAATTCATGGGATCCAAAAGTTTCCTCCATGAGACCATAGTGCACCATGTTTGGAATACTCCCAATCACACCCCTTTGCGAGTTCCTCCTCTTCATTAGAGATATTTTCACCTACTATCTTTTCTTGTGAAAATGTTGTACCTAGCCATTTGCTCATTCGAAAGGATGGACGAGGTCGAAGACATTCTGGAAGAGGTAAAATTTGAGTGGAAAGATTCTTTCAAAATTGATATCTTTCCTTTTCATTTGTCTCCTTGGCAAGCTCATACCTCTTTAACCACTTCTGCATAGGCTCATAGTAAACGGTGCAAAACTTCATTGCCTTTTCTCTGCAAGATACATCTATTTTTTTTTAAATCCCTTTACCTTGAGGTTCATCGGCTACAAGATGAACATCTTCATTATCCCTCCATAAGCAAGGCCTTTATAGGTCCAACATGCATAGAAACTCTGTTATGAATACAAGAGACTCTTGTACGAGCCATCATCTACCATGCTGCCCTCTCGACATGCTCTCTTCGGAACAAACCATTTTACTGTCTTCATGAAGATATCTAGGAAGAACATCCATCGAGTATCCAGACTTCTTGCTATTACACCTTCATCAACCACATGAACTAGTAAATGAAGATAGATTTAGAGAATACTTGTGGCAAAGTATTTCTCTACCATATAGACAACCTCTAAAGCATTGAGTTTTGCACTCTCTATGCAATCTCTCTTTATCTATTTAGAAGAGATCCACCATACCAAGGAACTGATTTTATAAATGGTTGTTCACACATCCTCCAAAAGGTAATTTTTTTTAACCTACAAGGAGCACAAACTTTAGAAACTTGTGAAAATCATGAGAC